>OW388290.1:8143127-8538229 GCA_936450465.1 Gibbula magus | reverse complement strand
CATAATAATCTCTCTCAATACATTCCACAACAACGCAATCAAATGATTGTATATTTGAGTCGTTAAGTACTGATTGTGTATTTAGTCATAATACCTGCTGAGATACACATGTGCAGTTGTTACACTGAGTTGCATAACTACTAGCTACGACAATCTCTGCGCTCAACTTGTGCAAGACCTTAATTCGGAATACATAAAACTAATCAGTAATGGTACCCGCTATGGTCTATGGTTATACTACAGCCTGCATTTAATTACCGACCCATTCTGTAACAAATGTTGCAATTTTTGTTTGATAAGACAAGTTTTGAAATTAAGTTTTGGTTTTGATATTTAAAACAAAAATTCAGAAGTAAATAACAAAATATTGGAATAAGTGTGTATTTGTACATACAAAATCGTAAGTTAATGTAATTAATCTACTGCAACATTGTTAATGATTACCAAACAATATATGTTTATTTTCACAATTTCCATGTTAAATTCCTCGTAGAGCTTACGGTTTAACAACAGCTGGCTGTAGCTACATGCGAACACATCAGATGAAAGTAAAATTACAATTACGTTTTGAGTTTGATTTCAATCATTTGTTAAGATATCCTTAAATCGTTATTTAATGCCAGATTTAAATTATGTTCAAAATAACAATTTTATTACATTGATGATGAATTGTGATGTTTTAAATCAATAGCATACCACAAAAGCTGTCAATTTGTGGGGAGAAGTACGTTCTTAAGACAGAGTCTTTCATGTATCACATGCTTTGTTGCGAATCAATTAATCAATTGGAACGGCGACAACCACTGACGCGGTGGGTAGATACCCAATCACAGTGTGTGCTAATAAACATAGTTGTGAATTCTGTTAATTAACAAATATGTCTCGCATTCATGTACATAAATGTCTAAATAGCAGGTTGATACACTCATCAACATAATACAAGCTATTCTATAATATAAAGAAATTCGTTCATTAAATTTTAACATTCTGTTTTTCGCTGACCTTAAAAAATGTCAAAATTACCATTCAGTGTCAATAAATCATCCCATATTTAATTACTGACAAAACAAATAATAACGAACACTTGGTTTCAATTCATAGTTCTCAATTAAAACAAAATGGACAGCCAGGCAACTTGCACTGTAATTACAATTATCATAAGACATCAGATCAGTTTCAAAGAGTACCCCTTTTTGTGAGTTTTGGTAATGGTTGAATACCAGAGTGCGCCCAGGCAACTTGCACTGTAATTACAATTATCATAAGACATCAGATCAGTTTCAAAGAGTACCCCTTTTTGTGAGTTTTGGTAATGGTTGAATACTAGAGTGCGCCCAGACTGCAGTCGACTGCAATCAGTACCGGTATATATATATATATATACATACATACATACATACATACATACATACATACATACATACATACATACATACATACATACATATATATATATACAAACGGATATGAATAAACATGCAACATATGCTAACCCGTCAGGTTTGACATATGTGACACTCAATTACCAATAACATGATTATAATGTGATTAACATTTATATTATTTTAATAAATTTTCTTCCGCACTCCATTACAGTACAGCAAGAATGATTGAATATAGTGTTATCTTTAATTATTGAGACACAGAATTACGAGTTTTCACCGATAATAAGGAAAGAACGTTAAATTTGTGATGACTATTTTGTAAAACAGTAACATATTAAAAAAAAAGAAATTTCATAAAGTTACGATAAAGTGCCGTAAAATAATGGATAGACTTCTCAAATATGTATCCAAATGAGACATACGCGCCCAAAACACTCATAAAGCACAATAAACATACACATTTTACAAATATGATAGTGTTACTACAGTTAGTAAGAACAGATTAAGTTTGTCAATTACCATTCT
Organism: Gibbula magus; assembly: GCA_936450465.1. Classification (NCBI taxonomy): domain Eukaryota; kingdom Metazoa; phylum Mollusca; class Gastropoda; order Trochida; family Trochidae; genus Gibbula; species Gibbula magus. The sequence continues at coordinate 8,536,319 of OW388290.1, read as the reverse complement.
CGTGTATTGCACCGACTGTTTTATGACCCGCAATTGCTATCTTTAGATAGGCTCAACAGCGTGTATTCGCGACTTCGAACACATGTATATTCGGTTGTGTATTTGTGAACTCTAACGAGAGTGGTCTCTTCTTTGACCAATACACATCCACGTGTATATAGGACAAGCATTCATTCTTCAACAAATTAAATTGTATCATCAAGATAGCTAACATAAGTTTTCTGTTTATTTGTTGTCCCATATGTATATACTGTCTGTTTTGCAATTGTGTCGGGGTATGATTTGTAAATATGTTATGGCTATGTATAACAATAGGACAATCTTCAATAAAAATAATAAAATTTATCTCATGTTCTGTCCATCGTACTTTTTTCGGATCACAACTTGAAACTGGTGGAATCAATCAAATATTTACTTGTATGTGACGCAAGAGAGTGTCTACTGAATTTATATATTAAGAATTAAAAAAAACCCCAGGAAATATCGATTAAAGGTATCGTTTGTGGAAATAAAGTTACAATTGATCATCAAATCAATGATGTAAACAGTTTTGTCATGTCATTTTGTTATTAGAATCATCTGAAAGGTGCTGCCAAAAATATTAACTTGTTACACAACGCCAACAGTTTGTTGTGCTAATTTGCCTGACTTGCTACAGTTCTTCAGTTAGGAAGATATAACTGTATAACGTTTTACAATTATAGACAACTTGCATAGTCTAATCTCTTTCTCTCTCTTTCCACTCTTTCCCGCTCTCCCTCTCTGTCTCTTTCTCTTTCTCACTCTTTACCCTCTCTCGCTCTCTCCCCCGTCAAGGAATCTACCTGGCCCACCTCGTGACTTACCAAGCTAATGTAACCACATATAAAACGGTAAACATATGTCGGACTGACAAAAAAATAATTTAAAAACCTGAAACTTGTTACACAACGCCAACATTTTGTTGTGTGGTAGCGAATTTTCCCGACTGGCTACAATTTTTCAGTTAGGAAAATATCTATATAACAGTAATACATGTTAAACTTCTATAAATACCTTATAGTATCATTGCTTACACAACTGTGACCTTTTATCTAGGTCTATACTGTCTAAATGTTTAATTTTATAATGTAATTATTTGTAGTTATAGTAGTAATATCCGTTATAAATAGTAATATCCGTTCAACTCTATAACATGTTAAAGTCATTGCAATTTTACAATATCACATTAAAATGTTGTTTCGACAGATAATGAGACGTTTATCGTTTATAGGCTAGTATACAGCATTAAATTGAAGCAAATGCACATACTGGTACCTCTTTGTCATCATAACTGTTAGATTTAAATACCGATATGAAAGTGTATATAGCGATTGTTGATAGATAGCTCAATGTGGCTGCAGTACAAGATAACCGAGTCAAGTGTTACAGTCCACCAGGAAGACTTGTTTAAGAGCGAATACACATGTTACATAACACCGACCGGAACGCAGCGTTTAACAGGTATAGCCAGGGACTCCATCACGTATTAGTACTTTCATTCAATACACTTAAACAACATGTGTTGTTTTTTTTAATCATTAATCATTCATATTAAAAAATATACACTTTCATAAGAGTAAGTCGTGTGATAGTTGTAAGGAGTCTATGATAAATTGTTTAACTCACAAATATAAATTAGAATTTCTTCTGTTCATTAAATATAAGACTGTAAAAATAATAAATCATATCAAAATAACCGGATGAAAGATTGTGGAAACAGGCAGACAGATCTTTACCTATACACGTAACTGTTTTAAAACAACAATGTTTGTTGGAATGAATGTCTTCATGCTCTGTTTGTTCTGAAAGTGGATTTTTTTATGCAGCATATGTTATGCGTGCCTAACAGTGTTCGAAAATTTAAAGCAACACCTCATATTTTACTGGTCAACTCGATACTGTTATAATGCTTGTTTTCGTTTTGCAATGAAATACCTCCAAACCAACTTGCCATGCTCAAACAGATTCAAACAGAGCAAGTTTTTAATACAAGTTTTGTCATAAAGAACAAGTGGAAAGGTATTGACATTAAAAGCTTTACGTAAAACACAGTCTTTGTTGGCATTTCTTGTAGATTCTCTGTGTTTGCTTTAAAGTTAAATTTTTCATAAAAAATAGTGCCGAGATATTTGTACTCTGGGACAACTTTTATGCTGGAATTGTCAATGAGAACGGGTTTACAGTTGTTTTTCTTCACTCTATAATCTATAATCATTGCCTTTGTTTTCGGGGTATTAAGAACTAAAACGTTAACATGAACGTTCTATGGCCTTATGGAAAGGGGAGTACATAATTCATTAAAATCATAATCAATAATTCTTTTAAATGATAAAGTCAGCAATTGAAATGTTTAATATATAATTGAAATATTAATATTAATATCAGATTTTTAATCTCTCTCTCTCTCTCTCTCTCTCTCTCTCTCTCTCTCTCTCTCTCTCTCTCTCTCTCTCTCTCTCTCTCTCTCTCTCTCTCTCTCTCTCTCTCTCTCCATTACGTAATTCATTAGGAGGGACACAACGTTTATGCAGAGGGCATGACAGAGGGATAACGTAGGAAAACGTAAATGTCAGACAGCATATGACGTATGACTGCAAGTTTCTCATTGCTGTGAATGTCGATCTGAACAGTTGAGAACAACTTTGACATAACAAACATATGCTAATGTACATGATCGTTTCTCTCTTATTCGTCACCCCAACTTCTAGAATGCCAATCAAAGAAATGTACACACTCTTTGAAACATTTCTTCTTTGAAATGTACATGGTTAATACGATCGTTTATACATAACTTTGAGTAAAAACGAAATGGTTAATGGTGAGGAAACCGATATTACCCCGCATATAAATAACATGGCTAATTAACAGGTTTAGTGAACATTCTAATGTCATTGATAATGTAAATGTAAAATTCAGTCCCATGATAAACACTTAGACATGTTTTTAAAATCTACCAGTGATTGATATTAATTGATATCGAAACTGCAAGTTAAGAAGCAGTGGTGGAGCAGTAAACAGACTGTGAGATGGGTTAATCATCAATATGACAGAACATACTTGCCCCAGTTCTTACTGTAACTCACAGTTGTTAAGTTATTATTTTTGTGATTCCTGTCGAATGAATAAGATGAGCTTTCCGGATAGGTCTATCAAATTTATGATAATTTAGATCACTACTGCTTGGATAAAGCATACACTGACTAATTTGAAAATCGGCCATTATTCACATCAGAAAGAACATCCAAATAGGGTAATTTGCTCTCATGAAACAAAACCTCCTATTTATCTTGATATCTTGTGTGTATTCATTTAATGTACTCAATGGTGTTGAAAAGCGCTCTAGGTGAGCATTCACAGTTGTCTGGATATACCAATCTCTCATTCATTTTCTCTTTCGTTCCATCGTTAGTCAATCATTATATACCGGTATGAAGGACCTACTTTTTAACTGATTAATTACTGGTTAGCTAATGATATCAAGGAGTGGAATAAACATTTTGTCAGCCTCCTCTCTTCTTTCAGTGATTAGTTTCATTTAAAAGATGAGCACATTACGTCGGGGAGTATTTTTCTCACCCTGTAGGATCATGTAGTGTTTAGACATGATCATAGTGGTAACATTATCATAGTTATCTTTTCTTATGATGGCATCATGCCGGGATGGTTATTGGTTTTATCTTTGGACACATCCGTGATTCTTTGGTCATATGCAAACCTATTCTTTTAAAGCTGCATGATCAGTTTTTGCATGATATTTTATTTGGTTCTAAAATGTACATATAACAATAGGTGCTGGTGTAAGTTATATCTTCTTAATCGACTTTCATTCTTACCCCCAAATGCTTAGTATAATAAATATATAAATGAAAACTAAAAACCAAAAACAGTTTCATACATGTGTAGTAGCCGACAATTATGGCTCTATTTCACGAATTTACTCGTTATAAGACCTATTAATGGCTATAGAAGCAAACTGTCTTCCTATCAACTTTATGAAAGTTTCCAAAATTACGTTTGACTTCATGGCTGCAGCGTGCCAAGGTTCATTGTCCGGTTTTCGATCATAACCACGACTTTAAATGGTTGTATGTTCGTTATAATCAACTGACTGACCGTAAACTGGCTATTTTCGGTTAAAGTTGATATCAAATAACAATTAAATAACACAAATTATACCACTGGATATATATGTGACTTCACCAACATGATTATGTCCCTTTAACATGAAATATTATCGAATTAGAGACCCAGTTTCAGTATATGAGCGTTAGTGACATTGAAATACATAATATATTCTTCATAAAAACTAAGTAAGCAAACTGCATTAATAACAGGAAGAAATAAATAGTTCAATGTATCAATGTTCAATTGTTTTGGTATCATGAAGGTTATCCATGTTGTAATTAATCCTATATTAACAGGTCACAAGGTGCATAATCAGGGATGTCTGCGGCATAGGTTAGTTGGACAGCATAAATTAAAAATGCTTATCAAGAAGAATTTCCAGAACAACTAACCTCCATTTCATTTTACATTAAGTTTTTCCACCTAAAGTAGGATTTGTAAAAAAGTTCTAGAAAGCCTGTTTCTGGAGTTCGTTCGTAGACTGATTACATTCCAATTAAAGTCATACTTACGGAGTAAATAAAAAAATTTAAAAATCATTCAACCAAAATGGTTTTTTTAAAATTAAAAATAAAATAAATTTTATCTAATTATTGTCAAAAACTTGTACATCTTTATGTTGTAAAACTTAAATATAACATTTACTTTCCAACAAGATCATTTTGGTTATCAAAATATATGAACAAATATTTTCATTAATTTCATCCCTTTAACAAAGTCAACATATTATGCTATCTCATTTTATTTTAAAGTCACTTTCTTTTTAGAATACATTTAAAATCAAAGTTTGAATTTAGTTTACAAATAATGTTTAATTAAGTCAAAATAATGAAAACAAAAATTCTTTTAATGTCAAAAAAGTTATCAAAGTCTAAAAGTTTCCTAAATCAAAATGATATTTAATATGGTACATAAATCAAAAACAACCTAGTCATAAACGATATTTCTATAGATATTGTTGACAGGTAGCGCTTGACAAGGGGACATAACTCCATAATCTCATTAGCGTGATGGCTGTGGAAAGACCGCCTTTTGGCCTATATTTCCAAAGGGGGTTTGGAAAGGTCGTTCTTTCCGTCTTTGGAAAGACATGGAAAGATGCCTCTTTCCACGGGTGGAAAGATTGGAAAGATGCCTCTTTCCACGCCAAAAGAACGCCTTTCCACAAGTGGAAAGAACGATCGTTACTCCAGTGATTATCGCTATTATCGGAGCGCCAGGGTTTTCTTCCGGCTCGATAAGATTCCAGAGTTACCAAGGAGGTTACACACAAGTCTGGCATAAGATTAAAACCCGGACGAACTGGGACGGTCCAACACTAAGTGACCCCCTGCGCAGAGTCGGAAACACGGGGACTCAGACTAGGATTCTGGGAATGTATTCCAATTAGTCTTGGGGTTTGGGATAAATGAGAATGGGAAAGATAAATGAAACGAGTTGCTAAACGGGCTGAATTATCAGACATTACAAGATAGTGTATGAATTATTCCTTCCATCTGTCTAAGAATTGTTCCACAGAAGAAAGACCTTTAACGATAAGTAAGTACCATCGATATCGTGCTGACTCAGGTTCAACTACTTATAGGTAATGGTATACGCATCTTAATAATATTTATTATAAACAACTCACGCCGATGTCATTAAAGAGATGATCTTAATCTGTTCATCACAAATAGATTAATAATAAAACAGCAAAAAGAAATGTCAGATACCATCATAATTATGTTCGCATAGATGTGCTGTACTCATACAAAACACGTAATGTAGATCACATGCTCTATTGAATACCCTTTGGGTCATACATATCACATAAACCATTACACATTGATCTATAGAGGATAGTATATGAAAACTCGTGTTGCACTATGCTTACGACACGACTGTCTCCATGTTGGTATTTCCCGAGCGAGAGCGAGTGATATACCGTTATTAGGCATGGGTGTCGTAAACATAGTATAGTACATCAATGTTTATTACCAATGTCGTGAAATTGACGGTAAACACCAAAATCTATTGTCAAAGTATAGTATATAGTATAACTATCCTGTGTCATCACATTTTAAACGCAATGCCATGGATGAACGTGACGTCCAAGTATTGTTCGTGATTTAAATGACATCACCACGAAAAGGTCCTAATTTTCTCTACGATAAGAAACATATGAACACCATACGTTGACTCTCGTAATGAGAAATGGAATTGATAAGTATTACAATCAGCATATCTATTGAAATGGTCTATACCTTAAGAAGTAATGTATATAACGAAATATTACATCAGAAAGACGAGGCGCGCATGCTCTTTTACATAATCCATATCGGTTTAATCAAAAACCACCAAAAATGTTATGGACATATGGGATATTGCCTCTGTTATGAACTCTATACTCATAAAGTTAGCACATATTGCACGTGAGCGAGAACTGTGAGGGAGGCATGCTCGGATCATGCTGGCTGGGTTCAGTTTCGCTAAAATGTTCGCTTCAGGAGATAAAACACAGAGTAAGCACGGCAACATGGTGGTATGGTATTCGGGCATCGCTCACGGTTCTCTGCAAGAAAAACTCACAATGAACGACAGCTTATGAAGCGCTTATGTCAGCAACCAGGCGTTTTACAAACTTTGGCGCCAAATATACAAGGTTCAGGACTGAAAACGTGAAACAGTACTGACGCAATCGTACCCAAGCAGAAAAAAATGGTGTAAAATGATTTGCCCAGGTACACTACAATGTAAATAGTTAAGGTAGCTCCGCCAGTAATGTAGTACTAAGTCTTGGCTGGTAGACGGTAGTTTAAGTTACGAAGAGGGGAAGGGGAGAGGGGGAGGGAAGATGGGGCCAGGGTTAGTGTTTGTCTTCACACCTTTTCAAGCATTGTGCTACCTCACATCTTTCCCGATAGTTTTACCAGTCTCACACAATATCGAATGAACTTCACGGTTTCCTCGCTACACGACCCTTCTTCTACAAATACCCTTAATAAACAAGGCTAAACATGTTTCTTGCCGGACTGTCTTCTTTGGGATTTAACCATTTAAACTTTTTCATTGAAAGACGTAAAATAAAAAATTCATTTACTTTATTAGTGAAACGTCTTGACATTTCAATCGTTTGGAAAGCACAAGAAATACGTTGTCACAAATTGTTTTATTTTCGAGTCTAAATCAACCTACGTTGTCCAAAGCTTCTCGTTTCAAGATCTCATCTAAATGAGTATGTGTTCGATTTTATACATTCACAATCATAACATGTACGTTTTACTATCAACGACATAAAATAGGACGTTTTGATGTTATACATTTAAATCAGAACATAAAGACATTTCATTAAACGGCATTCCGGTATACAGAAGTTAAGTTTTTAGATTTGATACCACATTTCACGTGGAATTACATTGGAATTCAAAATAAGCAGAAAGACAGCCGTTACTAGCAATATATTCTGCTAAGACACATGCTGTTATATCTCTAGGACAAGCTGGCTATAGTCGTGCTCAAGCACAAATTGGTATATCTCGAGGGGAAACTAGTTTTACATAATCATACGATGTACGAGATGGAAACCAGAAGCAGGTCGATGTCTCGTGTATGTCTGAACATTAATTACAGCTGTTCTTGCCTCGTGTATCTGTAAATCTTATCGTGACAGAGTCAGAATATGCACAGCGTGTTCCTACCATGGGTGTGAACTTTTAGATATCAACATTCAAGGACACGATGTTATAAAACTACCCCTCCCCATCTCTCCCCTCCCCAACCTTAATCTTTACCCTTCTCTCTCACCCCACACCCTCCAACCTTAAACATGTACCCTTCTCTCTCATCCCATCCCCTCCAACCATAATTATTTACCCTTCTCTCTCACCCCACACCCTCCAACCTTAATCTTTAGCATTCTCTCTCAACCCACCCCCTCCGACCTTAAACATGTACCCTTCTCTGTCATCCCACCCCCTCCAACCATTAACATGTACCCTTCTCTCTCACCCCACCCCTCCAACCCAAAGCATTAACCCCCTTTACCCCTTCCACTGTCTCACCCACAGTCTTACCCCATGTCCCCTCACCCCAAACCAAAACGCTTACCCTCTTCTCCCCAAAACCAAAATCTGTATCCCTCCCCTCCCCTCCCCTCCCCTCCCCTCCCCTCCCCTCCCCGACCTATCTCTCTCAACCGAAGCCATCATTCATATCCCCTTTCTCTGGTTCCATATGTCCTGGGTAATAAGTTCAGGATTAAAGCCTATAAAACTGAGGACAGTACACAAGTTGTACCCCAGCAAGTGGTGCGTAATGTGTCGGCACCAGAGGGATCGCATGCACTCTTTATAAGCTTGGGGAACTTGCCGGCTGTTTATGATAACATGAGAATCCTGTAAAAGTGTTTGCAACATGAACGTGTGAGAGTGGATCTTATCACCCAGCAGCACTTGAAGCCATGCGTGCTGGACCAGCCTGGGGGTAGCGTCTCAGAGCTGCTCATTCAGTCATGCATCCAGTCAGGTGTCCCCCTCCCCCTCCCGACCATCTCCCTACCCTCGCGGCTGATGACCGCAGGGCCATACAACCCAACTTCAAATCTCGGAATAGTAAGTCACGCCTCGGCACTCAGTAGAGATTACCGAGGAATGTGTTCATACTACCGATAATGTCAGAGATGAATGTAAATGATGGATAACTTCTATACAATTTTCTCTTTTTGTTTGATTGGAAAAAGTGACCACATACCTAAAACTTTATAAGAGTGTCAAATGAAAGTAGATGCTTGAACCAACCTGGACCCACGTGTTCCTGGCTGGTCGCTCTCTGCAACTGAGTGAAGGCACACAAAAAGCCGATGGTACTGCTATAAGAGATCCGAGAGGGGCGAGGGGTTGGAGTAGGGACAGACCCCTGTTGGCAGACCAACCGGGGCCCTGGCTCGATGTCCTGCAACATGCACAGCTCCGTACGGCGACGTCAACATTATCATGGCAACATGCAAACATGGGGACTGTCAGGCCCTGGCCACATGTCGCTCCTGTGATGAGTTTGGACTTCATGCACTGTTTGTACGTAGATCCATAGTTTGAGACTAGTAGGAGACGCTTACTGATGAGCTCCTAACATCGACACGAGTAAGACAGAGGCTGCTCAGCTGTATGCTCTGCCGGCGGTACCACAGTAATCGCGCTATGTACAGAGCGCACGCGTATAAGTGCTACAGTCACGTGACTTTAACTTGGTCCACCGATTCTTTACTCCCAGACTCCCTTGGGATGGTATAGCGGAGGGGGACAGAGGGTCATCCCTGGGGGGAGATGACATACTAGGACGTCGTGTTATAAGTATGTATAATCGAAAGGCATATTATTTATTTAAAGCAAATATTCGTAATTCTCTGTGCGTTTCTACATTCGTACGCAACCGTTTTTACTTCATTAATTCAACGGTTTATGTCATAACATTTAAAACACAGACAGACGACCTGTTTTGGTAAATTGATTTGAGTTGTCCAATTAATTTTCTGGACTTCATTTAAATATACATAATCAGATAAACGCGAGCTTTCAAAGGATTAGGGGTAATTTAATAAGTACACTGCAATTGATTTCGCTTTAGCAATGACTTAATATGACGAGACAGAATCATCACATATATATATGATTTAATTCATTTCATTAATCAAATATGAATCTTTAATATTATCTCATTACGATTGATCCCCCCTGTGTACAAGAACGCTCGGTACTGGGTGGATGTAAGTCTGCACGTTGAAGGAATTAGTTTAATTAGAGAATTAATCTCCCTCTCCCCTCCCCTCCCCTCCCCTCCCCACTGAAGCCAGCCAGGTCAATGCCAACCACGGGACAGTGAAGTAGTTAGGAGTGCTGACTCATCACCCAGTAGCCGGCCGGCCGGAGAGTAGCAGATTGCCCAGCTGACCAATCCAACATCAGGAGCTAGGCTACTCCAGCCGCTATCTTCACGCTGTATGTCCGAGAAGCTTTTCTACAAGTCCGATAAGGACGTTTATCAATAGCAGGTCTCCAGACCGTCATAGACAGCCCGGTGCCGTGTTGGGTCACTCTCATCCCCGTGAAACATTCTGCAATTAGCTTGGCAATGCTTGCACACACATTACAACGGCACTGAGAAAAGTAAAGTTTAATATAATATTATGGTCAACGTATCCCGTGAACACGTCATGGTTTCAAACAACCTGTTTGTCATGTGAAAACGACTTTATACCATTTCAATACCGCGTTAATATAATATCGACATTTGCAACATTTATTGCACCAATTCAATCGATATTATATCGGTATTCATTATGAGACGTATGATACAGCATTGTATCGACATAATACCCAAGCTCTTATCTTGACGTCATTTTTATCTTGACGTCATTTCAACAACTTCATACTATGACGTGAAGTTATTATTTCATGTTTGACATCATCTTGTTACTCTATAACATGACGTCGATGATTACCGTAAATCCTTGAATAATCGCCTGCCTTGAACAATCGCATGCCTTGAATAATCGCCGTGTCTAATCCCTCTTTGAAATAAATAATCGCCTGCCTTGAATAATCGCCGGATCAAATCGGTGTTTGAAATTAATAATCGCCTGGGCATTAATCAAGTATTTACGGTAGTTCACGTTCTGTCGTGACCTTATTTCAAGTTGCAGTATTTCATCAAGTCCTATCCCGTGACTCAATGTTATGACGTCATTATGTTTCTAACCATGCAGTCACATGTATCGACGTGATGACGTCATTTACACTTCTTTACCATAACATGACATTGAGACAAATTATGCCACTTAATACCACATAATCACGTCATGCCGACATTTACGTATTTGTAATAATGCCGTTATCATCTCATTTCATGTAACGATTACGGCATTTTGTCACGTCATTGTATTTTATGAGGTCAACCTGCCTCTTGCCAGTACTAGCGGTCTTGAACACGGGGCTGCCCCGTACACGACACTGCATCACTTTACAATCATATTATGACGTCATATGTCACCATATACCGTGGCATGACGGCACAATACACTTAGGCAATTGCAATACAATCTCATGACGCTAATTGCTTACAGACTGACCAAGCGGCTATTAATACAACAATAACTCGCTCTCATCACATCATTTCATGTCGTTTTGTCATTGATTTACTTCTTCTTACTGTCACACTGACACTTTATGGTACGTCGAAACGACGTTACTCCATTCGAATTCGTTGACGTCTATGCCATTATCAAGTGCGACTAAATCTTCATGCAAAACTGTTGAATCTGCAGTTCGACACAACTAACTATTAAGTTATAGCAAACTTTACATAACATAACTATCGACAACCAAGTCCGAACAGTGGATACGTAATTGCCAGAAAAGCTTGAGCATATTTTTACTAGCGATTGATGCAATGGCTCCGTGACACGATTAATCAGATTATGCATTTTACTAAAAACAAGCAGACAGGGTCAGCCATATCCCCCGCCTTTGGGAAAATTTATTGAAGAATAGTTGTTGAATAACAGTGACTATGAACCATTTTTCAACTAGCCAGTGCCCAGTTATAAGCAATCTATATTGGTCATACATTCAATCTTACTCTCCTGCAGATTGTAACATTTCAACTTGAACCCAAAGTATCTTACAGAATTGAATGAGATGAGTTTCTAACTTCAGAACATACACAATACCATGAGAATCTAGTGAAAGGTGGCCCAGACAATGTGATGGTCTGAGTAAGGCACTGGGAATGAATGTAAATAATAGTGATAAAAAAATAAAAAAAATGTGATATTTGAAAGGGAGTCTTGCAGTTATACACAATATTTAAATCATGATCATCCTGCTACCGGGTATATCAGGTTATTTGTATCAGTATTAGGCCCTCCTTATAGCCTGATGTAGCAGGATGGATGATGATATGTTTCATTTGTTGACCCAGAAGGGCAGGGATGTCACTCCCTGTAAGGTATGTAACATATCAAAACAACATTAGCCTACCCAATATAAGATTTATTGCAACTGATGGTTATCGTTTGCTGATGATCAAGATAAAAATAGTTTTTTTGGGTTGTGAGCAAAGCCAAGGAGTTTGCACAAAAAAATTCAGCTCCTTACACCAAGTGGTTCTGGAGAAGAAGACAAAATGCGAAAAGTTTACAGACGGAGGGATGGACGGACGGACGCCGGACACCGTGCCATGCCATAAGCCCATCGGCCCTTTCAGGCCAAATGAGTTAAAAATACACCCATGGCATTTTTTGAGTTATGCTCCGGAAATGAATTATTAAGTTATGTATCAATGGAAATGGTAACAATTAAACAAATTAAAAATTGTGAAGAAGTTGAATACCCCAAAAGGCACATCTACACATGATGATTGTTCCACACACCAAGTTTCGTTGAGATATGTCTTATAGTTTTCGAGTTCTGCCCCGGAAACGAAATTCTAAGTTACGTTTCCATGTAAACGGTCAAAAAAAAATAACACGAAGAAGTTGAAAACCCCAAAAGGCACATGATGATTGTTCCACACACCAAGTTTTGTTGAGATGTGTCTTACAGTTTTCGAGTTCTGCTCGGGAAACAAAATCGGGACGGACGGAGCCCATTTCAACTATGTTGGCGGGGGATAAAAAGAAATACTATCAGACGAAATATAAACTACCTGTTTATCAAAACAATTATTTTAATACTCTTTCTAAACACAAACACGTGCCCAAGCCTAAAGTATTTGACGCATTTAGACATACGATTTATTAGGTATTACCGATATCTCCAGTGGATTTGCCGGATTGATACTCGTGTTCTGAAATAATATATTCACATTTCAACGAAATCCTTAAACATTGATTAAAACAAAAACATATATGTGTCGTATATCTATCAGTCAAAGATCGATATATGAGGTATGTGATCTGGTATGATATTGCTATTGGCTTCATTCTGTACTTCTAGATTTTCATTTCCTCCAAGTAGTTTTTGCACACTATTGTGGAATCGATTGTGGTGTGGCGTAGCTTTGCGCGGTGTGACGTGATCTATTTTAGTTCGATTTGTTGCGATTCGCTGTGATGCGCCGTTGCGCGGTGTGATGTGCCATGGTGTAATGAAGTGTAATGTGACGTTGGTTAGTGTGTTGTGGGATAATATGATGTGGTATGGCATGATGTGATGTGGTGTGAAGTGGCGTTGTTTAGTGTAGGGTGGTGTTGACTGGTGTTGGGAGGTGTAGTTTATCGCGTTGCAGTGTGGTGTAATGAGCGCTGTGTGTGGTGTGTTGCAGTCTAATGTGGCGTTGGTTAGTGTGTTGTGGTGTAATTTGGTATGGTGTGATTTGATGTGGTAAGATGTGATGTGTTTCCTGGTGTGGTGTGAAGTGGCGTTGCTAAGTGTAGGGTGATGTGGACTGGTGTGGTGAGGTGCATTTTATCGCGTTGCAGTGTGGTGTAATGTGGCGTTGTGTGTGGTGTGTTGCATGACGTTGCTGTGGTATTATGTGGTCTTTTATGGAATGGTGCGATGTAGTGTTATGTGGCTTTGCTAGGTTATTGTGCTGTGGTGTGGTGTGACATTGTGGTACGGTTTAACATGAAGTGATGACCATGACGTGATGTGTTTCATGACTTGGCCTGATGTGATGTGGGTATGTGGTTTATTGTCGTGTGGTGGTGTGGTGTGGTCAATTGTTGTACTTTTATTGTGGTTGTGTGACGTATTATAGAAAATTTATCATATTATAGTTGGGAATGGTATAGTTATATACATGGTATTCCGTTCATATCGTATTGTATGGTATGTCATGTGTTATTGCAACAACTTGTGTTATAGGACTTGAACAAGTTCAACACGTTCTATGATGCAATTAAGTGTCTAATTAAGTGTCTGGGAGCTGTAACTGTAAAGATACTACTACGTTGCGCTGATAGTTATGAAGACGACATTGTATTCAGCGACTGTGAGAGCAGCTATGATTGCAGCTATGAGACAAGTCCTTGCTGCCATTGCTGACCTCAACACAATGACAATGACGTCATTCCAGAATGACCAATCAGAACGGAGCTGTGTACCTTCGGGATATGAATAATTCGTCCTCTGTAGGATATATCCACATAAGACATTTTAAGGGGATTAACTGCCAACAAAGTGAATCAGAGAATTGACCAGAGCGTCCCCTGGGAGTGTTTAGATATGTATAAAGATACACGAGCATCTAATAACGGGTGAGTCATCCTAAAGAGCCGGTAAGACGTCTGAGGGCCTATTATCGTGAATCAATCGTGAAGTGATAAATTGTACATCACCGCCAGCGAGGGATGCATTGTCTAGGAATTTACTCGCTTTATTTATAAAACGTTACTTGAATTAATTTATTGCTTTCGAATTTTTTTTGAGGTTTTTTCTTTTCTTTATGAGCGATGTTATGTTAGTGCAGTGAACGTCAGATGGCAACACAATAAACATGAAATAGTTTCCGGAATTTAATAGAAAATAGTTAGTTAATAGAAAATTAGACTAGAATTTAGAATAGTCTCTGCTTTTAATCTCTTTTGCATTGTTTCATTGAAATTGGTTAAATTCTCATCCGGTCAAGAATAATACTGCATTTTCGAAATTTCTGAAAGTTTTCTGAATATTGTCCACTGCGGCAAGGTCATGGTCACAAGGTCAAATATGATGACCTCATCTATCTGAAAGGTATCATCAGAAGGTATGCACATGCCAAGTATGAAAGCCGTAGCTCTGAGCAATCCAAAGTTATGGCAAAGGTTAAAGTTTTCTGAAGATGTCCACTGCGGCAAGGTCAGGGTCACAAGGTCAAATATGATGACCTAATCTTAAGGTCTCATCATTAGGTATGCACATGCCAAGTATGAAAGCCCTAGCTCTGAGCAATTCAAAGTTATGGCCAAGGTTAACGTTTTCTAAATATTGTCCACTGCGGCAAGGTCAAGGTCACAAGGTCAAATATGATTACCTCATCTGAAAGGTCTCATCACAAGGTATGCACATGCCAAGTATGAAAGCCGTAGCTCTGAGCAATCTAAAGGTATGGCCAAGGTTAAAGTTTACTGAAGATGTCCACTGCGGCAAGGTCAAGGTCATAAGGTCAAATATGATGACCTCATCTGAAAGGTCTCATAACAAGGTATGCACATGCCAAGTATGGAAGCCGTAACTCTGAGCAATCCAAAGTTATGGCCAAGGTTAAAGTTTTTGTGGACAAACACACAGACGGACAGACAGACGGACGGACAGACGGACGGACAGGTGAAAAACAATATACCCCCGGAATCTCCGATTCGGGGGCATAAAAATATCCTAACGTCTTCAACTAGACTGAAAGTGATGCTATGATATGTCGTTTTGCTGTCAAATACTCCATCTCCCATTGCTCTTTCAGATAGTTATTAACGTGCTGTACAGACTGGACAAAAGGCTCAAATACAAGAAAAACGTGCTGTACAGACTGGACAAAAGACTCAAATACAAGTAAAACGTGCTGTACAGACTGGACAAAAGGCTCCAAATACAAGTAAAACGTGCTGTACAGACTGGACAAAAGGCTCAAATACAAGAAAAACGTGCTGTACAGACTGGACAAAAGACTCAAATACAAGTAAAACGTGCTGTACAGACTGGACAAAAGGCTCCAAATACAAGTAAAACGTGCTGTACAGACTGGACAAAAGGCTCCAAATACAAGTAAAACGTGCTGTACAGACTGGACAAAAGGCTCCAAATACAAGTAAAACGTGCTGTACAGACTGGACAAAAGGCTCCAAATACAAGTAAAACGTGCTGTACAGACTGGACAAAAGGCTCCAAATACAAGTAAAACGTGCTGTACAGACTGGCAAAAAGGCTCCAAATACAAGTAAAACGTGCTGTACAGACTGGACAAAAGACTCAAAATACAAGTAAAACGTGCTGTACAGACTGGACAAAAGGCTCCAAATACAAGTAAAACGTGCTGTACAGACTGGACAAAAGACTCAAAATACAAGTAAAACGTGCTGTACAGACTGGACAAAAGGCTCCAAATACAAGTAAAACGTGCTGTACAGACTGGACAAAAGGCTCCAAATACAAGTAAAACGTGCTGTACAGACTGGACAAAAGGCTCCAAATACAAGTAAAACGTGCTGTACAGACTGGCAAAAAGGCTCCAAATACAAGTAAAACGTGCTGTACAGACTGGACAAAAGACTCAAAATACAAGTAAAACGTGCTGTACAGACTGGACAAAAGGCTCCAAATACAAGTAAAACGTGCTGTACAGACTGGACAAAAGGCTCCAAATACAAGTAAAACGTGCTGTACAGACTGGACAAAAGGCTCAAATACAAGTAAAACATATACACACAATCAGTTGCATGATAGTTGTTCGTGTCTGTATGTATGTATGATTACTTACGATTGTTGTTGCGGTTGCGGTTGTGGGTGTGAGCACGGGTGCGGAACTGTATGTACATGTGCATTTGCGACTGCATCTTCGTGAATTGCAGCTTAATGAGGATAAAGTTGTGTCTTGAAACATGTGCAGGATTCATACTAGAGGAAACGACTAATATAATAACGAATAAATGTATTTAACAGGCTAAATCTCGTTTTTTAATGGAAATAAAAAGATTAAAACAAACTTAAAGGAAATGTTACCAATAGCAAACAATGTTCCTCAATCAATAACTAAGTTCTAAAACAAACGTTTATGGTTCGGTTCTGTAATGCGGATCCCAGCATTTCCTTATTAAAAGGTGTTCATACTAAAATGGCCATTAGAAGTTTTCGTTTTATACGTGACACCGTATTCTGCTACTACATATAGTCGTGTAATGGACTAAGTACGGTAGATATACTTCATAAACCTTTATTATAAGCGGTAAATTTGAACATATACAAAATGCAAAAATCGTGCTACAGTACTTTTAAGTCTGTTTTTAAAGGGGCAGTAGCACGTTTTTTCTCTCAAATAAGTCGATGAAATGTATTTTTAAAATAATGTCACCAATAGTAAAACACGCTTCTCTCTTCAGGAAATCAAGTTTAAAATGAATGTACATGGGTTCCGTTCAGTAACAGCGAGCGCTTAAATTGCTCATTGATCGCTCAATGTAGCGCTCAATGTAGCGCTCAATGTAGCGCTCACTCTCTCTTGAACGATACAGTGCAAATTCCTCAAAGTTTGCTCGCCTTGCTACGTAGCGCTACACTGAGCAATCGCGTTCAAGATAGGTTTAAAAGTAATCGCTCATTGAGCGATTACTTTGAAACCTATCTTGAACACGGCCCTGGTTTGGTAAAACCGTTGGAATCGTTTTTTGTACTTCGAAATATGAAAATGTATTCACAATAAAATGGCCGCCATGCAATTTTTTTTTATACGCAATATCGTTATTACCACTAAGGATAATTGATTGGTTTAATAAGATGTTTTACTCTCTAAAGTAGATATAAATGACATAAACTATCATTATAAATGGGAAATTTAAAAAAATGAAATTTGCAAAAAACGTGCTACTGCCCCTTTAATATCTTCACACCTGTTGTAAACATAACTGAAACATGTGAACAAAAATAGTGTTACCCTAAATAATCGATTGTCGTGTAAAAATACAGAGAACATATAAGTGATAGTAAAATTATATTCACGGCATTTCTTTTGTTGTATAAAATATTTTTTTCAAATTCATTTTTCATTTGTCGTCGCTAAACTATTCAATGTGTCTGACTCCATATTCTGAAGAAACTTCTTTACTTTTCTAAACAATTCTACAATGCAATTATCTTTCTTCACGCTCTAATCCAGTCTCAATTCCCCGCTACATGCAGTGTTCGATTACTCCGGGTGTTGTCCGGGTTTGATCCCTAGTCTCAATAAAGGCAAGAGGCAGTGATTACGGGTTCTAAGTGCCAGGATCATCCCGCGTTAGCATTCACTATGGAGCGATATACACGAGACCGAGGGGTAAAGGAGGGGGTAATTCCAATACATGAACTCAAGAGCTCTCCGAGCGTTCCCCGTCCCCCACGATGCTGAACTAATATCCCCACACAATGCGGGGGGTACCTCTACCCTCCCGAACGCGCGGCATTGCCCCACCCGGCGGATCATGGAAAACGGGGGTGCCCTCAGACACTGAGACACTGTCTCCCATAACCCTTTTGCTTTGTAGTTTTGTAATCAATCTGAGTTATTACCTCTTTTGTAAAAATTATGAAACTTGAATAACATACTTCTATACTTTATGTCGCATTGTACTTGTTTGACTTTCGCCCTCAATGATTACGCGGACGTTTACATATGTGACTTTAGACGCGTTGAGCAAGTGAAGGGTTAAACCTTATTGACTGTGAGCTCTAACTCAAGACGATTCTTCCCTGTGGTATGACCACTATACAACCAGACACTGTAATAAATTATGACGCGATTTGCAGGTCTAAATAAACAGTTTTATGTGGAGGTGAGATAGGTCGATATCAGAAGTCTCATAAACACAAATCGTGTAGGTAACTGATGTGGGGGGAGGTAACACTACCGCGCTGTGACAGCTCTGACTGAGTCGGGTGTTAGTAGTAGGCAGTTCTCCTCTCCCAGGCGATAAACAATTCCATTAGATATATCATGTTTATGCTAACAATGCAGTGTATATAGCTGAACGGTTATTGTCGCTTTCCTGTGAGACACTTATTATATTTGAATGGCAACAGATGTAAGAAATGTGTTTGCAAATCAACTATAACATGTGTGGTTATTACGTTTGTTGCTGAAAACAACCCAGTTAATATTATTTTCATACGAGCACACGTGCACATTACGAAATCATCTTCTCCGCTTTTACATATCAACATGTTATACACACTAACAGTCCAGAAATAAATAATAATAGCATTATTCATTGCATCACACTTAGTCACACAATATCAGCATATGTCGCCATGTCTCAAGGACAACAAGTCGATATCGTCATATATAAACCTAAGGTGTCATATTTGTGTCATTTTGGAGGGATTCTATTCTCAGGTAAACCTCCTTTCAAGGCCATACAGAACTCCCTGGGACATTCTATAGAACATCCCTGGCCCTGAAAGTAGACTGTAACGTGAATTGTAAATTCCGGAATAACCTCATCGAAAATGATTCCAAGTTTACACTTGACATAAGATTCGAACATGCATCCCTTCGCTCCTTAAACTGGACGCTCTACCATGGGGCCACAAAGGACCTGACAATGAATCGTTTAACAACTCTATCTATAGTCACGTTTCCCTAACCTCAGTATAACGATAGTAAGGGAGACATGCTCTTTGTAGAGCGCGAGATTCACGAGTTTTCGCGAAAGTCGAACAGTCCGCGGCTTCGTTTTCGCGATACTTTTTTTTGTTCACGGCATGGCTATGTCATATCATGGGAAACATGTTTCATAATTAATAACCTATTTTGATAAATTTGTCGCCTTTTCCTTCGCTTTATACGACAGTATACCACTCTCCCGAGGTTTCGGTTGAAAATGTAAACATTCGGGGTCGGGAGAACCCTTGGACTTCGTATGGGAATATGCCAAACTGCAACAGCACCAGTTATGGACAACGATCATTCTAGGGTTGTGCTGCGCCAAGACTTTGGAACCAAACTCATCAAGTCATTAAGATGTTCTCCTCACTGACTGTTTCTAAATCTCAACTCAAAACTCACCTATTTTCTAGCTATTACTCATAGACTTAAAGGGACAAATTAATTCTGTAATTATTGATATGCTTTAATCGTTTCTACCATTTTTAGATTTTATTTCCTAGTATTTATATCATTACCTTCAATTTCTTACTTTCCTATGCGCTTTGAGCATGCATCTTGTGTATGGATATAGCGCTTTATAAATGCCCATTATTATTATATTATTATTCTCCCTCTCCCTCATGTTTACATTTTCAACCAAAACCTCTGGAGCTCGAGAGTGTTATATCCTTTACATAACACATGGATGTCCTGATATTACATGAATCATACTATCCATCGATATTCTATACTCTTAATCGATAGTGTGATTTAACACATGGATGTCCTGATATTACATGAATCATACTATCCATCGATATTCTATACTCTTAATCGATAGTGTGATTTAACACGTCGATGTCCTGATATTACATGAATCATACTATCCATCGATATTCTATACTCTTAATCGATATTGTGATTTAACACATGGATGTCCTGATATTAAATGAATCATACTATCCATCGATATTCTATACTCTTAATCGATAGTGTGATTTAACACATGGATGTCCTGATATTACATGAATCATACTATCCATCGATATTCTATACTCTAAATCGATAGTGTGATTTAACACATGGATGTCCTGATATTAAATGAATCATACTATCCATCGATATTCTATACTCTTAATCGATAGTGTGATTTAACACATGGATGTCCTGATATTACATGAATCATACTATCCATCGATATTCTATACTCTTAATCGATAGTGTGATTTACCACATGGATATCCTGATATTAAATGAATCATACTATCCATCGATATTCTATACTCTTAATCGATATTGTTATTTAACACATGGATGTCCTGATATTACATGAATCATACTATCCATCGATATTCTATAGTCTTAATCGATATTGTGATTTAACACATGGATGTCCTGATATTACATGAATCATACTATCCATCGATATTCTATACTCTTAATCGATATTGTTATTTAACACATGGATGTCCTGATATTAAATGAATCATACTATCCATCGATATTCTATACTCTTAATCGATAGTGTGATTTAACACATGGATGTCCTGATATTACATGAATCATACTATCCATCGATATTCTATACTCTAAATCGATAGTGTGATTTAACACATGGATGTCCTGATATTAAATGAATCATACTATCCATCGATATTCTATACTCTTAATCGATAGTGTGATTTAACACATGGATGTCCTGATATTACATGAATCATACTATCCATCGATATTCTATACTCTTAATCGATAGTGTGATTTACCACATGGATATCCTGATATTAAATGAATCATACTATCCATCGATATTCTATACTCTTAATCGATATTGTTATTTAACACATGGATGTCCTGATATTACATGAATCATACTATCCATCGATATTCTATACTCTTAATCGATATTGTGATTTAACACATGGATGTCCTGATATTACATGAATCATACTATCCATCGATATTCTATACTCTTAATCGATAGTGTGATTTACCACATGGATATCCTGATATTAAATGAATCATACTATCCATCGATATTCTATACTCTTAATCGATATTGTTATTTAACACATGGATGTCCTGATATTACATGAATCATACTATCCATCGATATTCTATACTCTTAATCGATATTGTGATTTAACACATGGATGTCCTGATATTACATGAATCATACTATCCATCGATAGTCTATACTCTTAATCGATAGTGTGATTTAACACATGGATGTCCTGATATTACATGAATCATACTATCCATCGATATTCTATACTCTTAATCGATAGTGTGATTTAACACATGGATGTCCTGATACTACATGAATCATACTATCCATCGATATTCTATACTCTTTAATCGACAATGATAAATGGAGTCACTTTTTAATGCCGCTGTAAATGATTCATTAAGATACGGTGACGTTTAAGACTAATAATCATAAACCATGGAATCATTTCATATGAATCAGACATCATTTAATCGGATATATATGCATCGCATCATAATCATGTGAACCATGTCATATCATACGGCGGTATGCAAACATTGACGTCATAGAACCACATGTCAATATGTACAATAACAATATAATCAGGTTGAAATGCTCTCATTATTTCAAAACATGTCACCATTATAGCATTCAGATGTCCAACTATCTCAATTTGCTATAGCATCATATGATATTATACCACCTAAAGTTGTCATAGCAGCATATGATATTATACCATCACAGGTTGTCAAAGCATATTAGTATACTCGTTCATCAGAAGTTGTCAAAACATCATATTATATTATCAGAAGTTGTCATAGAATCAAATGACATATCATCGCAAGTTGTCATAACATCATGTTATATCATCACACGTTGCCATAGCGTCATATTATATTGAATTTATTTCATGACAAGTTGTCATAACATCATATTTTATTATATTATTATACGTTGTTATGGACTCATATGATATGTATACCATTACAACTTATTATAGAACTATATCATCACAATATGTTATACCATCGTATGATTTATCATTACAACTTAACATTGCAGCATATGGTATTATACCATCCTGATTTATCCTTACAACTTGACATAACAGCACATGGTATTGTATCATCCTGATTTATCATTACAACTTGACATAACAGCAAATGGTATTGTACCATCCTGATTTATCATTACAACTTGGCGTAACAGCACATGGTATTGTATCATCCTGATTTATCAAAGCATCATACGATATAATATTTCAATTAGATAAACAATATGTTATTTGTTATTATAATTAACAACGATAATGACTTTTCACATCCACAGTGACCATGATGCATTATGCCGTATGAGCTACTATTAGCATTCAAAGAAGCGATGTCATCACACAGTCACTTGAATAATAATTACATCTAACATAAAAAAAAGTAACAGCTTTTGTGTCCAGTCCTACGTCATTCGAAGCCTCCCACGACAATATCGTCATTGCCATACCACCAAGCCAGGTACTTCTACATTTATGTGTCAATATGTCAAAGGTTCAGTTCTCAATGGTAGCAATAATAACTCAGAAAATAGTTTTACACAATATTCTGGGCAGGACGTCTCGCATCATTGTATCTGCCTCATCAGCAGAAAATATCCAGTAACTCCAGCAAAATGCGTTTTTATTCACAACCACCAGCACAACGCCACAGCTTGCCATTTGGGCTTGTATATAAATTATAGATAATTAAAATCATTAAAAAACAGCGCTTACCTTCACATTGAAGTTTCCCTTTGCATCCACGTGGAGTTTCAAAACAATCATCATCGACACTAATAGCCCGGTATATTTAGTCTGTCACGGATTTCCCGGGCTGTATTGATAAGTCCCATGTTGACATTATCGCCTCGACGATAGACTGAGGTACAGTCTCCTTTAACTCTTTATTATAAAGTATGTATATATTTGAACTTTGCACCCATTGTTCTAGCACGTATAAGATGAAGTTGTTTTACGTTTATAGAGTTGCCTTGACGTTATGGTCAATGCAATATTGCGGTTTACAAAAAATGTTATGTGTAAACAGCCTCAGCAAGTCTATGATAAGAGGCCGTTTGTTATTGTGAAGTATCATGATACAGATTGAGTCAAATCCCAAAGAAGGACTTTACTAAATATAGACTTTACAGTGTGCTTTATTTATAGATGTTGATCATATTTATGGTTGCCGATTGGAAATGTTCAGATATATATTGCTTACTAATCAGCGATTGGTCAAGTCGTAATAATAGACAGTGAGGTAGATAGAGCAAGCAGGTAAAATGACTTCGGTCCCTAGGATATTACAGGGAAACTTAGAGAGATTTGAGTCAAATATCTAACAATGTAAATAAAGAAAAAGAATGGTGATGAAATGTGATGGGTGCTAGAGAAGAGGCGGAGTCAAGCGAGGAAGTTAAAGGGGCAGTACGACAAGAGGATTTTGTGAGATAAACTTTGAGGGGGTAGCCTACTGTTTTTCAATGTAATCTATGCTACGTATGTTTCATCTAACATTCTGATTAATGTGCCTTAATGAACCTTAATTAAATGATTAATTTTGTGAATTGGTTCATTGAAAAGATCATAGTAACGATGTGACTTTGAAAATACATATTACGTAACGAATATGATAAACGTGGCATAGTGGCGGAACGGTTCCGCATATGAATTACAAAAGCAATCACAAAACAAGACGCTACCCACATCGATCTACGGACGGGAGCTTAGTCGCTGGGTAGCTTTTGATTTTTTGAAACTTTGAAAATGTAATAGTCTGGTTGTTAAACAATGAAAAAGAAATTCAGAAAAATGAAAGTAGGATTTTCCACAAGTTCGTGACTTGCTTTCAGGAAGACTTCCATTATCAGCTTAGACTGAAATTAAGAACGCATACACAATCAAATACTGACACAGGTTACATGGCTGTTTCGCAGACCCATTCCCTTCGATCTTGCTGCAATAAGTGGAACACTATTCCTTGGAACCCTAGCCCTACACAGCTCAGTCCCGGATCTGATGGTTGCACTATTCAACACAATAACACACTTTTTTACAAAAGGTGACAAGGCGTACGTTTACATTATATTATTAAAGGCGCCGCAGTACGATTTTCTTAATGAAATAAAATTCTACTATAAAAAATATAAATAAGTGTAACCAATGGCCAGATCATACTCCTGAATCAATAAAACGAATGTACATTGTTCAGTTGAGCCATGCGAGTCCATTTGCCATCAAGCGATCATTTTAATGTGTTCTGATTAAAATGACTGCTTGAAAGTAGTTAAGTGATCTGTATGATGTAGCGATACCTGGACACTCAGAGTAGAGTTTTAAATATGGTACAATGCTGGAATGGTTCCCCATCTTGCTGTCTGAACTCCCAAAATGTCATGAGACCAACACATCTACCTCTCACACTGAACAATTCCACACAACTGTCGCCTTATAGGTCACATCATTTTCTTCGTGTACACCCGATACGGCTTATCGGGACGTGTAATGAGATGTTTTACCCATTTAGGTTCCAATAGGTTGTATACACTTTTATAATAAAAAAAAAGGCAAATTTTAGAAAACATAATATCCCAAAAACGTCTCGTTTCAGGTCGTTTCTCGTGTAAGAGGGGACAATGTGATCTTGCATAGGAATACATTAAACTTCATGAAAACCTTACGTCAGTAGTTACATTTAATCACATTTTGCTGACTGGCAATTTCTTTCACTGATTGAACCAGGAGAAGATTACTATGTAAGTCCACTCTACATGTACAAGTAGTACACGACATGTTATTTACTGACTATTATGCAATGTAGTCGTCTCGAGTGGTAGAGATATCATTTGAACAACACTCGACGGTGCTTTCTTACCTCACAGGTTGTCACTCTTCTGTTGTACTTAAACATACATGTACTTCTCAATCTGTTTCTTTTAATTTTATGAAGCTTGTTAAATAGTGAACATTTCAAACGATACTTCTGCTTATATTGATATTGCATTTTTTTTACGAATATACATATATTGTTGTACATAAAATGAAAGGAATAGCTAATAAAAGCGCTAATAATTTCACTCTCAGTGTGATGTTGTGTTTAATCTGTCGACAGGTCGTGCTTCTCCACGTATGAGCTTAGATTAAAGACGAATTATAGCAAACCATTTTACATGATTCTTTCTCAGTTTTATGTTTGCTCCTTTTGTAGCATAATTATTCCCATATTGTTGAAAAAAGCCAAGTTAATATTATTAATATGAGCACATGTGCACATATCACGTTTGCCTAGCAACCATTGTTTCACCGCGACTTCCCGTATTTTATCGTCTGTGACGTCATAAAACGATTGTTCGTGACGTCATTGTAGCTTGCCGTCGCAAGAGAAGTGGGCCGTTTCCTGGCTATTTTTACGCGAATCAGACGGAATAAAATGGGTAATAAAGAAAATATTACACTCGAAGGTGTGTCATATGACTTTTACGAAACTCGTGCAAATTTGTGTATAACCCTCGCTCTCGCTCGGGCAATACAAACAAATTACACTCCTTTCGTAAAAGTCATATGACACACTTCCTCGGGTAATAATCTCTATTTATGCGCTATGGAGCACAGTGGTGTAGTGGTTAGCGTGCTGGCCTCTCACGACTCCCAGTGGAGACACTGATTCTGTGTTGTGTAGCACCGAAGTTACAATTTCCTCAGGCTGATGTGTAGCGCTTAGGTGATGGATATATGTACGTTATAAGCGGATACTTAATTAATTATTATATGCCTGTATTTGATTCATCCAAAGTTACTACCAGCATGTAAGAGC
This sequence comes from Gibbula magus, assembly GCA_936450465.1. Classification (NCBI taxonomy): domain Eukaryota; kingdom Metazoa; phylum Mollusca; class Gastropoda; order Trochida; family Trochidae; genus Gibbula; species Gibbula magus. The sequence goes on along the minus strand of OW388290.1, from coordinate 8,510,057 downwards.
ATATAACGTAGTTTGCGACGGGATAATTGTAGCTTAAATATATAGTGGAACTCATCTCCAATCAAAGGTGAATCACATAACTTACACTATCTTTGTTCTTTTGCGGTATTTTGCCATCGGCCAGCTTCTATAGGAAGTTTGTGATTGTCAGTTCTAAATTTAAGGATCTGTATATATCTGCTATATCCGAGGAGTAGGCATATTGTTCAAATTTAGGAGAGCGCTTCAAAATATTTAATTAACTCCTTTTGAGAGCTTATATCGCTCAAATCACATTGCCATTGATGAACTGTAAGAGGGATATTGTAGAACTTGATAGAACTTAACTGTTGGGCAATGCCGTTCCACACTGTGCTTGAAAACGGTGTATTGTTTTACCAAAATGTTGCCGTAGCTCAGCGAATATTGGCACAGGAGAGCCCTTATCAAACTGTCAAAGAAGTCATGAATCGTCAAGGTACATTACAAACATAGTGGTGGATATATACTATATAACAGTGGTCCACTCTGTGTTTGAACACGGGGCTGTAAGAATCTGGACTCAAAGAGTGCTCCCATGTAATCAATAAGTTGAGTATCATAAAGACTTATCGTATCAATGAACCGATGAATGAGTAGGTAAACTAACAAAACGACTCACCTTTCAGACGGTTTTCCTGGAGATATTGACGATGATGCACCTGCCACCACGGGAAGCATTCTTCTCAATCATCATCACGGACATCCTGAAGTTTGTCGCGATTTCCGATTTGAATGATTATTCCTGTGAATCTGCAACGTCGTCAAATAGTGTTGTGGAAGGGAATTGAGAAGCATCCTTTTATATTGGCATAATCCATTTTTAATCAGTGTCATTTCCAAGTGAAAGAAAAACAATCCTGCATTTCATCAAGTGTGAAATTTATTATCATTATCCCTATAAATTGGTTCGCTAATCACGTTATGCCCACCGCTCCATTACTAAACACGATACGTCCCCGTGCTTCTACTGATGTTTCTACATATGTTTGATTTACATAAAGCATTAACAACAATTGCTAGGTACCATTGATAACTTACTGAAGCTGGGTGTCTTCGTTGGGAGGGGCCCGAGCGTTAACCAGTGTCACCCTTCTATATAGAAATTCATTAGCAGATATGCGGTCGATCTTTACCTCATCAACTACCCGGATGTCAGATGACTTTCAATAAGCATACCTCTGATCAAAGACAGGTAGCGGGAAGATCAAGGGTGAGGCGGGTCGACACGCGATTGTCCCTGATGGCAGACGTATTCGTCTTACATATACAATAACCAGATGTATATTTAGAAAACGTTCAATAACACCCTTTATACAAATCGTCTATAAATATGTCTGGTATTCGTAATACGGAGCAAAAGGAAATCCTTCTAAGTAAAAATTCTATAAATGATGGCACTTTGATTAAAACATCTCTGGCCCGACGGAAATTCAAATGACAATGTTTACGAGTGATTGGGCACTGTGAGTGTAAGTAAACAATGATCGCGACTTACGTCACGGTAGGGATACATTAGGCATGGAGATGATTTTACGATCCCGAGAATAACCTTAGGTGCTTTTAATGTTATTTTTGGTATCCGATCGTAGTTGGTTGTCCAGATCATGTTTAATGTCGCAGTGTTGTCTGGTAACCAGGTAAATTGTTATCAATGAAGTCCAGGTGATCACAGCACCGTCAGCAGTCCTACTCGATCAATGGCCATAACGATATCCTATAATCACAAACATCAAAACGCCAACTCCAAAACGTTCCACACCCTACGTTTTATTGTTGTGTCTCGTCCGGTTAATCCCTGTGTTCACTTAATATATAAATAGCATTAGTAGATCATATTGCTTTTTTTCAATTCAGTAGCTTGCGATTTTCATTAACTGTTATTACCAACGCTTTATAAGTTTATCAACATCATTTCATTATTGCCCGAATAGTTCTTTTAATATATAAATAGTATTTGTAGACAATGGGGCTCCAAACTAACATTAGATTTGATTGCCTCCGTAAGAATGAATAAAATTCGTTCGACCGGAAGTACATAGCAGACGACTTCCGGTAAAGCTATAACCGGGTACTCTTTGGTTTTTGGTTTATTGTGTTTGCATGTTTAATTACCACTGGCAACATGCTCATGTACTTTGTATGTGATTGACAAGTCCCAAAATAACCAAAATACCTATTTCTGTAACTATGATAATAGACATCTCATCATTTAGCGCATAAAATTCCTCAAAGAGATTAGGCTACACTTACGCAAATACTCTAATGGTTTTACGATAAATGAGTATGTGTGTATCACGTATGACTAAATCAAAATTAAATCTTCAAACATTTTAAAGTCGTAAACATTACACTCTGGAAAACTGTATTGTCTAATCCAAAAACAAATATTTATTGCAAATAATCTGTCTCGGTTCATAAAACTAATAGCGTATTACCAAGTACTATAATTGTTCACTTTCTCTTTTATTGTCTATTTTTTGGATGAACCATTAGACTAAATAAACATTTATTAAAAGGTGGTTAAATTAAATGCGCTGAATAACGCAATCACAAATTATGATTACCTTATTTTCCGTAAAATATATTCATTCTAATCATTCATCTAATTCATTTTTTGCAGTTACTTTGATAATTAAAGGGGATGGGTGATGTATTATTTTGAGCATAGCGCTCTTTCGACATTGGTGATTAGTCTAATGAAATAGTATTTGTTACTTTTGGATACTTTGTCAATACAATGTTTTCTGAATAAAATATTGTAATATTGCTAAAAACATGTTTCTCTCACTTCATATAATGGACAAAAACATAATGCCGGATACTCAAGTAGAACCCTCTTTTTAATAAAAATAAATAAATAAATAAATGTAAAACAAAAATATATAACCTTGAAGTTTACATTTTCTTTTTGAAAAAGCTTATTTTTATAACTAAAAAGAACAAATGGCATCAATGTAGCGTGTGATCTGTAGTAATGTAAATCCTAAATGTTGGAATAACAAATTTAACAACACTGGGTCTGAACTTGAGACACCATAACTTATGAGTGCAGTACATCCACATATTTGGGATAGAAAAGCATGTTTTTATGTTTTAGTCATTTTCGACAATTGTCAACAGACTTAATGGTTCTTAATTAAAGCGACACGACTTTTGTCATTCAATGTAAAGTGTAAAATTTTCAGATAATATGTCATTCCTGAATAAGAAACAACTGCAAGAGACATCAATTCATCATAAAGCTACTTCGGGAAGGTTGCTTTATGTCACATACACACTTTGTGTAAATAAATATGTTATATGTGTTGAGTTGCATAGCATCTTATCGTGTACGCATCTTAATGATGAAGTAAGAAGGTACACCCCTCCTACTTTTGTTATACCCACATGCCACAAATATATCTCACTGGAGGAAAAGTTATAATAAGGATGCACCCCGAGTCGTAATATATGGATTAAAAACAGCTGAAAATGCCTGAAATGATACTAATTTTGACCAACGACACCACCCCCAATCTGCCACACACATCCCAATCCCTTATCCCACAAATCTTCTACCTACCGTGTCACCTCCCACATACGCTACCCCAGATGACACACACATCCCAATCCCTTATCCCCCAAATCTTCTACCTACCGTGTCACCTCCCACATACGCTACCCCAGATGACACACACATCCCAATCCCTTATCCCCCAACTCTTCTACCTACCGTGTCACCTCCCACATACGCTACCCCAGATGACACACACATCCCAATCCCTTATCCCCCAAATCTTCTACCTACCGTGTCACCTCCCACATACGCTACCCCAGATGACACACACATCCCAATCCCTTATCCCCCAAATCTTCTACCTTCCGTGTCACCTCCCACATACGCTACCCCAGACGACACACACATCCCAATCCCTTATCCCCCAAATCTTCTACCTACCGTGTCACCTCCCACATACGCTACCCCAGATGACACACACATCCCAATCCCTTATCCCCCAAATCTTCTACCTACCGTGTCACATCCCACATACGCTCCCCCAGATGACACACACATCCCAATCCCTTATCCCCCAAATCTTCTACCTACCGTGTCACCTCCCACATACGCTACCCCAGATGACACACACATCCCAATCCCTTATCCCCCAAATATTCTACCTACCATGTCACCTCCCACACCTACCCCAGATGACACACACATCCCAATCCCTTATCCCCCAAATATTCTACCTACCATGTCACCTCCCACACCTACCCCAGATGACACACACATCCCAATCCCTTATCCCCCAAATATTCTACCTACCATGTCACCTCCCACACCTACCCCAGATGACACACACATCCCAATCCCTTATCCCCCAAATCTTCTACCTACCGTGTCACCTCCCACATACGCTACCCCAGATGACACACACATCCCAATCCCTTATCCCCCAAATCTTCTACCTACCGTGTCACCTCCCACACCTACCCCAGATGACACACCCCTATAGACACATACTCGCACGCCTTAAGGCAATACATTATGGCTTTGTGTCGACAGACCCGTAAGAGTAGTGACCGGTGGATATTTAGATCTTAGTTTTTTATTTATATGTATTAATGGTGCTTCTGATATGACTTTGACATAGTTTGAAAGTTGGTTATCTCAAACTCAAACTCTTTATTCTCTAGAAACCGCCAACGGCGGTACATGAGATAAACATAATATACATTTTACACAATATACAAGATAGCAGCTTATACTTCATTTTCTAAATACCTTAAATATATGATTCAGTAATTTGGATAGGCTTTTCAGATCTCTAGTGCTGGTGGTTGTTAAAAGTTTTTTAAAGATGGACATGTTTGGAAATTTTAGATATTTGGCGTTCAGAGATTGTCGGTGTTGGAGAAAAGTTTCACATCTAAATAAGTAGTGAAACTCGTCTCCAACAGCATTAGAATCACAGAGTGGACATTTTCGGTCTTCTCGTGGAATACTCAACCCTCGGCCTGTCTCAATAGGTAATTGGTGATTAGCTGTTCTTAATTTCCAAATTGGATAATGTATGCCTTTTGGAAGGAGGAGATATTTTTCGAAACTAGGTTCGGATTTAAAATATTTATAATAACTGCCCTTTGAGCTTATGGCCACTTGGGATCTCCATCTCTGAACCATAAAAGAGACTCGGAACAATCATAACATCAAATGCATCTAAAAGGCAATCTAGAGGTAAATTAACATTCCTTGATTTCTTAATTAAACAATACATTGCTTTCGTAGTGCTTTCGGTAAGGGCTTTAATTGCTTGGACAAATCTCCCATTTCAGTGGAGTTTAATTCTAAGATAGGCATATGTATCTACATTGTTTATAGTTTTTGCAGGTCTTTCGGGTTTTCACTGAACAATACAGCATCATCTGCGTATAAGAGTATAATAAAATGAAATAAAACTTCAATATTGTTATTTAGCGATTCATACTGAAAACCCTTACAACAAGTATCAAAGAGGTGTTGTTCAAGATCATTTAAGTACATGGAAAATAGAAGAGGCGAGAGATTTTCGCCTTGCCGCACACCTTCGTAACACGGAAACTCATCTGATACGGTATTACCAATAACTATTCTGGATTTAATGTCATGGTACATATTTCTTATGAGGGTTAAAAATCTCCCATCTATTCCACACTTTGTCAGTTTGTGCCATAACCCAATTCTCCATACTTTATCAAATGCTTTTGTGAAATCTACAAAGACGGTATAGAGTTTCTTTTTAGAGAGTTTTAATACTTGGATCATCATTTGCAAAACAAAAATGTATCGCATGTTGAGAACCCTTGTCTAAAGCCTGCTTGTGATGGGTTAAGTGTATTGTTAATATATAAGAAAGTATTTAATCTTTTATTTAACACTCTTGTGAAGAGTTTCCGAAGGTCAAATGGACGTTGTATCATATTTTTTAATAAGGGGCACAATTTTAAATTGCACCATATCTTATTGTCACGCCCTTTTTGAAGTAGAACAAACAGATTTACAAATCTTACCAGTTTAACCTTTAAACATTGCTGGTTTCTGGAAAGAGGTCAAAAGAAGGTTCCAGTGTAGACGAGCCTCACTGCACATCTTTGAAGAACTATAAGTACCTATTGAGATGACACGCCTTAGATCAGTATTCTCATTAATGTTCGCTTTCCAGCGTTTTATTCGGGAAGAGCTTCCACCGATAGTTCCTCTAACACTTGCGCATCATGGAGCAGGATTAGTAACCTCTGTTACACTTAATTGTGTAATAGTCTCTGCCTTGACTCGAACGTGCAGACTCAGCACTTGTCATCTAATTTTAGAAGGCAATGTGTTGAGTTTTATCATCAAACTATTATGGTTGTATTTATGTTATTTGCAATGCTATAGAGATGTGAACTTTAGATCCCTTGATATCCATTATACGAAGATGATATGCCCAAAATTTGAACTTTCTAGCACTACTGGTTCTTGAGATGAAAATTACAACTGTAAATTGAACCCCTGCCACGCCCTTATCATTCTAAGAAGGCTATTGGAATTTACAAATCTAAGTTTTTTTTCTATCAAAAATCATCTTTCCAAAATCTGAATTGTCTAAACTTACTGGTTCTTGAGAAGAAGTCATTTAATGATTTTAGGGTTAACCCCTTGTCACGCCTATATTTGATGGGTGTCAGGTCGAAATGAAGAAATTATATTCTGTATGTAATAAAATTTCAGCTTCCTGTGTCAATTGGTTTGGGAGAAGAAGTCGTTTACAGGTTTGTCTAATACTGCCTGTCAAGGCCATATTGGACGGGGTGGTTTCCAAATGAACAAACTATGATCCTAGGTGCAAGGTACCTTCCCACAAAATTTCATCTATTTGAGGGGCAGTAGTTCTGAAGGAGAAGTCGAAAATGTGAAAAGTTTACGGACGCCGGACGACGACCAATGTCATAACTTGATGATAAACCCACCTGGCCTGTTAGGCCTGATGAGCTAAAAATCCAAGAGAAGAAAATTCCCCGTACGTGGGAGTTAGTTGCGACATTGCTGCATCCGTGTATCGGTATAGAACAAGCATCCACTCTACCAGGTCGCGTTGAGCGTATTAAGTTAGATTGATTGAGACATTCGACACATAGTTCTCATTTGGTTACACCAGAGGTTTGCTCTTTGTGACACGGGATAAATGATCACATCATAAACTGGCTACAGCTGCTGCATGGGACTCTACCAACCATAAACAAACAGTGATGGCCATTAATAGACTGGAGTAGTTCGAACTGCTGCGTGGGAGGATACCGTCCTGTCTGTAATGAACAAATAGAATCATCTTTATTGGACTACTAAGAATGGTAGACTGAATAATATTATTTCATATTTCATTATCCATTTAAGTCTTTGTATTGGTCAAATAACAATAATATTAACGTCGACCAAAACAAAGTAATTAATTGTTAACTGTGGCCGTGACCCGATCACTGTGGTAAAACGTTCGTTACTCTTGACATATTGGAAATATTCGGTTTTATCAATTGATATAAAGAGACTATTACCCGAGGAAGCGTGTCATGTGACTTTAACGAAAGGAGTGTAATTTTTTGTATTGCCCGAGCGAGAGCGAGGCTTATACTCAAATTTTGACGAGTTTCGTAAACGTCATATGGCAAACTTTCGAGTGTAATATTGTCTTTATTACTCAGTCAGGAAACGGCCCCGTTCTCTTGCTACACGCACGGCACAGCGACGTCACGAACATTGGTTTATGACGTCACAGACGACGAAATACTTGAAACAATGTTTGCTAGGCAAACGGATATGTGCACATTTGCTCTTATCAATAATATTAACTCGGTTATTTTCAACCATATGTGTAATAAAGTATGATTTTTAACTTGATAGATCACCGTTTTTAAACGATATCTATTATAAAGTTGTTTTGTTCTATTTGATCAACTAGTATGAACAGACCAGACCCCTGAATCATCACGTGTGTCTACTTTCATAGCATCCTGCTGCATCAGGAGTAGCAAGGCGAGGTCCGTCCCCTGATTCTCTTCTCAGCTTTCACCTCGTATGCTATAAATAACCGGTAAAACTACAATAACTTTAAATCAAGTAATAGTGTAAGTGCCCGGATGAGAAAACCTTTGAGCGACCATCAACTTTCTATTCAGGACATTACACTGGCTGACAAAATAACATACTATTTATAGTGACGAGTATTCAGTGATACGAGGTAACCTTGTCTTGTCCGATGGCGAAGAGTATTATAAAAGAATAGATGGAGCACCGAGTTGTCTTAAAAGAAGGTGGTCTTCCTTCGGAGGTGTTCGGACGTATATTAAACACGAACGTCCTTCATATTCCACTCTTAAACGATGAACTGCTCTTTTCAAGTCTGACAAGTGGATGGTGACCCTAGGTGTGGACGCCCATTAATGAAGAGTATGTAAGGGTTGCGAACGAGTGTATTATAGCAAACCGACGTGTACATATTTTAAGGTTCATGTCTGAGTAAAGCTCCATTCCTTAACAAATGAAGCTAAGGTACGAAGGACTGAGGTCCAATATTTTTAACGAATGGAGAGTTACGAGGAAATTAAAGAAATTAAATTTATACTTATAAACATGTTTGTTGTTCGTAACTGTCCATTCCTGGAAAATAATGGAGCAAGGAAACGATGACGTCACAAGTATTGCAGTACTTGAACCATTCTTCTCCCACAGAGTCTACACCCTTCAGATTGTCTATCCTAACTTTAGAATCGAACATCTGCGGGGAGTCAACTCTGTGGCAAGAGAATCATACTTGAACAAAAAAACAGTATAAGCCATGGAACAATTCATGCCCCTATGTATGAAAAGTATATCCGCGCGATGAATCCTACAAAAAAACCTACATGTTGCCATACCAGAGAACCTACATGTTGCCATACCAGAGAATTTACATGTGGCTATACCAGAGAATTTACATGTGGCTATACCAGAGAACCTACATGTGGCTATAGCAGAGAACCTACTTTCGGCTATACCAGAGACCCAATATGCTGGTATACCAGAGAGACTACACGTGGTATACCAGAGACCCTACATGTTGCTATACCAGAGGGACTACACGTGGCTATACCAGAGAGACTACATGTTGCTATACCAGAGAGAGTACACGTGGCTATACCAGAAAGACTACATGTGGCTATACCAGAGAGACTACACGTGGCTATACCAGAGAGAGTACACGTGGCTATACCAGAGAGACTACACGTGGCTATACCAGAGAGACTACACGTGGCTATACCAGAGAGACTACACGTGGCTATACCAGAGAGAGTAACCGTGGCTATACCAGAGACCCTACATGTTGCTATACCAGAGAGACTACACGTGGCTATACCAGAGAGACTACACGTGGCTATACCAGAGAGAGTACACGTGGCTATACCAGAGAGAGTAACCGTGGCTATACCAGAGACCCTACATGTTGCTATACCAGAGAGACTACACGTGGCTATACCAGAGAGAGTACACGTGGCTATACCAGAGAGAGTACCCGTGGCTATACCAGAGACCCTACATGTTGCTATATCAGAGACCCTACATGTGGCTCTACAAGAGAGACTACGGTATGAGTGGGAGTACTCCGCAAGGCATCAGCTCATTCATTCTCATATCATAATGACGTATACCTTCTCAATGGAACACTCGCTTGATTTATAACGTTATATTGCACCACTTCGTGCTAACAGCGTGGATAAAGCCACGGCGGTGATTCAGAATGAAATAGAAACCTGTCTCAAAGGTAATGATTCAGGTTGTTCGATGATTTAAAAGCATACATTGCCACATACCCCTAAATAAAGTACATTCCCTTAATATTTGAATTGCAAATATGAAAGAGACGTTTAAATGGTAAAAATATGTTTTCTATCTTGATTTTTTTCAATGTTTTACAAGAACTGCGATGTTGCAAAATTGTGTTTGATGTATGTATTGATCATTTTGGGTAAAGGGGATTCAAAAGTCAAAAAGTTTGTAAATTAATTTTATATTAGCTATTTCAACTTTTTTCCCGCCAATTTTTTAAAGGTATTGAAATATTATTTCAAATGACGTCATTTTACATCAATTCAATAAGGGATCGAGGTATTCTGTAATGTGTTAGACCATCACTTGGTCGTAGACTAAATTGATTTTAAAATAAATTTAAGAAACGAAAAAAGAACCCTGAACACGTATGAAGAAAGTCTAAATTGGTTCATGAAGCGCAGCCCAGACTCACTATATTGACCAACAAGACGATAACCCTGATGGTGATAACTATATTAAAGTATTATATGGAAAGGGTTAAAATAGTTGTTTGACATGTATTACGTTATTGTGTATCTCTGAGGGGAAATACCTGTTTACCCATATATGTTATTAAACACAATCCATGTGAAACGTATTACTGGGGGTATATTTGGATGACTTTACAGACTAGTAAAGACAAGTGTACATTCATTAAAGGCGCTGTAGCACGTTTTTTGCAAATTTTATTTTTTCAAATTTCCCATTTATAATGATAGTTTATGTCATTTATATTTACTTTAGAGGGTAAAACATCTTATTACACAAACCAATTATCCGTAGTGGTAATAACGGTGTTGCGTATAAAGCAAAAAATGCATGGCGGCCATTTTATTGTGAACACATTTTATTATTTCGAATGACAAAAACGATAGCCGTGGCTTTACGGAACCATGTACACTCATTTGTAACTTGACTTTCCGAAGAGAGAAGGGTGTTTTACTATTGGTGACATTATTTTCCAAATACATTTCATCGACTTATTTGAGCGAAAAAAACGTGCTACAGCGCCTTTAAATTCTAAAAATGATTAGAAGTGAACGAATTAGGAAAGTTTTGCTGCGAAATAACAAAACATTGTTGATCAGGCTAATGGTAAAGTGTATGTTACTTTGTAGATATTCTATCAATATATGTTATATCGTTTTAAAATGTAATCTTAGCGTTTTTCTTATTTCAAGTAATGCAAAAACAATACAGCAAAGACAGCCAATGTCTTTAAAACAACCTTCTTTGAACATCTTTTGGATTGTTGACGCGACCGTGGTTTGAACCCCGAAAAATTGATTTCCGGTTCGGGATGATGTATGTATCAGCGACTCCACCTACTTCCGGTCTATCAAGAGTACATTCTTTGAACAAGTTAGTAAATGTGTCTAACCAATTAACCACCTTCGTATATACCTTTGTCCTCTTGGGTCTAGTAAGCTAGAATACCATTCAACTCTACCTGGAATAATGTATGCGTCAAAGTCAGATATGCTGACTTTGCATCTTTCAAACCGCAGATAATATTTATGTGAAAGAAGCGCCCTCTGTCTGTAGCTGTACAAAGCTGGTTTACAAGCATGGTTGACGGTATTATCTCTGTATTGCGGCTTCTTGCGGATCCGTCTGACACGTAGTTCGTCGAAAGCTCTGATAATGTTGTCAGAGTGGTTTTTAATATGAAAAGAATATAAATACCCAGACTCAAAAACGTTCAGACGGCGGGATGCATTCACCTGCGATAAACTGTTACGAGCTTATATCCATTGAAAAAAGAATAAGGTTTATATTTACGAGGGCTTCTTTGCTTTAACGTTGATATTCTAAACACGTTAAAACATAAGGTAGGCAGTGATTGTAGAGTTAGCGTGCTTGATTAACAAATTTATTATTGTGGTTTCTTTATATATGGGTTTTTTAGATGTTTTTATGGGAAAAAATGTTTGGAAAAATTCAAACTGGATTTCTACTGAGGGGATGCATTCATAATTGATTTACATATCTAAAATGCCAGCACAAACATGTATAAGCTATACAAAGAACTGCAACGTCTAATTTACGCAGTGCTACCATTATTGACATATATTGTTAGTTACGATTACATGGCAATGCAGATCTGAAGGTTCAACATATTTAAAATCGTTCAAACCTACATTTGTCAAAAAGGTTTTTTTAATTATTGTACTTGATCTAAAGTTTCCCTTTTTATTGCTGTCTACTGTCCATATTGTATAAAGAATGTAAACAATATGTATATGTAAATACTTGAGGAAGGGTGCATAAGTTGAACTCGATCCTTTCCTCGTGAATAAAACATGTTTGAAACGAAACGAAAGAGACGATCAAAGGAGCATCACAGAAACTAAGTACTGAATGAATGTAGTGGTAAAGGATATCAAAATCAGAAAGATTGAGCTAGGGTCCAAATAAATGTTAATGTCGAACACTTCCTCTAGAAGAAGAACGCTAGTAAGTAACCAAACACTTCCTCTAGAAGAAGAACGCTAGTAAGTAACCAAAAGAATTCAGTGAAATGTATGTCTGCAGTCTGGACAGGTTATACCATGGTTAGAGCCTTCCTCCAATTTCAGAAATACTCGCAGTTCGAAGACCTTCTTGAAGACGAAGCAAATGCTATAAGTACCTATATATAGAAAATATTCGGTGAAATGTATGGATAGACTACACCGAATATAGAGTATATTGAAACTGAGAACAAACTAAAAATTGAAATGATAAAAAAAAAGCCACTGTGCCTCATTTTAGAAGAAGAATGCGATGTCAGTAACCGTTGAAAATAATGTATGGAGGAAACTGTTTATTATATACTTCATCTCATTTAGAAATCATTGATACGCGAAATCGAGGCATGAATGTTGCTGAAAGACCTGCTAGAAGAAGCGGGCGATGTCAGTGACCGTTGAAAGCCGAATGTCCGTCTGATATTAGGCGTATGGAGCGGATAAGAGGAGAGTTATAGGAGCTCTGTCTGACAGGCTTTGTGTCCTGCGAGGTGAAGTCACCTTTATCTACATCCATACATCAGGTCTGTCGAGATGAAATAACTCACATTTCAAACTAAAACTGATATAGTTTAAAATGCACTTGGATAATAGTGAAAATAAATCAAACGGATTTTCAAGAGATTACCTTTTTCAGGTGAGGAGAAGAAAAGTTAGGAGAAGTTAGTCATACAATTAAGACAAGTTTCAAAAAGGTTCTGACAAAATTTAAAATGAAAGTGAATTAAGGTCGCACATTGTCAGATATGTCATATATATAATTATCATATTCTTTTTTATCAGCCATATGGTTGAAAATAGCCGAGTTAATATCATTGATATGAGCACATGTGCACATATCAAGTTTGCCTAGCAACCATTGTTTCGTCGCGACTTCCCCTATTTTGTCGTCCGTGACGTCATCAAACGATTGTTTGTGACGTCACTTTAAATTGTTGTCGCAAGAGAAGTAGACCGTTTCCCAACTAATTTTACGCGAATCAAATGGAGTAAAATGAGTAATTAAGAAAACATTACACTCGAAACCATATGCCTTTTACGAAACTCGCTCTCGCTCGGGCAATATTCTCACACGTTTCGTTAAAGTCATATGGCACACCTCCTCGGGTAATAATCTCTATCTGAGAGTTTTCACGTTTTGAATTAACGTTATATAGAATAACTGGTATCGGGTAGGAGGAATATACAACTCTTAAAACCTAATCAGAAAATTGTTTATTTGGCACCATTTCAAACACTTTCAGTCAGTTTATTTTGTTTGGTTTTGGTTCTATTTATTTGCTTCTTTTAACTTAAAGAGAATGACGTCATGGGCAAAAGGACATAGAGACACCGGGAGCTGTCAGACTCTCCACAGCCATTGTGCACCGTAATATATTCCTTTTTAAACGTCGTACCAAGCGAGGTATTTTAGGTAAAATGAAGATATATTTTTGGTTTAATGTTGACGGGAAACATTTCAAGGGGTCAGAGATTACTGTGTGTATGTTAACTTCGTTGAAATGTAAACACATTATTTTAGCCGAGCGGATGGAAGCGAAACACGTGTTTTCTGTACCAAATGGGCCTCGTATTTAAAAGGTTTAAGTAAATGACTCGGGCTTTTTCATTTAAACGTTCAGAATAGACACCATCATCATGATCATCTCAGCCACCATAAAGCTATTGTTTTCACTCAAAATCGATTACCGATAATAATATTGTATTCTATGTATCGATATTTTGTAATGATAATAATTTGATCAAGTGTTTGATCTATTTTAAAGATGCAGGATCAGTTTTGCATGATATTTTATTTGGTTCTAAAATGTACCAAATTACAATATGTGCTGGTTTAGGTTATATGTTATTATTCATTTCATATTTACCCCCAAATGCTTAATATATATAGTTTATTAAACTTTCCAAAATTACGTTTGTCTTGGCTGCAGCAAGAAAAGGTCCATTGTCCGTTTTTCGATCAAGACTTCGACTTTGAATGGTTGTATTTTCGTTATACTGAACTGATTGACCTTAAACTAGTTATTTTCGGTTAAAATTGATAATTCTCAATTAAATAACACAAATGATATCATTGGACGTATATGGAACATCACCAACATGTCCCTTTAATGTAATAAATAATTGTCTATTATATTGATATTGGTTGAGGCTTTGGAACTCTTTAAAAAATACACTGAAAAATGTTTTTGGTCTTTGAAACAAATAATTTTTTATTTGCGATTTCGGATTCCTTCGAATCTGTTTTAGACTTATGACTAATTAAAGTATTCTATTTAAAACGTTCAATGTTATTAATTCAAATGTAGTATCACATGTTAAAAGGCTAAAATAAATAACAGTTCTGTGATAATACAAATTCTTTCTTCTCTTTCTGTTTTATCAACTGCGCCTTCCTAAATGATGTCAGAATAGATAGGGAATTAGCACTCTGAGTCATAGCGAGTCAGTCACTTTATTACATTGTGCTAGACTTTACATAACGGTTCTATGACACCCTCGTGTCCGATCTCGCTCAATCTGCGTCGAAGTACAACGCAGATTCATCCAAGACTATAACTTCGTCTCGTATGTCACTCAAACATTAACTGGAAGATTAATGTTAATAAGGAACATCTCTCGTTTACAATGTGTAAATTCACTACTTTTCAAAAGCGAATCTACCAGGAACACAAAGCTAAGTGAAATAGACTATTTACAATGCTTGAGTATTTAAAGCAAGCAATGCTTTACACCAGCAAGTAATGCTTAACACTAGCAATAATGCTTGACAAAAGCAAGTCATGCTTAACACAAGCAATAATGATTGACAACAGCAAGTAATGCTTGACACTAGCAAGTCAAGCTTGACACAAGCAGGTCATGCTTGACAAAAGAAAGTAGAGTTTAACACCAGCTGCTTATGTTACATACATACATATGTTACACCCTTATAAAATTCACAACGGTCCGAAATTCCAGTCTTTCATTCCACGCTGGCAGAATATTACGACTCGATAATTTGTTTTAAAACAATCCTCAGATAAGCCTATTTCCTTCACAACAATCAACATCCTGCAAACCCAAGACAGCTAAAAAATAAACTTTATTGAATTCAAGAATGAAAAACAACATATTGACGAAAATCTTCTCTAAATTCCCCAAGGAAAAGTCCCTTCAAGCCAATCCTAATATATGCTGTCTGGCAGGCTAAGCTCATCGCTCTTGTCAGGCAGGAAGGTCTCTTGGGCTATGGAATTGGATAATGAAAAGCGCCTTTGCAACCGTCTGATTTTAATCAGTGTAGCCCATAGCATATGTAATCGATCAGTACAGGAGCAGGGCGAGATTAATCTCTTTCCCCTCTCTAACCCCCACCCACAACACATCGAATATTGATATCACACGATCGGCGGGGGTGGAGAAGCAGTTTACAATGTGGACGACTGGAATTGTACCCGTAGGTGTCATAACTTAGAGCGGGTCCAGCCATGTCTACCATTGGAGTTTATAGCGGGGATATATAAATTAGCTCTCGTTAACAGGAATTGGAAGCAAGCGTCTATGTTTACCGGGAAATTGCTATAATTAGTGCGATATACCCAGACTCAAAAACGTTCAGACGGCGGGATGCATTCACCTGCGATAAACTGTTACGAGCTTATATCCATTGAAAAAAGAATAAGGTTTATATTTACGAGGGCTTCTTTGCTTTAACGTTGATATTCTAAACACGTTAAAACATAAGGTAGGCAGTGATTGTAGAGTTAGCGTGCTTGATTAACAAATTTATTATTGTGGTTTCTTTATATATGTTTTTTTTTAGATGCTTTTATGGGGAAAAATGTTTGGAAAAATTCAAACTGGATTTCTACTGAGGGGATGCATTCATAATTGATTTACATATCTAAAATGCCAGCACAAACATGTATAAGCTATACAAAGAACTGCAACGTCTAATTTACGCAGTGCTACCATTATGGACATATATTGTTAGTTACGATTACATGGCAATGCAGATCTGAAGGTTCAACATATTTAAAATCGTTCAAACCTACATTTGTCAAAAAGTTTGTTTTTAATTATTGTACTTGATCTAAAGTTTCCCTTTTTATTGCTGTCTACTGTCCATATTTAAAGAATGTAAACAATATGTATATGTAAATACTTGAGGGAGGGTGCATAAGTTGAACTCGATCCTTTCCTCATGAATAAAACATGTTTGAAACGAAACGAAAGAGACGATCAAAGGAGCATCACAGAAACTAAGTACTGAATGAATGTAGTGGTAATAGAATATCAAAATCAGTAAGATTGAGCTAGGGTCCAAATAAATGTTAATGTGGAACACTTCCTCTAGAAGAAGAACGCTAGTAAGTAACCAAACACTTCCTCTAGAAGAAGAACGCTAGTAAGTAACCAAACACTTCCTCTAGAAGAAGAACGCGAGTAAGTAACCAAAAGAATTCAGTGAAATGTATGCCTGCAGTCTGGTCAGACTATACCATGGTTAGAGCCTTCCTCCAATTTCAGAAATACTCGCAGTTCGAAGACCTTCTTAAGACGAAGCAAATGCTATAAGTACCTATATATAGAAAATATTCGGTGAAATGTATGGATAGACTACACCGAATATAGAGTATATTGAAACTGAGAACAAACTAAAAATTTAAATGATGAAAAAAAGCCACTGTGCCTCATTTTAGAAGAAGAATGCGATGTCAGTAACCGTTGAAAATAATGTATGGAGGAAACTGTTTATTATATACTTCATCTCATTTAGAAATCATTGATACGCGAAATCGAGGCATGAATGTTGCTGAAAGACCTCCTAGGAGAAGCGTGCGATGTCAGTGACCGTTGAAAGCCGAATGTCCGTCTGATATTAGGTATATGGGGCGGATAAGAGGAGAGTTATAGGAGCTCTGTCTGACAGGCTTTGTGTCCTGCGAGGTGAAGTCACCTTTATCTACATCCATACATCAGGTCTGTCGAGATGAAATAACTCACATTTCAAACTAAAACTGATATAGTTTAAAATGCACTTGGATAATAGTGAAAATAAATCAAACGGATTTTCAAGAGATTACCTTTTTCAGGTGAGGAGAAGAAAAGTTAGGAGAAGTTAGTCATACAATTAAGACAAGTTTCAAAAAGGTTCTGACAAAATTTAAAATGAAAGTGAATTAAGGTCGCACATTGTCAGATATGTCATATATATAATTATCATATTCTTTTTTATCAGCCATATGGTTGAAAATAGCCGAGTTAATATCATTGATATGAGCACATGTGCACATATCAAGTTTGCCTAGCAACCATTGTTTCGTCGCGACTTCCCCTATTTTGTCGTTCGTGACGTCATCAAACGATTGTTTGTGACGTCACTTTAGATTGTTGTCGCAAGAGAAGTAGACCGTTTCCCAACTAATTTTACGCGAATCAAATGGAGTAAAATGAGTAATTAAGAAAACATTACACTCGAAACTGTTCCATATGCCTTTTACGAAACTCGCTCTCGCTCGGGCAATATTCTCACACGTTTCGTTAAAGTCATATGGCACACTTCCTCGGGTAATAATCTCTATCTGAAAGTTTTCACGTTTTGAATTAACGTTATATAGAATAACTGGTATCGGGTAGGAGGAATATACAACTCTTAAAACCTAATCAGAAATGTTTTTATTTGGCACCATTTCAAACACTTTCAGTCAGTTTATTTTGTTTGGTTTTGGTTCTATTTATTTGCTTCTTTTAACTTAAAGAGAATGACGTCATGGGCAAAAGGACATAGAGACACCGGGAGCTGTCAGACTCTCCACAGCCATTGTGCACCGTAATATATTCCTTTTTAAACGTCGTACCAAGCGAGGTATTTTAGGTAAAATGAAGATATATTTTTGGTTTAATGTTGACGGGAAACATTTCAAGGGGTCAGAGATTACTGTGTGTATCTTAACTTCGTTGAAATGTAAACACATTATTTTAGCCGAGCGGATGGAAGCGAAACACGTGTTTTCTGTACCAAATGGGCCTCGTATTTAAAAGGTTTAAGTAAATGACTCGGGCTTTTTCATTTAAACGTTCAGAATAGACACCATCATCATGATCATCTCAGCCACCATAAAGCTATTGTTTTCACTCAAAATCGATTACCGATAATAATATTGTATTCTATGTATCGATATTTTGTAATGATAATAATTTGATCAAGTGTTTGATCTATTTTAAAGATGCAGGATCAGTTTTGCATGATATTTTATTTGGTTCTTAAATGTACCAAATTACAATATGTGCTGGTTTAGGTTATATGTTATTATTCATTTCATATTTACCCCCAAATGCTTAATATATATAGTTTATTAAACTTTCCAAAATTACGTTTGTCTTGGCTGCAGCAAGAAAAGGTCCATTGTCCGTTTTTCGATCAAGACTTCGACTTTGAATGGTTGTATTTTCGTTATACTGAACTGATTGACCTTAAACTAGTTATTTTCGGTTAAAATTGATAATTCTCAATTAAATAACACAAATGATATCATTGGACGTATATGGAACATCACCAACATGTCCCTTTAATGTAATAAATAATTGTCTATTATATTGATATTGGTTGAGGCTTTGGAACTCTTTAAAAAATACACTGAAAAATGTTTTTGGTCTTTGAAACAAATAATTTTTTATTTGCGATTTCGGATTCATTCGAATCTGTTTTAGACTTATGACTAATTAAAGTATTCTATTTAAAACGTTCAATGTTATTAATTCAAATGTAGTATCACATGTTAAAAGGCTAAAATAAATAACAGTTCTGTGATAATACAAATTCTTTCTTCTCTTTCTGTTTTATCAACTGCGCCTTCCTAAATGATGTCAGAATAGATAGGGAATTAGCACTCTGAGTCATAGCGAGTCAGTCACTTTATTACATTGTGCTAGACTTTACATAACGGTTCTATGACACCCTCGTGTCCGATCTCGCTCAATCTGCGTCGAAGTACAACGCAGATTCATCCAAGACTATAACTTCGTCTCGTATGTCACTCAAACATTAACTGGAAGATTAATGTTAATAAGGAACATCTCTCGTTTACAATGTGTAAATTCACTACTTTTCAAAAGCGAATCTACCAGGAACACAAAGCTAAGTGAAATAGACTATTTACAATGCTTGAGTATTTAAAGCAAGCAATGCTTTACACCAGCAAGTAATGCTTAACACTAGCAATAATGCTTGACAAAAGCAAGTCATGCTTAACACAAGCAATAATGATTGACAACAGCAAGTAATGCTTGACACTAGCAAGTCAAGCTTGACACAAGCAGGTCATGCTTGACAAAAGAAAGTAGAGTTTAACACCAGCTGCTTATGTTACATACATACATATGTTACACCCTTATAAAATTCACAACGGTCCGAAATTCCAGTCTTTCATTCCACGCTGGCAGAATATTACGACTCGATAATTTGTTTTAAAACAATCCTCAGATAAGCCTATTTCCTTCACAACAATCAACATCCTGCAAACCCAAGACAGCTAAAAAATAAACTTTATTGAATTCAAGAATGAAAAACAACATATTGACGAAAATCTTCTCTAAATTCCCCAAGGAAAAGTCCCTTCAAGCCAATCCTAATATATGCTGTCTGGCAGGCTAAGCTCATCGCTCTTGTCAGGCAGGAAGGTCTCTTGGGCTATGGAATTGGATAATGAAAAGCGCCTTTGCAACCGTCTGATTTTAATCAGTGTAGCCCATAGCATATGTAATCGATCAGTACAGGAGCAGGGCGAGATTAATCTCTTTCCCCTCTCTAACCCCCACCCACAACACATCGAATATTGATATCACACGATCGGCGGGGGTGGAGAAGCAGTTTACAATGTGGACGACTGGAATTGTACCCGTAGGTGTCATAACTTAGAGCGGGTCCAGCCATGTCTACCATTGGAGTTTATAGCGGGGATATATAAATTAGCTCTCGTTAACAGGAATTGGAAGCAAGCGTCTATGTTTACCGGGAAATTGCTATAATTAGTGCGATATTGTTGTACACTGCGGGACGAATCAGGAGTATATTTGATAAGGTGTTGTTACAGATAGCGATTATTTGCGTGGGATGCCAGAAAACAGAGATAGACGATTTCAATAAATATCCGTTTTCCAGAGACCCAGACGGCACTTGAGTCTAAACAGGTGCTTTGTAAAAGATAGAAAACACCATTCGTGAAGTAAACAAGTTATTGTAAATAGGAAACGATTTTTCAACAAATAACCTTAAATCTAAAAGGAATCCTTCCAACAAGTTTTTTGGAAACCAATACAACAAGTTTGGAGGGAACCAATACAACATGTTTCAAAGAAACCTATAAAACATTTTAAGGAAACCAAAACAGGTTGAAGGGAACCAATACAGCAAGATTTTAAAACAAACACAGCAACTTTGGAGGAAATGAATACAACAGGCTGGATGAAACCAATACAACATATTGAAGGGAGCAATACAACAAGTGGTAGGAAACCAATAAAACAAGTTGGAGGAAACCAATACACCAAATTGTGAAAAACAATAGAAGTTGGAGGGAACCAATAGAAGTTGGAGGGAACCAATAGAAGTTGGAGGGAACCAATACAAGAAGTTGAAGGAAATCAACACAGCAATTTTTAGGAAACCAATACTAGTTAGAGGGAACAAATACAAGATGTTGAAGGAAAGTAATACAAGATGTTGAAGGAAAGTAATACAAGATGTTGAAGGAGGCCAATACAACAAATTGTAGGAAACCAATACAAACTTTTAAATGGAACCTATATAAGAAGTTTGAATGCAATCAATACACCATGTCAAGTTTGTACAATCGGTACGACCGGTTTTGTGTTTGTTTGTTGCTTGTTTGTTGTTTGTTTTGGGTTTTTTAAAGTTGTCGTTAAATGCTTTCTGTAACTTGGTCAAGGTCACACGGCCAATATGTATGACCTCATCTGAAAGGTCTCATCACAAGAGATGTACATGTCAAGTATCGAAGGCCTAACACTGACCAATCAAAAGTTATGACCAAGGTTAAAGTTTTCTTAAAATGCTACCTCTACCAATGTCACGGTTATAAGGTAAAAACTTACTCATCTGAAAGGTCTTACCCCAATATACCCCAAGAATCTCCGATTCGGGTGCATAAAAAAACCCAACGTTTTACTTTGTATAAGGTCATAAAACGATTGTAGGACTAAAGCCCACCCTGACAAAAGCCCACCCTGACAAAAGCCCATAGGACTAAAGGCCACCCTGACAAAACCCCACACCTATTTTCTCATATGTAGACAAAAGACCACCAATCTTAATTAGTAGAGTAGTATATATAACGTAGTTCAGGGGTTCCCAGAGTGAAATGAACTAGCTTAGTGAAGAGACTTTCACGCACACTTGCATTGGATGATACAAAGAATGATTTATACCAAGATGACACAACATAAATTAAACAAGTTCAGTCAAATTGCTTCCATTATTCCCAATTTTTAATCTTTAAATTAATTTAAATTATTTAATTTGACAATTCTTTTTTTGAAACAATACATGATGATAAATGACAAATTTTTCGTTAAACGCACTCAGTTTTGACCATGTATTTGTGCATGTATTACTGCCTGTATTCAAACAAGGGAACTATGAAATACAGAGAATATAAAGTAATGGATGATACAATCTGAAATGAAGGTAAAAAGGATTAGTAAAGCAATGGGGACGAAAGGTGAACAGATTATATATAAAAGGGCGTATATATAAAAGCGATAGAGAACACGAACATGTTTCAAGACAGCACTTGCAAGGATAAGACAAGTACTGCATGGTCAAATACAATTACGTACGTTAAGTAGAAACCAGACCGCGCGGTAATGAAGTACAAGCTCTTGATATAGAACCAAGACATAGGTAGTAGGTGCAAGCAAGAAAACAGTTCTTATGAAGCTAAAATACATGCAAATTGTTCAGGAATAATCTTGTTTATGATGTATCAAAGTCTTAATTCACAAGAGGTATGTGACCTTACCTTGCTGGGTGGAAAGGCCATGGTTTAGATTGTACTCTGAGAAACTGAATCGAGAATAATCATGTCTCAAAATCTCACGAAAAGCCATGCTACATATTGCATTCGATATGCCAAGGTTTCATGAATCTTATATTTCAGAAATGACGCATCCAGAGGCTGTTTCCGACACGTGTAGATTGTCAACATGAATAATGGAGGAGAACACTCCCAGTCAAAAAGTTTCACAAATATATCGTCCATCACAACGGTGATGGTTTTTCATATAATGTTGTGATAGATCTAACACATATTAGGAAAATAATATTGATATTATAAAAACGGGAAAGTTCAAAACACCATGCACTGCAGGAAATCTGCATTAGAAAAGATAGTACAAGGGTAGTGGTGATTAACTCCACGCAGCAGTGAAGTAAGAAGTCATCGTGGAATGTCATAACAGAGGTTTGATTACTTCATTACCAAGCATGATGACATACTTTACCCTTAGACGGGAAGGGGAGGATACCAACACTGTAGAACTCAGCTACGCATTAATCTGGACGTTTATGGAAGCACGGACCATGTACTGTTGTACTTGTCCTTTGAAAGCCAAGGAGATAAGACCATTGTTAAAGTACCTACCATTCAACATAACAACTTCTTAAATGTGAAAATATACATATGGGGGGGGGGGGGGGGGGGGGGGGGGGTCATATGAGGGTTCTATCAGGGTATTGGTTTGTGTAAAAGAGAACGTGATACTGGAGGACATTCCTGTTTATACTTTCACATGTATATTTTATTGATCCAATTGAAATATATTTCTAATATATTGGTGAATTTAGATTTGACAATTTAACAAAGAATAGGGTACTTTCTTCAAAAACTGAAAATAAAGAGACGTGAAGTTTAGTAGAGCACAACGTGACATTGTTCAACATTCTAATGACAAATCATTTGATACTTTGTGGACATTCTATCAAAATGGTGTATCATTACAAAGATGTAAAATAAGTTCATCTTTTCTTCTCATTCCACGTAATTTACAAAACTAATATGGCGAATACTCCATTCGAACCTTCCATTTAAAGAAATTCTTAAATGCTATGCCTACAAAGATTGACAATCGTTTCCAGTGAGGTTTTATTCTTAATGTTCTGTAATGAATTATACTTAAAAATAATAAATAAATACTTAAAATAATACTAGAACACGAGTACTAAATCCAAGTTCGGTCAGATAAGTATAAATTATTATACAAACAAGACTTCTCTAAAAACAATTGTCAATTTCTGTACGTATAAACATCCATGAGTTGCACGTGCGTAGGCCTACTAGTACACGAGTACCGAATCAATCTAGGCATAAAGCTAGGCTAAACGATCATGGCCCCTAGAGTCAACCTAGGCATAAAGCCAGGCTAAACGATCATGGCCCCTAGAGTCAACTTAGGCATAAAGCCAGGCTATACGATAATGGCCCCTAGAGTCAACCTAGGCATAAAGCCAGACTAAACGATCATGGCCCCTGGAGTCAACCTAGGCATAAAACCAGGCTAAACGATCATGGCCCCTGGAGTCAACCTAGGCATAAAGCCAGGCTAAACGATCATGGCCCCTAGAGTCAACCTAGGCATAAAGCCAGGCTAAACGATCATGGCCCCTAGAGTCAACCTAGGCATAAAGCCAGGCTAAACGATCATGGCCCCTAGAGTCAACCTAGGCATAAAGCCAGGCTAAACGATCATGGCCCCTAGAGTCAACCTAGGCATAAAGCTAGGCTAAACGATCATGGCTCCTAAAGTCAACTTAGGCATAAAGCCCGGCTAAACGATCATGGCTCCTAGAGTCAACCTAGGCATAAAGCCAGCCTAACCGATCATGGCTCCTAGAGTCAACCTAGGCATAAAGCCAGGCTAAAAGATCATGGCTCCTAGAGTCAACCTAGGCATAAAGCCAGGCTAAAAGATCATGGCTCCTAGAGTATGTTAATGGTCGTGGAGTTACCATTGAGAGACATAAACTGGCAGCATGCATCCCCTCACTACAAGACTGTTGATGCTGGACTTACAGCTTCTTGTTCTTGTTCTCGGATAGCTCAGGATGTACACTGACATTTTAAGCAACTTCACACACCGAAAATATTTTGAGAATGTATAAGGTAATCTTTCAATGGTGATCCTTTGCCATATCTAGCATAACTGATCATTAAATAATATCCCTCTATCATCATATGGGCCGTGTTCAAGAGAGGTTTCAAAGTAATCGCTCAATTGGCGATTACTTTTAAACCTCTCTTGAACGCGATTGCTCAATGTAGCGCTACGTAGCAAAGCGAACTTTGAGCTTTTGCACTGTGTCGTTCAGGAGAGAATGAGCGCTACTTGAGCGCTACATTGAGCAATCAATGAGCGATTATAAGTGCTCGCTGTTATGGAACGGAACCCAGATTTGGTTTTCTTATTTTTTCAGTAGGAGTGAAACAATTTGTGTAGAGAGAGAGAGAGCGTTTTTTAGTAGATACAGAAATTTTGCAATGTTTTCTATTATAATATGTACAATATATATAATAAGTAATCGCCATGAATGTAAAACTATTTAGAGACCTTCTAGATGCTGTATAGTATAAATAAGACGAGATCGACGCACTACAACACTTATGAGAACCGAAAGTACAAACCCCTGACGTCCATGAAAACCTGTTCAGGTCGTACGCACTGACTGCACTGTGAAGACAAACTTTAATGTGGAAATAGAGCTTTTGTGGCATAAAGA
Organism: Gibbula magus; assembly: GCA_936450465.1. NCBI lineage: Eukaryota > Metazoa > Mollusca > Gastropoda > Trochida > Trochidae > Gibbula > Gibbula magus. Next base: position 8,484,907 of record OW388290.1, on the reverse strand, counting down.
CTTTATACAAATGCGTGATAGTTAACTAGAACTCGGGTTGAAGCAGAAGTTTGTGAAAATATTTAGTCAAGTATCTTTTCGAAAGAAAACTAAACAAGGCAACATTATTTGTGTAAAGGAATACAGATATGGGAATAGTTTGCATTTTGAAGGAAGTATTGCAGATAGCGAGGTGAAGGGGAGGAGATTACGCCAGCTTAGTAGCAGCGGAGAGGTTGCGTGGAGCGCTCCGGGTTACACTGGTGAGGAGTACCTGCAAGCCAGATATACAGTGATAACCTTAGGGTTGAAAGCTTTGCGAAACCTGTTGAAGGGGTCATCCTACAGATAGCAGTATATGTGAATGGATGCTTGCAAGTTCGAAATACAATATACGGGGATAATGAACTGATCGACGTCATATCAAGTACAGATGATGAGAAACAGTGGAGGTTTCAGTGACATATAGGAACTTTCATATCAGCTTTACATTTAGTAACTAAAAGGGCAAAAATGTCTGTGGTTATATTCTTCATAGGGAAAATATCACTTTTTCGTGGTGACGTGACGTAACGAATGTGCTATGTCGTCACGTTCCATGACGATCCATTCTAAATATAGCAACGGTCGACAATAAGTATCACTAAGCATTTGTTTGAAATCAGATATCTTAATCTCTTGACTTCAACAACAAATAAAACACTACGACACTCGGGTCTAAAAATCGCTCTAGCTCGAAAAAACATCTATATAGTGACGTAAAACAGTATGTCATGTGCACCCATATAACATTGTCAAACTCATAGTAGAATGACTGTCATTTGCGAGAATAACAAATAATGTAACGGAATATCAAAATTGGCTTAGTACAAGTGTAGAGATAATGAGAGTTGAACCAATTTAACCGTGAAAAACACCACAGGTTCACGGGTAATACGAATACAGTACATTTGGGACTACATGGGTTCATTAAAGCCAAGGCATTGTGAATTCTTGATAGTCTAACGAAAAGTTTGAAAACAATATCGCGATGAGAAACGCATGGCACATGTCAGACCTTAACGGTTCCATAAGAGTCAGTTAACGAGTGTTCCTGCGATTCAGGTTTACAATATACGAGAATAAGGAAACAGCTAGGAAGACAGGATCACAGTAGGGAAACACAGCCAGTTGTTACAAGCCGGTGGTATTTTATTAGTGCTCGTGATTCCTTTACTCCAAACGTACCGGGTTTCGTCTCACGCTTCGAGCGGCTCCACTGCGGAGGGCGCTGCGCCGTAGCTTGCCAACCAACAAATGGTAGAAACAGATGCCATAGTGTTTATCATATCATATTTCTCCAATCATACACTGACATTCTATCGAGAAATTCTAACGTGTTTTCTTAGAGCCGAGAATAACTTGTAGGTACATGAGCGTCTGACAATTGCCTTTTCCCTTCCGTCCCCCCAAGAAACGCCAGGTCCCCCCTGGACCCCCGTCACGATTTCTAGTTCTATTTCTCCCTCAATTCGCCCTCATCAAGAAATCATCTCGCACGTCGTGTAATCAGAAGGATGCGATGTAGATGCAGCCAGTTATTATTTCCCTGTCCTAGTTTAGAGGTAGGGTATTCCAAACAAACAATGTCTGTCAGATGCATAGGGAATTAGGAAGTAAAGATGAGAGGGGTAATCAGCCGTTGGCCCTGACCTGTTTATAGGAGAACTATTCGTGCGTGCACCATACACGTGCAAAAACATCCATATCGACACAGAGCACGACTGTAGAGACACAAGGTCGGGGCTATAGTTTCCTCATATAGCATGGAGATAGCACACATCAAATTTAATAATATATATAATAATATATAATATAATATATATATATATAACCTTAAACGTCGAATTGCACATATGTTATTAACCTACAGAAGCACGAGGTCGGCTCTATAGTTTCACCACATAGAGAGTCTGAGGTAATAGCAAACATCGGGGTTAATAGTTATACATTATATAACGTTCTACGTCAAATTGCACAAATTCCATTAACGAGAGGTCGGGTTGACAGTTTCCTCATACAACATGACAATAATTAAACGTCGAGTTTCATATAGTTACGTCATTAAACTTTGAATTGCACATATTTTTTTAACATGTAATGGTATCAAGACGGGTCTTTAGTTTCCTCATATAACATGGTAATGATGAAATATCGAGTCCATAATGTCACCGAATTGCACGGTTTTTTGAACATGTAGCAGCACAAGGTCGGGCTTATATTTTCCTCATATGGTAGTATCGAAACACTGAGTTCATAAAGTGTACATCATACAATGTTCAATGTTCCGACTCCACGTGCTTTCAGTTGCTGGTGCGATGTTGAATCCATCGTTACGTCATAAAATATGTCAGACATTGCAGGAATTGTACATGTTTTCTCCAAACACAAGTACATGAAAAACTGCACGGTTAAATGTATCATCATCGTCGTCATCAGCATATCTATTTCCATCAGTAGGAGATTATGATATATATATACAATGACTGGACAGTTAAAGACATTTACGTAATGGAAACGTAGAGATGTTATAGTGTTTATATGATGTTAAATGTGTATGTACACACAGGCATCCACGGAGTCACGTGCTGTGCATGTTGATAAGGAGCTATGATTCGTTCTGAATATTTATCCATGGTCGACATTACAAACAATGAGCACATGTTGTGAAAGTCACAAGTCGAGAATCCTATCGAGGTGTCTACCAATGAGTTCTGCATCAATACGTGCGGTGTTAAAGCTACGATAAGCTTATAGTTACGTTATGTATATTCGTAATGAAGTGACGACATTAACAAAATCACCCTCAAAAGTCGAATTTGTGTTTTGTCATTTATACTTTTATGAATTATGAACAAATGATAGTATAGTTTAAATTTCTGGCGAAACCAACATGCTAAATTCTAGATTGAATCAATATACACGTTTAAAACTGCGCAAGCCAGTCCCAATACGGAGAAAAGAAGACATTCATTTGAATAGGAAATAGAACAAGACTTAGTGATGATGTTTCAAAATTTAAAGAGAAGATGTGAGAATTATGCAATGTCCAGAGAGACCAATGTTTATGTATCATGTCGCTATCTCACGACAAACGGGACAGATTGAATGTCGGGACAGTTTTGAATTCATATTAATAAGAAAAATATTTCATCTTCAAAATATTAATGAAAAGGGACACCTGAAATCATAGCAATATCTGAAAATGTGGTGTTAAAGTGTTCCTTTGGCACGTATTCTAACCATGAGAAGATATCACATGCGGTACTAGTTAAGTTTGTTTAACTTCTTTCAATTGCATTTAGAAGTTGGTTAGATGAAGGGGAACTTCTTTATTGCAATATCAGCACGTTTATTGTTTGCATCATCAACAATTAACTGTCGTTCGATTCATAGATTCGCACTGACATCAAATGGTATCAGTGTGGATTTTACCAACAACTTATATTTATTAGCGAATATGTGATGTGTTGTGGTAATACTTTTCAACTATGGTACGTCCGTGTTTCATTCCATGTTATTTATATTGCAGACCAGCGGCCCGAGATTGCAAAATCTTCAACTCATCACTGTTTGGAGTTTGAGAAGTTGTCCTACCACATAAACCTGTTTACTCTTCAAGGAATAGTTTCAGTGAACATGAGGAGTGACATGGTGAAGAGTTATTCAGTATATTCTTACCTTGAGGTTCGTGGAACACAACTATTTTGCGGAACGTTTATTTTATCTGTGGGGTCATCATACTTTTAATGTCCGCTTCATATGATATTCGCATTTGAAGTTCAGTGGCAGATAGTTCAGGGGGTTCAACAATGTACGTTTTTAAAAATTATTGGAGTAGTTTGTCTTGTTTAAGTAATCATTATGAGATTAGTTAAGTCATAAAAAGCAAAGGCCCAACAGCTTCCAGTGGTCATTTAACTTGTTCATGTAATGAGCTCCTAGCAACTTCAATATGCATATTCAATATGCATATTCCCAGAACATTATTTTGCTTAGATTTTGTTTTGAAATACTTTCAAACACAGAAGCAGGTATTATTTGGGATTCGAACTGAGAAGTAAAATCACCGTAGATAGACTCGAAAGACAATGCGGAATTATGCTGGTAAGAGTTACCGCCCCTTTTAATAAAATACGAAACGGATTTGGAAATTGCTTTTCTTACGGTTAAATTTCGTGTAAACAAGAACATTGTACATATTATCATTTTAATAATTATTTTTATCAAATTTTGTCTCCAAAATCAAACTACAGTTATGTTTTCCCGATCTCTTTTGTACGAAACAAAAGTAGGTCAGGGAACTTTGTACGGGAAATAGATTGGCGCCAAGGTTAATAAACAACAGCGATTGTAAATTTCATAGCAAACACAATCTCATGATTATCTTATATCCTTGTTCATTACGTAAGTATAAAAATATCACACTGTTAAGAAAACTTTCATCTGTTTAAAAAATATATTAAAAGTTGATATTGCGCTTCAAAAATCGAGAGATTCTCTGAAATATGGATAAGCGAAAGAGCGCGCCGATTGTGAAAATGATTCAGAAATAATTCGATATCGCTATTTTTTGGCATTTTTTCATAAGACATGCGGCTTAACAATGTTAAAATACATATCCCTTCGTTTGAGGATTATGATTTAAACCTGTACGTCCACTATTCATGAATCGAATGTTTACTCATTTGCAGCAAGATGTTTACTTGGTTTGTTTTGATACACACAGTCACAAATCGGAAGTTAGCTAAGTTATGAAATTCCTTTTACTAAAATGGTTAACGGTGTGACGTTTCTCACTTCAATGTATTAAACTGTGTTTATTGCGAGTATGATTGACATTGTTTTCTTTTTATGGTTTCTTAATTTACAAATAATACAGTGTTGTCGGCTAAAGTCGGTAGTTTTTTCAACCAACTTTTTACTTAATAAAACATATTGTTTATTTTTATTGCCAGAGATATTGTCATTTCAAGGACTACTTTTCTTCATACCTTTTTTTATCAGGGATGAATGTTTTTTTAGGTTGACTGTGATTTACCATGTAACGATGTTTACTGGTTACATATTGATTTTGTTAATTTCTCTACATAGCCGATGGATTGCTGTTAGACTAATTTCCCTACTAAGATATTACTAAAACTGTCTGTTTTTATCCTTGGATCCCTTTCGCCAATCTTGTAGGATTAGTTTGTCTAGTTATGCATTGATTTGTAGTTGATAGTTAGGCTATTAGTGCCGGGTAAAATGCAGTACTCCTTCAGTTTTATGTTATTTATGATCAATCTTTCTACCACAGGTTATTGCAGAGTTCGAGCAGTTCTAATGTAGACATGAATGAATGACGCCGCCTGATAGCCACCATGCTGGAAGATAAAAGTGATGTACGTATATATATATATAACAAATAGGTAATCATAATAGTGTTACATTGTAACACTACAATGATTACCTATTTGTAGCTAATGAATTTCTCCAGTTGCTTTAATGTTACTGTTTTTTAAAATATTGGAATTATGACATTTTGTCATTCATTGTTTGAAGTACTTTTAATTTCATTGTTGGTTTTATAAATAGGAGTGTCTGACGGCAGGGTAGAGTAACCTTTCCATATTGGCTAAGTATTAATAAATAGAAGAAATGTATGTTTGTATGTATGTATGTATGTAAGTAGAGAATGTAACCATTACTTTGTAAATCTTATGTTATTGTTGATCGTTTGTTTCAGGTTGACAAGGCTCCAAAGCCAGGTCTTGGTTCACCTCAGAGTTCAATTCTCCGTTTCTTCACATCGCCAAATCAAGCAAAATCTAAAACCATCCCTAAACCTGAAGAATCCAAAACAGACAAATCACAAACAGAAAACAAAAATGAAAAAGACTTTACTGGAACTGAAATTCAGGAATCTGATGGCAGCCAGGACGATAGTGTGATCTTGTTGAGTGAAGATTCCAGTAGTTTACCTGGTTGTAAGGATGTGGAGGGGGATCTTAATGTATCTGGAGTGTCAAACAGAATACGTAAACCTAAACCTCAGGATGAAAGCAACAAAGAAGAGAATATTTTGGAGTTGGATGAAGTGATTGAAGTCAGTGACAGAGCTACTAATGAAGATGAAACAATAGGGGAGGGAGACACAGAGATAAATAAAAATGAACAACAAGCAAACAATGAGAAATCTGAAGAAGCTGTTGTGGCAACGTCTGAGACTAGCACTAAATCAAAGCATAGAGAAGCCTTGAGTGATCTTGTTGAAAAACGAGAGAAAAAGAAACGGAAACGAAAATCAAGTGAAACTTGTGAAAGAAAGCGAAGTAAGCCTGATCTGAAGGTTGATGATGTGCCAGGTGATTTAAACTGTTCCACTGAGATGTCGTACGAGGCGTTTATTCAGTCAATATCCACACCGAGCCGTGATGTTATGGCAGATGATACTCCACCTGAGAAAGAAACTCTTGAAAGTCCTGTACAGGAAAACGTGGAGTCAGTAGAAGAAACATCAAAAACCAAATCAAAAAAGAAAACTGCTCGAACATCTCTTTTCAGCGATGGAGGCAAAACCAAATCAGATGATGATGAGCTTGTAGTTTCCAGTGCAGAAGAAGAAGAAAAGACGAAGAAAGCCTCAATTCTTAACTTTTTTTCGAAAGTAAATACTTCTTCTGTCGAGAAGGATCATCAAGTTGTAACTATCATGGCTGACGTCCACAAAATGCCAAGTAAAGACGTTAGCTCGAATCTTGAAGTTGCTTCAATTTTCAAACCGAAACCTAAAGTGCTCTCCCCCAGGTCTCCTGGTGTTGTTGAATTGGAAACAAACATTGAAATCATAGGAACAGAAACTGTTGTAGACGTTCCAAAGAAAAGCAAGGCCAAAGCAAAGAAGAAGGACAAGACTGAGAAAGCTGAAAAGAATCTGGACAAGACTGAGAAAGCTGAAAAGAATCTGGACAAGACTGAGAAAGCTGAAAAGAATCTGAAAGAAGATGCAGCAGATGATGTACAGATTGAGAAAGTTGAAGCCGCACCAAGGGCAGCAGAAGTTGATGCTTTCTTGAAGAATTCCGACAAACCAGCAGTTCCAACAAAATCTGCTCAAGCTACTCTCAGTTTCACAAAAGCTGGATTGAAAACAGCAAATATGACGTCAACTCCACATAACACTCGCGTCCGATCAGGAACAGCCGAGGAGAAGTCCAAGAAATCTGCAAAAGGAAAGAAGAAAAGTAAACAGACTGCTGAAGAAAGGAAAAAAGATGAGGAGGAGGAACCTGTCCTCGTTGAAGAGACAGACACCCGGAGGTCACGTCGGGTCAGATATCAGGTCAGCAGTCTACAGTTCGATGATTCAAGACAGACGCCCATAAAGATGAAGATCAGGTAAAATTTGAAATTGAGAGAAAGCAATTGTCTCTTTTTGAATGGACCCAATTAATATGGGTTTCTTTAGTCAAGCAAAATGAAAATATCTATCATTATGATATATCTGTGTTCAAACTTAGTTGTTAATCAAAGGCGTATGCAGGAATTTTAAAATGGGGGGGGCACCAGTCAGCCCATTTACACCAGTCATTAAGCCAGTAATGATATTCTTAACCAGTACTAATAGTCCAAAACACTTTCTGAGTTTTAACAACATTTATCCTGTAGTTTTAAATAATCGGCTATTGAATGAGTTAAGGTTAGTTCATTCAGTAATATAGTTACAATATGATACCACTCTGAATGACGAACCATCAAGGTTCTGATAAATAGTTCATAATGACAAACGACACAATACTCATCTTACAGTAGCACATTGTATTTCCTTAATTACACACTGCCTTTAATAGACGCCCATGCACAGGGCTTTCTGGGGAAAAAAACACCAGGTAAACCAAATTTAACTTTTTCTATTGCTGCTCCCTACGGTAGTCGTCTGTCTCTACGAGCCTTATTGCGAAATAGATGCATGCCTTGAATAGAAGCTTGCCTCAATTAGACGCCTATGGTGAAGACCGTTTGAAAATAATAGATTAATTGTAATTAAGGAAATACGGTACATTTCTTTTAATGAAATTAACCGAATTCTCAATGAGTGATTTGTGAAGCAATGATTTATTTGAACGTGTCAATCAATCTTTGCTGGAGGTTTTTTTTTTTAATATCTCCTACATAGAATAAAGAAATTAGATATACATAAAGTTGTACTCATTCTTAATCTTTCCATTATTTATTTCCAGATTAAAGAAAAACACGAGCAGTGGAGAGGAGAGTGATTTTACTCCAAAATCATGTAAAGTGGTAAGTACATTATACAAGCCTAACCCTTACGTTGCGTATATATATTTTACCCTTTTTAGCCCCTGTGGCGGAATTTACAGGCTCGCAGCTCGCAGCAGTAGTTTGAGCTTAGGCACTAACGAGCTCTGCTGGCGGAATTTCCAGGCGGCGATTCCGGTACCGTTTTTACGAAATATACCGCATCTACATGGCGAATACGGGCTATATACGGGCGTTGAATACAAATTCAAGTCGCGGCACCCGTACACAAATGGTTGCTTTATACCCGCATCTTCGAATTATTTTTTTACGATTTTTCTTTACTTTTCTATTACTTTGTAAAGATTGTCTTTAATTCGGGCCTTATAACATCATGAATTTGGAGCGCGCTACTGACATTTTTATATGGACTTGAAGACCAGATGTTTGTCTTTACAATGATATAAAAAATATTAGAATGCGACCTATGGTTATAATTCTATTGTCATCTAAAGTTTGTCTTTATTTCCAGCTTCATGAAATCAAAACTCCTGAGCGCGCATATTGCGAAATTTATATGTGCTTGTAGATAGTTTTTCTCTTTACAATGACATAAAAATTATTAGAATACGACTTATGGTTCAGAAAATATAACCAACCAAAGGAGAGTGACGCTACCCCGACAGTACCACGTGAATGGTCCCGACGCGCACCAATTTACTGGCACTGCTTGGTCCCCCGGGGACTGTGCTAATTACAGTACCGTTACCTCCTCGAGACCTCCTCGAGACCTCCTCGAGGGTGCCAGAGCCGAGCGCGCGTGGAACTAATGGGTACTAATGAGCACAGCATACACTAATCACCGCGGCGAACGCAATACATGTTGCGCGGTGTAAAGTTTGTCTTTATTTCCAGCTTTATAAAATCGTAAATTATTTCGCGCGCATGCGAAACACGTATGTACTTGAAGACAATTTATTCCTCTTTACAATGATATAAAAATTATTGGAATACGTCAAATGGTTCGCAATATATGAAGAGCGTAAGGAAGGCACCCCCAGTACTTAGAAAATTCATTTTTGAAAAACTAACTTTTTGCGACATCTGGCGCATCATTTGCCGCATGTTTATTTTTCGCTGCGCATATACATATGATACATGGAATTGAAGACAATTTATTGCTCTTTACGATGATGTAAAAAGAAAAAAAATGCGCAACTTCGTTCGGAAGCTATAGCGTGCCAAATGAAGGTACCCTCGGTACTTTGAGGCAACTTTTTGACTATCGCGCATATCGGGGCACGTGCCACAACTTTAGTTTTTCGTGCGCATGTATAAATTTTATATTGAATCAAAGCCGAATCTTTCCTCTTTACCCCATGTAAGTTTTATGAAAATCGGCCACCCGGTTCAGCATTTATGGGTGTTTTTTTATGATGCGGTTCTGGCTGAACTTCCAATGAAAGCTCGCATTCACTTTCTCTGTCTCTTTGATAAAATAAAGAATATTTTATTTGCAATGACATGTATTACAATGAAATTACAATGCATTTATGTACAAATATACACAATATTTACCTGCGGTTGTGCGCAGAACAGCTTTAGGGACCTAACAAGGTATGTATATAATGTGTATATACTAGTCCACACTTCGGCTCTCTTTACTTTCAATTTTCTTCTTCTTCATTCCCTTCTTCATTTCTTTCTTTTTCCGTGGCAGTGATGTAAGCCCTGGAATAGTCAGTGGCGGTGTGGTACAGTTTGAAGCATGGTGCGGCGCACAGAGAAACATTACAATCTGTACATTCATAAGAAGACTTTCTGCCTACTCGTTTTTTCTTCCTTGCTGGCCCATTGCCTTCTTCAATCTGTTTTGCGAGGACGGCGCGTTTTGCCTTAGAGCATACCACACACATCCTTGTGACGTTTTTCTTCCTTCCGACAGGCTCAATCTTCGTCGGAAAGTGACGTCCATGAAGACGAGTGACTGCAAAGTGATGGAACTTGTTCCTTGTCCGCAAATGTTACTATATGTTGCGCCAAAGCCTTCCTGTATTCCCGACTTGTTTTTAGAGGTTTATCTTTGCTGTATTCTTTATAAACGATGTAAGAGTTCAACATGGCAACGTTGAGAACGTGAAACCAAACCCGTTTCCACCACTTCAGGGTCTTCACTCGGAACGGCGTGTACGACAACATCTGGTCGGCCCGATCAACACCTCCCATGTACTTGTTGTACGTTGTTACAATGCGCGGCTTGAGAACTGGTTCCCCTGTTGCCCGGTTCTTCTTCCCTGTTTGTTCAAGTTGTGTATCTTCAACAGTAGACATGAGAAGCACTGATTTTCTATCTTCGTAGCGAAGAACGAGTAGGCCATGGTTGTGAGAAACTGTCATGTCCCCTTGCTTGGCTTTCTTTTTAGGTTTCTTGACTGAATCAGGAAGTCCCTTTCGATTGGCTCTCAACGTCCCCGTGGCACCTATTCCCCGCTCCCACAAATTTATGTACAGATTTGTGGACGAATAGTAGTTGTCCATAAAGATGTGATGCCCCTGTCCAACGTAGTCGTTCACCAAGTCCATGACTACATCATAAGTTTCAGGGGTTACTCTGGAAAAATAACCATGTGGGCCATTGGCCCACAGAGTTCAACTGTAGTGGGCCCTGTGTCCCAGGCCCGGGTTTGCGCGCAGCGCAGACCCGCCCGACAACGTATAGTTGTCGGGGGGAGGGCATGGGAGGGTGCGCCCTCCCATAGGTGGGGGTTTGGGGGGCCTCCCCCTAGAAAATTTTGAATTCTTAAGCTGAAATGGTGACATCTGAGGGGTTTCCCAAGCCAAATAATCACTCTTAATAGTTTTAAAAAAAAATCAATTTCATGAGATTGTTTATATTATATTCAGTTGAGATTTATCAAAGTAACATATATTGAATAACATATGTCAGTTCAATACATGACATGACGTAAAAACCCATCAAACTGCTTTTTAAAAAAATTATCCAGTTGTCTGTAAAAAGAACTAATTTGACTATAATATTCAACTTTAAAACAATAATATTTGTTTCATATGTGTGGCAGTGAAGTGTAGTACATGTCATGTCGTACTGTTGAAAAGATCCTGTTCCAGACGACAACGTTCATGTTTTCTGTCTTGAATTAATAATAAAATATTCAATGGATGTTATTTACTTTTCAATTTTGAATGTTCCACGAACAAATTGACATTAAATAAATACCCGTAAAACAGCCAATTCATCACAGATCGATCGGCGTATGTAGTCAAAATGTAATTCCACAATCACTGGTGAAACTCTTGATTTTCAGATATAATATGAGTCATGATAGCTCCCAAATAGTTATTATGAAACAATTTACACTGTAACATATTAAGTTTGCCGTGTTTTGACCAACATCTATCTATTGAAAAATTGACATGCTCTCGCAGCCATGTGCTAAACGATTCCGTGAATCTGATTGGTCGAATATGACAGAGGTTGCAAGGGGCCGTATACCATTTATTATGGAGTTTATTTTGCAGTGAGCGTAAATACATTTCAATGACCTCTTCGTATTTATATTAGATTTTACATTATTTCATCTTACACGTTATATAAGTACAGAATTCTAACAATAATCAAAGCAAGGGAAATAACTGAAAACACATGAAAATATTGTTTTACTGCACTAGAGATTTAATTTGTAACAAAAATCTTTGAAACGACCCCTTCATCGATGCTCAATAATGACAGCAAGTTACGCACACGAGAGCAAGCTTGTAATAACTTTTGTAATAAAACTTCATGATGTTAAGCAGATGACATGTTCTATTTTCACCGTGATGTACTAAAAACTTTGCTACCACGTGAGAATTCGTTTACCGTTTACATGATTTACTCATCAAAAAACGATACCGTGCCCTAGTATTCAGTAATACTTGAATGATGTTTACTACGGTTGCGGGTACAAAAAACGAATCGTTCCAAATGACAAACTCGATTACGCATTAGGCTAAATGAATGCATAAACGAACACTTCCGGGTTTACGTTATCGATTCAGAAACGAATGCAATGAACGAGTTGAACATATTTTTTTGACAGAAAATTTTCACTAACGACTGGGAAAGCCCAGAGTAATTTTAGATGTGCGCCATTTCGTATTTAACTGCGCCAGACAGGCGCAGGGTATATATTTTACTGCGCCATTTCGTTTTAGGTAGCGCAAATGGCGCAATGGCGCGGTCCAAAGTAACCCCTGAGTTTTGCCACCTTCAGAAACCGGTTCATTCGTTTTTCCAGTGTAGAGTTTGAACTTGCAAACGTATCCGTTGTGCGAGTCACACAACATGAAAGCCTTTATCCCATACTTCTTAGGCTTGTCGGGAAGATAAACTTTGAAAGATAAGTTACCTTTCCAGGGCACCATGCCCTCGTCGACTGAAATGTTTTGATGCGGTTTATACACTCTTGAAAAACGGTGAACTATCCGGTTATACAAGTGTCCCAGTTTATTTATTGGTGAAAAGCACGGGGTGTTACGGCCCGGCATCCTCCTGTTGTCAGCCAAGTGTAGGTAGGTTATAAGAAGCCAAAACCTGTCTCGGGGCATGCACTTGGCGAAGAAAGGCGTTGAGGTAACATCACTTGTTGACCAGTAATCAGCAAAGTTTCTCTGCACAACCAATGACATGGCAATTGTCATGGCTACAAATACCTTCATCTCTTCTGCATTAGTGTCTTGCCACTGTTGCATTCTTGAACGGGGTCTTAGAATTTTGTCCTCCATTGCTTGTTTGAAATATCTATTGGTTTCCGTTGCCATATCCTCATAGTCATCATTATGTATAAACAAATTGAAAAAGTCAATAGGTTCAGGGTTCTCAGGAAGTTCTATGAACTGGCGCAACCCAGTTTGACCAGTGAAAGGCAAGTTTACACGTGGCCGCGGACCATCCACCCACTCATCAAACGTCTGTGAATTATCATGATTATATTGTGGTATTTCGGCAAACTCCTCCTCAAAACCACTAAAGTCTTCTTCGGTGGAATTACCGGCGGCTAGAATCTTTCTGGCAATCTCTGTCTCTATATCACTCAGAGCATCTGTGTCACCATGTTCACTATCTATTACAGTGTCCCGATCATATGCATCATCACTGTCTAAACCACTGCTACCATCACTGTCAGTTGACTCCATATCAGAGGCTTCATCAGCATGGATCTCGTTGATGAAGTCGTCGTCGCTTGTAACGGCTTCAAAGCTGCGTGTCCTAGTATGCAACGTCCTAGGCCGTCGCAGGGCCTTGCGTCCACGTCCGCGCAGCATTCTGCTTCAACCTGTAAATGATTGAAAATGCGTTAGATGTATGCAACATATAACATGTGATTAGAGACAATAAACATACAGAGATAATGAATGTGAGCTTCATGGACGTTCATTTGCCAGTTTCAGAACCTCCCGGCGCATCTAGGACGACTGCGCCGCAAGCGCCGACGGCTTCTGACATCGCGCCGATTTTTCCGACGCATATGTCAAACGGACCATTTTCTGATTTCCTCGGCGACGTGTAGCACCGGGCGCGAGGCCCGGAAAATAAACTACTATGTCAGGGAAGCTCGGGTTGTCAGTTGCCGAATGACTTCTCTTTTCGAGAAGCAGAGCATCCAAGGAGCGGTCTCTCGAGGCGGAGCCCGGACCCATGGGAGCATACTCCCATGCTCTCCGGGAATTCCCGTCCCCGTCTTCCGCGGCGGACCCCGGATTCAATCGCGGGACAGGTTTCCCATGTTCTCTTTTGAGAACGAGAGACTCCGAGGAACAATCCTATGGGACGAACCCCGGATTCTATTGGGAATGGGTTCCCATGCCCTCTCGACATATATAGCAGAAACCTTCATACCTCGGAATGACACGAACCTTTATTTCAAAGTAGAAACAAAAAAATAATTTGCACAAAAAGTTTGGGGGGTGGCGACCAAAAGCGGGGGGGTCCGCGCACCCGCGCGGACCCCCCGGTAGATATTTATACTTGTGGGTCGGTCCCGAAGATGACGGACCACGCCCATGTTCATGGGAATTTTTTCTCATTATGTCATGGCGAATCCCGTCGGAAATTCCCCTGCTCACGAAAAACCTAATACCTAAAAAAGTAATTGTGATACAAAAGAACTTTGGTAATAAAAGTGGTGAGGAATCAAATTCTCCATCTGCTCAGTTCAGTCCGCTACACATATAAATAATTCTTCAAATCTTATTGAATGAAACGTCTTTTATTCAATAATGTAAAAGATAAAATAATAAATTCAATTCAAATGGTTTGGAAAGGTGCGCCCTCGCATTTGAATTTTAGAAATAAAAACCTTTCGCAAATGGCATCAGTAACAAAAATGTTCACGCATTTTTAGAAACTCCGAAAAGTGAAATATTTTCCTGAGAAAATATTCCCACGAAAAGGCTTTTCCCCGAGCGGCGGGTCCCGTACTCAAATATATTTTCACTTTTATGTTATAATTTTTTTTCCAAAACTGGAAACAAAATTCCGTCATGACAGTTGTTCATCGTTTATAAAGCTCTATATTTGCGTATCAAAAGAACAGTATTTTAGTTATATATTATCATACTTCTTCACTTATGCGTACATCAATATTGCGGCTCTTCGCGCATGCATAGTTCTTCCCAAAAACATGCGCATTATATCTGGAATTAAAGACAATGTTTTTCTCTTTACAATGATGTAAAAATTATAAAAATCGGACTTGCGGTTCAAAAGTTATGAAGTGCGAAAATTATACCTTTTGGCGCGGCGCTTTGCGCATGCAGAGTTCTTCCCGAAAACATGCGCATTATACATGGAATTGAAGACAATGTTTTTCTCTTTACAATGATGTAAAAATTATAAAAATCGGACTTGCGGTTCACAAGTTATAAAGCCCGTAATGATGGTATATGCTAAGAGCGCCACTTATTCAAAGCCGAATATCACCTTCTGCGCGACACCTGGCGCATCAAAAGTTATTGCCGAAAATACACGTATTTTATATGGAATTGAAGACAATTCTTTTATCTATATACTGATAAAAAAATTATGAAAATATCCCAAGTAGTTTCTTAGAAATAGAGCGCCGAGGCATGTTGGGGTAAATGCGCCACATGTATCAAAATTCAAAAGTGCGAAAGTCGGCTATCTCTGTGCGATTGCTGTATTTTCAGTTATGTTAGCGCAATTGCGATTTTTATATGGGAATAAAGGCCATTCTTTCCTCTTTATTTTGGTATAAAAAAAAATGAAAACAACCAATTGGTTCATATGATACGAAGTGCGAGAGAAAGGTAGCTTATCGCAATATCTTCCCGTAATTAGAAGCTATCTGCCCATGTGGCGAGATGCGAGACAGATAAGCATAGGCTATCTGCCCATGTGGCGGGATGCGAGACAGATAAGCCTGTACGGGCCTATCTCACCCCGGGGCAGTGCAGACACTTAGGTGCTAATTAGCCGCCGGGCAGTGTAGCCATCGGAGCGAAGCAGGACAAAATTGGCCTTTTGTAAAGCTAATTATCGATGCGTTACGGGTCAACAATGCACACGCAAATTGGTGTGAATTTTGCTGGACGTTCTGACCAGACACTGAAGAAAGTTTTATTCTCATTGCGGGCTGCGAGGCATAAATACAGCCATTCTCATGCAGCGAGTCGCGGAAACAATCGACTCGGGACCCGGTATGGAGGCTAGCCCAGTACATAGACAGGCGTGAATTCTTCTAAGTAAGCGATCCGGGATCCGTACTGGAGTACCTACGAATCGCTTATAGCCCGCCCGGATTATTCCGTCGCCCGCATGTTAAGGGTTAGGTAAATTACCGGTAAAACATGAAGAAAATAATTCAAATTCCAAATTTGTTGCTTTTAATATGACTTCATGCATGTCCATAACCCTCTTTCTGTTTCTCTTTAATTCCAGAAGGGAGTAACACAAAAGAAAGCACAAAAACTTCTTGAAAAGGCAAAGAAAGTTAAGAAATCAAAAACATCTCCAAAAGAGAAAAAGAAGAGAAAATCCACTTCAGTTGTTAGTGATGACAGTGTAGTTGATCTGGACAGTAGCACGGAGGGTGGACGTCGTCGCAGTGCTAGAATTAAGGTCATGTCACCTCCGATTCCTATCATTGTAGATGAAGAAGAAGAAGAGATAGTAGAAGTTCCAGAGAAAAAGCATAAAGGAAAAAAGGGAGAAAAAACACCAATGAAATTAAAAGCTAAAGACAGTCCAGCCAAGGCGAAAGTGAAGAACAGTCCTATGAAGGTTGCGAAGGATAGCCCAAGAAAGGCAAAGATTAAGAACAGTCCATTGAAGCTCGCTAAAAACAGTCCAAGGAAAGCTAAAGGTAAGCCAAAATGGTTTATGAATTCACTATTTTCAATTAAAGAAAGTCATAATTACTATTACAAGAAATGTGAAGTATTGATCATAAATATATGTCATAAATTCACATTAGTTAAACTGGAGAACAGAAGTCACTTTAATTGAATATTTACATTATAAGGAAATGATGCTCTGTGACTATGAACGTGTCAGGCTAACTGTGTCTTATAGTTTAAACTATTTCAACTTTGAAATCACAACTTATCACAGGAAACAACAAATTGGCACCAATTTTCATGGGGAAGTCAAACAATGAACCTGTAGAACCTGAAGACCCAGAGAAAGTTCGACTGAGACAAGCGTTCCTTATGAGTGACGTCCCAGACGCTTTGAAGAAGAAGGCTATAGCAACGGCAGCTGTCCAGAATATCATCTCCGAGAATATAGGTCTGCCAACAATCAGCCATGTCCAACAGAAACCAACCGAGGGTGAAGGTATACATACTTTTAGAGTATTCTGACCTTCTCTTTATTATTTCAAAATTTTGTTACAGATCTATGCGTTATACAGCTTGGATGATAAAAGTCTGGCACCAAGTACTTGTGTTTGTTATGACTCCTACTAAGAGTACAATTTATGGTTTTTATAGACAGTTTTAGGATTGTGAAATAAATGTTTTGAATTGAATTTAATAGTTGTACATCTTTTTGTAACTTCACTTTAACCCTTACGTTGCGTATATATATTTTACCATTTTTAGCCCCTGTGGCGGAATTTACAGGCTCACAGCTCGCAGCAGTAGTTTGGGCTTTGGCACTAACTAGCTCTGCTGGCGGAATTTCCAGGCGGCGATTCCGGTATCGTTTTTACAAAATATACCGCATCTACATGGCGAATAAGGACTATATACGGGCGTTCAATACAAATTCAAGTAGCGAAACCCGTACACAAATGGCTAATTCACACTCGAAACTTTGAATGAATTTTCTATGTTTTTTCGTTTTTATTCTATTACTTTCGAAAGATTGTCTTTTATTCGGGCCTCGTAACATCATAAATACGAAACGAAAAAAATTCCATTTATATACGGAATTGAAGACAAGATGTCTAGCTTCACAATGATATAAAAATTATTAGAATGCGACCTTTGGTTATAATTCTATAGCTATGTAAAGTTTGTCTTTATTCCCACCTATAAAATCGTCAATACTTACAACATGTATGCGGCATTGCAAACGGTCGTTCATCGCACTTTTCCAAGAAATCATAATCTCGAACCAGTTGACAAATAAGCACATGTCAACCCAAATATGGTTATGTTGTTTGACTTTTCAAATAAACGCTAACCTCGAACCATAACTGATGAAAATATGTTGATTAGTTTGTGTGCCGTTTGGTTTCACATGCCTCTCAGAAAGGTAAAATTGTATCTTTATTTCTGTGAATAAATCTGCGCATTTTATATAGAATAAAAGATTATTCTTTTCGGTTTATTGTGATATAAAAATTATGAAAATGCATTCAGTATTTTAGCCTTGATAAATGTTTTAGAAGTTGTGAAAATCGCCGATTGTTTCAAAATTTATGAAGTGTAAACATGACCTTTTTCACGGCGCTTGCTGTGTCTTTATTATTTTTTTGAGATTTTCTAATTTTATATGGGAATGTAGTCCATTGTTTCCCCTTTATTTTGCCGTATTTTTTTTTGAAAACAAACAATTCGCTCACATGATATGAAGTGCGGGAGTAAGGCGAGTTAGCGATTTTTTTCCCCGTCTCGCGAGATGCGAGGCAGATAGCAGTCTCCAGCGAGGCAAACCCGAGGCAATACAAACACGTGGGTGAAAATAGCCTCAAGCGAATTAATGCTTCGGGGGCTAAGCCCGACATAATTGGCCTTTTGTAAAGCTAATTATCGATGCGTTACGGGTCAACAATGCACACGCAAATTGGTGTGAATTTTGCTTGATATTCCGACCACACACTGAACAAAGCTTTATTCTCATGTCGGGTCGCGATGCGTAAATACAGCCATTCTCATGGGTCGGGTCGCGGACACAATCGACTCGTGACCCGGTATGGGTGATAGAGTATACTTAGACAGCCGTGAATTATTCTAAGTCTTGTATCCGGGATCCGTATACAGACACCTAGGAATCGCTTATAGCCCGCCCGGATAATTCCGTCGCCCGCATGTTAAGGGTTAATGGATGATGTTAGTTTTACGTTCCCTAAAGACTTGAATGAAAAATTATATTTCATGACAAAACTTTCTGAACTATGGGATCTATTTTAAAAATTAAGTTATTGCAATTTCCTAGATGATGTTATGTTCACATTGTTATATTTGAAATCTTCAGGTGTATGGAATCTGCCATGTGTACATCTACCCCTTAGGAGCTGGATTCCGAGTGTCCCCAGTAAACCTGTTTGGAAAGACTTGACATGTATCAGAGTGTCCCCACATCAACCAACATGCCTGTTCAAGGTTTGTTGACAAAATTTAATTATGAAATATCTTTTTATTATAAGTTACTGGTGTAGTGAAACTTGCTTTTGAAAATGATTGTATGTAAATTGACAACCGTTGAATTCTACAGCAAAGAAGTTGTTTTATTATGTCCCCAACCAACTGTTGGGGGGTTTATAGTAATATCAATGATTCCGTCCGAAGACATTTTTGTCCGATCCATTACAGAAAAACTATTCATCTCATCCTTTTCATATTTGCCACATGTCTTCTTCAACACTAGGAGAGATGCAGTGCGAAATGTTACATGTGAAATTTTTAATTTTGGGTGAATTTTAGTATTTTTATCTCATCAGGCCTGAAAGGCCCGATGGGCTTATGGCATGGCATGTTGTCCGTCCGTCCATCCGTAAACTTTTCGCTTCTTCTCCAGGTGAAATTCTATGTGCAGACTCCTTGGCCAATGGGGATTCTGAATTGTAAGTTTGGTGACCCTGTGGCCCCAAATAAGGGCCTTACAGGCCATGACCTAATAACCTATGTTCATCTTCTTCTCCAGAACAAAAAGACCTAGAAGGCTGTAATATTGTGTGCAGACTCTTTAGCCAATGGGGATTCTAAATTATAGATATGGTGACCCTGTGGCCCCAAATAAGGGCCTCACAGGCCATGACCTAAAAACCTATTTTTATCTTCTTCTCCAGAACAAAAAGACCTAGAAGGCTGTAATATTGTTTTCAGACTCTTTAGCCAATGGAGATTCTAAATTATAGATTTGGTGACCTGTGGCCCCAAATAAGGGCCTCAAGGGCCATGACGTAAAAATCTATTTCAGTCTTCATCATTAAACAATATAAACCCTGATGAGCTATAGCCCATGGCTATATTTTTTTACTTCGTCATATTCGGAGCTAGAATGAATGAAGCTGCTTCTGTGTTGTCTTGTGTTGACTTTCTCATTTTCTTTTTCATGTAACTTTCATCAAAAGCTACTTCTGTGTTCTTGTTGATTTACTATTTTATATTTCCACTGGTTATATTTTGGAAAAAGTTAATTTTTCCTTCCTTTCAGCAATAAACTGCTGTATTTCCCTCACTGTGCTTACAGGGGTGTGCTTCCATGTACCTGCTGTATATCCCTCACTGTGCTTACAGGGGTGTGCTTCCATGTACCTGCTGTATATCCCTCACTGTGCTTACAGGGATGTGCTTCCATGTACCTGCTATATTTCCCTCACTGTGCTTACAGGGGTGTACTTCCATGTACCTGCTGTATATCCCTCGCTGTGCTTACAGGGATGTGCTTCCATGTACCTGTTGTTTATCCCTCACTGTGCTTACAGGGATGTGCTTCCATGTACCTGCTGTATATCCCTCACTGTGCTTACAGGGATGTGCTTCCATGTACCTGCTGTATATCCCTCACTGTGCTTACAGGGGTGTGCTTCCATGTACCTGCTGTATATCCCTCACTGTGCTTACAGGGGTGTGATTCCATGTACCTGCTGTATATCCCTCACTGTGCTTACAGGGGTGTGATTCCATGTACCTGCTGTATATCCCTCACTGTGCTTACAGGGATGTGCTTCCATGTACCTGCTGTATATCCCTCACTGTGCTTACAGGGGTGTGCTTCCATGTACCTGCTGTATATCCCTCACTGTGCTTACAGGGGTGTGCTTCCATGTACCTGCTGTATATCCCTCAGTGTGCTTACAGGGATGTGCTTCCATGTACCTGCTATATTTCCCTCACTGTGCTTACAGGGGTGTACTTCCATGTACCTGCTGTATATCCCTCGCTGTGCTTACAGGGATGTGCTTCCATGTACCTGTTGTTTATCCCTCACTGTGCTTACAGGGATGTGCTTCCATGTACCTGCTGTATATCCCTCACTGTGCTCACAGGGATGTGCTTCCATGTACCTGTTGTTTCAAGTCACTCTAATGAATCATTATGATAAATTAATTTCCGAAATAAAGTTGAAATCGATGGTAATGACTGTAGTGTATTATGCTGTCCCTACCTTTTCAAGTTACTCTTACTCTTACTTTCCCCAAAACACTTTGATCTTAACAATTACATGTCATAGCTTATGCAGACACCCCTCTCTATTATTAAAATAAAAATGTCAAACTTTAACAGTCGGGGGTATTAGTCAACTTCCAAACGCAAGACAACTCTTGCCAGTCTGCATTACTGGCTGATTTAAGCCTTGCTGTATTTCCCTCGCTTTGTTGTGCCTAGATCTATAGTGAATTGCTGCACCAGAAATGCATAGTGGGCCTGGATTTCTATGCACAGATTTCTTAAGGAAATACTGCAAGGCCTCAATCAGCCAGTATAGGAGACTGGCAAAAGTTATGCCTTGCATTGGGAAGTTGGTATTAGTGAGCCAGGCTCACTTTTTTGCTTAACTATTGTTTACATTTGAACTGCATGACAATTTCTAATAAAATCTGTTGTCACATATTTCTGAATGCTAAACCTGTAGGCAAATTCAACACATACATATTTGAGTAATAAACAACATTTTAATTAAACTTTTACACTGTTTATCTGTTTTCAGGATTTCCGCTGTCATGTATCCATCGAAGCGCCAGTATTAGATGAACTGCTGGGTGAAGTAGAGAGCTGGGCTAAGGGGATGTCAGTTCGGCAGATGTTCACCGATATGAAACAGAAACTGGATGAAGATCTGAAAGCACAGGGCCCTGGAACAACGGGTAATCCTTTTAGAATCTAGTTACCATGACAAACTCGCTGAATTGATTAGAGCCAAATAATTCTGAGTTGCTAATTACAAGATTAACATCTCATTACCAAAAATTTATTTTCCAGATATGCAAGTTAAATTTTGTTTTTATTTCCAAATAAAGTCTCAGAAAATATTTAGTGAAATAGTTTAAGTTCCTTACCAAATTGTACCACGTATGGAATTATTTCATGTAGAAACAGGGTAAATTAGAACATGAAATTATCGTACATTGAAACTATCGTACATATTAAGTGGGTAATCTAAAATGTGTGTTGCAGATAACTATAAAAGGCTTTGGAAATATTAATAATTTTAGTGTTAATTTTCAGAAACAGTTGCACAGCCAGAGATTATCGTAGAAGAAGTTGAAAAGAAGAAGAAAGGCAGAGGAAAAAAGAAGAAATTGAGTTTGAACAAGGAAGAAGTGAAAGTTGTTCCTCCTCCTCCTCCAGAAGAGGTGAAGATAGGAGGTCAGCGCTTCTTTCATTGAAATAATCTGTTGTTGATAAATAACTGATTACTTTATGTTTTTATTCTCTTCAATACACTGTAACAAAACTGTCTGTATCAGATGTAAATATTCACCCAGCAGTATTTGCTTATTTAGTGAACATTGCTGAATACAGATAATGGTGAATGGGAGAAAATGCACCCTTTTGTCGTACACAAAGTGAAAAGTAAATCTAATGCTATAAAGTAAAATAATAATGATATATTGTAAGTTTTATCAATGTGAGAAACGAGTAATTTTTCCTTAATAATTGCCAAAGGGGATTCCTGCATATGCCCAGACTTAAGTTTTGTTTTAATAGGGTTATTGAAAGATCTTTAAAAAATCATATTATCAATTATTCATTTCCCGTTCACCAGAGATGATGTGGAGTGAGAGGTACCAGCCAGGTCACTCGTCCGAGGTCATAGGTCACACGGCACACATACAGAAGCTGAAGAGCTGGCTGCTGGAGTGGAAACATCGCACGCACAAGGAGGCACGCAAGATGAGGCTACAGATGCTCAAACAGTCCTGTACCAAGTCAAGTGTCAAGGGTAAGCTTACTACCGGTAATATTGTCAATAAGGAAGTTACAGACATGTGTCCTGTTCATATGCTCCACAATAAAACGGTAAATAGAGGCAGTTTATATATGATTCTATTGTGGGGTCAGTAGCTTGAGCAGCTCAGTTCATACGTCTTCATTCTAATTAACATTTTACTAATGAACTGTTGCACTCAGTGTTTTCAAATTTTATCACCTCCTTCTTTGTATGATTATGCATACATCAGTCAACACCAGATACCTTGACCTTATTTTTATTATTAGTGCATACATTTTCAAGGTCAAGTCTGTGACCCAAAGATAAAACTAATACATAAGTCATATTAAAATGTTCTTTATACAGGGATATTGCTGTGTTGGTGACTAGTGAAAAGGGCAATTTTATCCTGCAAAATACCAGGGTTAGATGAATAAACTATTTGTATGTGAAGTCTTTGAAGGGCATTTAGAACTGGAATACATAAGAAAAACCTGATTTTCGGGATATCTAATGTGAACACATGGCTGTGTACAGGAGGAGAGGAGGACAATGCTTGGTGGGGGGAGGAGGACAGCGACTTCGACATGGACAGCGACAACAGTGAAGATGAGGATGACAGTTTGTGTAACACCATGCTGATCTCCGGTCCTCAAGGGGTCGGTAAAACTTGTACCATCTACGCTCTCGCTCAGGAGCTCGGCTATAAGGTAAAATAACACTTGTGGATAAAGTGATGAAAACATTCCACTTATTTGTTGACTTTATGCTCCCTATGGCTTTCATGTCTCTTGTGAAATATTACTTTTTATGCCCCCGAATCGAAGATTCCGGGGGTATATTGTTTTTCACCTGTCCGTCTGTCTGTCTGTTTGTCCACAAAAACTTTAACCTTGGCCATAACTTTGGATTGCTAAGAGCTAGGGCTTTCATACTTGGCATGTGCATACCTTGTGATGAGACCTTTCAGATGAGGTCATCATATTTGACCTTGTGACCTTGACCTTGCCGCAATGAAAATTTTCAAAAACTTTAACCTTGGCCATAACTTTTGATTGTTTAGAGTTAAGGCTTTCATACTTGGCATGTGCATACCTTGTGATGAGACCTTCAGATGAGGTCATCATATTTGACCTTGTGACCTTGACCTTGCCGCAGTCGATATCTTCAGTAAACTTTAACCTTAGCCATAACTTTAGATTGCTCAAAGCTACGGCTTTCATACTTGGCATGTTCATACCTAATGATGAGACCTTCAGATGAGGTCATCATATTTGACCTTGTGACCTTGACCTTGCCACAGTGGACAATATTTAGAAAACGTTAACCTTGGCCATAACTTTGGATTGCTCAGAGCTACGGCTTTCATACTTGGCATGTTCATACCTAATGATGAGACCTTCAGATGAGGTCATCATATTTGACCTTGTGACCTTGACCTTGCCGCAGTGGACAATATTTAGAAAACGTTAACCTTGGCCATAACTTTGGATTGCTCAGAGCTACGGCTTTCATACTTGGCATGTTCACACCTAATGATGAAACCTTCAGATGAGGTCATCATATTTGACCTTGTGACCTTGACCTTGCCGCAATGGACAATATTTAGAAAACGTTAAAATTGGCCATAACTTTGGATTGCTCAGAGCTACGGCTTTCATACTTGGCATGTTCATACCTAATGATGAGACCTTCAGATGAGGTCATCATATTTGACCTTGTGACCTTGACCTTGCCGCAGTGGACAATATTTAGAAAACGTTAAAATTGGCCATAACTTTGGATTGCTCAGCTACGGCTTTCATACTTGGCATGTTCATACCTAATGATGAGACCTTCAGATGAGGTCATCATATTTGACCTTGTGACCTTGACCTTGCCGCAGTGGACAATATTCAGAAAACTTTAACCATAACTTTGGTATATCCGGGGGCATCCGTGTTTAACAAACACATCTTGTCTTGCCTAGCCTTTTCCATTATTTATTTGAAATTTATGATCATCATGAATTAATTATAGTGGGTTTTTTTTTTTTTATGGACTCTCTTCTCTACTGATCTAGTTCTGGTTCTGTCTCGGTAAACGTTAATAAAATGTTTGAAGTATACTGCCACATAATTAATTATAGACTATATCAAGTTATTTACTCAGATGGAAATAATCCTAGATTGGGGAGTGGTCTTTTGGTAAAGATCTTGGAGTGTACAGGGACCAGCAGGAAATAGTTAATATCCTATTGATATCAATGTCTGTACTACCAGGTGATTGAAGTAAACACAACGTCATCACGCAACGGGAAGAAGATCCTTTCTAAACTGCAGGAGGCCACACAGTCGCATCAGGTTGCCGCCAGTAAAGATGGCAGCTCCAGCAACATGCTCTCTGCTCTGTCCAACACTCTCTCCAACAGTGGCATGGCTTTAGGTCAGTATAAATGATTATAATTGTTACATTAATAAACCTTGTGAAAGTGATGTCAAATCTGCATTGTAAATGAATTAATTTAATGAACTATGGTGTGAATGTTGGTTTACAGTTAGGAATACTTTTGTATAATGCAGGTGGAAGTAGTAACTTAGTTGTAGTGTAGTTGACCTCTTTGATTTGATATATCCTTGAGATTTTCACAAATCTTGACATTTCATTATTGATATTTATGTTTTATTCAACCAGTTCTAAAACCAAAAACCTAAAACAGTTTTAATTACTCATGTGTCAAGTTAAAGATTGAAATGGATTCTTAAATAGCCAAGTGATGCTGATAAGATGTTTCTTTTCTTTATCAGATTCTCCCAAATCTACAAAGAAGGAAGCCAAACTACCGACAGCATTCACCAACCTGTTCAACAAGGCTGCAGGAAACAAAGCTAAACCGGTGGAAGTGATCGACGTGGACGCGGACACTAAGAAATCTGATGAGAAGAAGTCAAAGCGAAAGAGAAAGAGAGACAAAGATGACGAGAAAGGTTTGTATTCTGCACACATATGTTTATGGTGTTCATACACTAGGGTTAAACTTAATATTTGGATCTTAAACTAAGACTGGCATTACTAGATATTTTCAACCAATTTCAGAAGACTCTTTTGAGTTGACTTCAAATGTTTCCTTAAGTAAAAATTCTCTATAGTGAACATGTTAAATAGTTGCTATGAACCTTGGAGAATATGTTGTGACTCAAATATTGTAACTTTCAGTGGAGAAATCCCCCAAGAAGGCTAAGAAAGAGAAAGCAAAGCCTGTGCAGCCACTACCGGTGAAAGACGACACCAGTCAGTCGGGAGGTCTGGAGCTGTCCTCCACGACTCTCATTCTCTTTGACGAGGTGAGGACAGGAACCAGGATGTTGATTTGTTTCTTCTCATTTAGCCACAATCATAGCAGGGTCATACTATAGAATTCTAAAACATTTAGAGAAACTTCTTCAATATACCAGCATTTCTTGATGACCAGCTAAGGGGTCATTTAGGGTTATTTAAAACTTACAGAACCCTTTGAAATAATAAATGAATCGAACTTCTAAAAGTTTAAAGGTATACCAAAGCCCAATTTAGGCAAATTTCCCCATTATCCCCTGTGGGAACAACCCTGGTCCAGATTTGAGTATTTGAGAAGTGATTTGGTTATCAGCATTTTTATGACCAATAAATTCAGTTTCCAACAATGTCAGTGTTGCATGTGTTCTCAGGTTGAGATATACTTTGAGGACGACCGAGGCTATCTGCCGGCTATACAGCACTTTATGACGAGAACAAAGATCCCAATTATCCTCACAACAACAGAACCAAACTTCGGCAGCCAGCTACAGGCTCGATTTGAAAGTCTTGTCTTCAAACAACCATCTATGGTAAGTAAACCTTCCGTTCTAAGAATTCATGGTTATTAAACTCATGCCATCATATTGGATTTTATCATCTAGTTTGGTCTTCAACTTAAAGTCATTGCAGGAGAGCATAAAAAATCAAAGGTGTTAAAAATAATCAGAAATCATGTAATGTGTTGCTGAGGAGGACTGGATAGTGCAATGGTTAGCATGTTAGACTTCTGATCAAGATGTCTGGGGTTCCAATCCTGAGTCTTTGCAACTGTCTGCTGTAGTGAACTGTTCATTTTTCAAAAATTGGATGTTATGGTACATTTAAATTTAATACATTATGATAGTTCCCACTGACACGTTCAGTTTTCACAGCGCAGACGTAAATGTAGTGCAGGCTTTCACAATAATACTAACCGCCATGACTAACCTTACCTCTTGTGGAAGAATCTGTTCTATGAAAATTAAAAATAAAATACTATGATGAATTTAAAACTTCATCAAATTGATCTTTTCTGACAGGTCACAATTGCTAGCCACTTACAGACCATCTGCCTTGTGGAGCAAGTGCGAACATGTCACAGTGAGATGATGAATCTTGTCCGACTCAACGGCGGCGACATCCGCAAGTGTCTTCTCTGGCTGCAATACTGGCTCAGCTCTGGTGGAGGATCTTCCAAACTCAACCGAGAACTGAAGAAAGCTCCTCGATCTGTGATACGTGTTGATGACAACGCCCAAGATTCTGATTCTCAGGGAAAATCTTTTGAGCCAGATGACGATTTTGTGGTGAAGAAAACGACAAGAAAGAGACGAGTGTTAGATGAAGATGATTCCTCCAATAGTGCTGTGTTCTTTAATGGGTTGTCCTCCTCCCAACCTGACGTCAAATCGAGTCATATGCCGCAGGTTCACTCCCTACAACTAGAGGCTATGGCGGGCATCAGTAAACCGACTCAGCAATGTTTGGAGCAAGTCATCCACTCCTACATGAAGGTGAGTGTCTCCTGTCAATCACTTGTCTCTCACCATTGTTCTGTGATTTGGAAACATTTGTTATAATTCAGAAGTGATTTGATAAATTTCATAACATGATAGGTAAAAGTTTGAACTAAATATTTTTCCAATGCATACTTTTGTGTTGATTTTTCTCAACCTCATTAAATTATCAAGATTGGGTAAATAACACCAAATAAAGATAATATGCATCAGTGACAAATTATTCCATGAGATGTTAATTCTATTCACAGGGAACATGTGATCAACAAAAAGCTCTAGAATTACAAGAACTATGTCTGAATCTGCACAGAATGGGTCTACCTGTCCTCTCGCATAATCTGTTTCACCATCTGCCTCTCTCTAAAACGGTTCTAAACACTGCCTCGAACACTAAATCATCAACTTCAACATCCACCAAGAAGGAATCAAGGATTCGAACTGACTTGTTTGACGATGAAGCTTCAAATGAAAGCAGCCAAGAGGTCGAGGAGAAGGAGGAAGAAGCAAAGGAAGTCAGTTCCAAGGAAGACAAGTGTTTAAGTTATAAATGTCTGGAAGCATTTTCCGATTATTACGAGACCAATTCTATTATGGATGTTATTTCATCACAGACAGAAGAGTGTTTAATTTCAAAGTGCTATTCAAGCCATTTGGCATTGATGGACTCTAACATTGGAGGGAGGGACAGTGTGGCTGATGTAGACAGTACTGTGATGTCCTTGATGGAAGATGCTGTGGTAGAGACGCAGATGATTAGTGCTAGAAAGCTGTACACACGGATTGAAGAGGGAGTACAGGGATACAGGAGGCTGTCTACCCAGGACACGCTGCCGGAAGTCATCTCACTGCCTGTGTCCGGGGGACGGTCTGCGTTCAGTCTCATGGCATCAGAACCAAAGTAAGTAACGCTATAACGCTAGGTTTTGGGTTAGCTCACTTCAAGTGTGCAAAATGGCTAAACTGATTGAATGAGTTTTGAACTTGAGCTTTTAAGGTTTCACGGGCAGGTAAGTGAATCAGTACTTTACTTGCTACTCATGAGAGTTTTAAATGATTTTTTATCATCATAAAATATTTGTCTCTTTTTTTATTATCAAACATTAAAAGAAATGAATCTTGATGAATCATTTATAACTGACTCATCCACACTTTAACACAAAGTATTGAATTTGTTTAAGTGAAAAATATTCATCCTTTATTGTTCAGTTTTTGTCTTTTATATTTCAGATTAACCAGTATGATGCGTAAAGCTCAGGAAAATGTCACAGACTGTTTACCTCTGGCAACACACTGTAACCAGCGTCTCGTTCACCTGGATTACCTCCCCTCCCTGCGAGGGATTTGTCGGGCAGAACAATATCGTCAGATTGCCAAGACGAAAAGAAGGTAGAAAGACAATAATTACATACAATTGTCTGTTGTAAAATGTTTCTCATGATGTTTGCTACTTTATGGATACAGTTTCATGATAAACTTTTCAAAGGATTACTTTATATTTGACTCAATTTTAAAAAATATCAACAAAATGTCACTTTCCGAGTAATTAGTCGGGGCTGCTAATTATGAGTTTCATTAACTGTCAAAAAGAATAAGTGAGTAAAAGAATGTTTTAAGATGAATAAATTTGATAATGAATACCTCTTGTCACCAATAGATATCTTGATGCTCATTTGCTTTCATTTCTTTCAGATTCCAACATTATTGTGACACCATTGGCCTATCTCTGAAAGAAACAACACTCAATGTACTCTCTCAAACTTTCAACTAAGACACAGACTGGAAGTCAACCAAATGAGTGATTGCATTCTGAAAGGATGGAATGAAAATTTCTGTCAAAACAAGTCATTATTTGGTTGATATTTGTAGATTTCCTGGTGCATGTAAACCCATAACTGAAAATCTCTTTCTAATTCGTCTGACATGACTGGGTACATAGTTCACCACCCGTGTTAGTTGGTTTGTCAGCCAGGTTGCTCAATCATTAAGCCCTTATTTGTTTTTTACTCTATTTATCATGTTTAAATCCATTTTAAACCTTTCACCCCAACATGTCTAAAATTAGGCACTAAACATTCAGGTTTCTTAGGGTTGAAAGTTATTTATCAGTTGTAATATCTCATAATTTCATCAAAAGAACATTAATTGTATTAAAGTTAATATTTTAAATGGAACATGATTTCATGTGATAATGTAAAAGACCATCTTATAACAGGTCGCTCCATATTAAAAATCAAATATTTGTTTTTACTTTATTCATTTGCAGGTTGTTATGGTTCATTATTTCATGAAAAGGGCATTAATTAATTAAAATTTTGTATTGAATACATATTCATGTGATTATGTAAAATATAAAGATAATGCAAGTTTAAGTACCATCTACTATCACTCACTACACTGTACAAAGTGTTATTATTTATGCATCTTACCAACTTCTCATTGTTTTAATGGCATCATGTATCCATATGGATAGTTTTGTATTTTAACATTTTATTGTACATACATGTAAATCCTGAAGATTTTTTCCACCCAAAGCATGGAATATTTTAGTACTATTTACCTTAATCTTTCATCAAGGTGACGTGTGAATGATGAATCATTAAATGAGTTACCATCTTTCGTTGAAATCTATTTATTTCAAATATTACTGTCCAGTAATCATTTAGGAGACCGAAATCTAATATATTTTGAAACTATTTTGTAAGAGATAAAAAAATCAAGATTAAAATTTTGACACTTGATAATTTTCAGAAATGTTTAAATTCTTTTGAATGAATCAGGAATGAATGAAATGCAATGAAGATATTTTATTGTGTGAATAAATATCTTAGTTATTGAAAGAAATGTTTCTTGTTTTCAATTTTTAGCTCATCAGGCCTGAAAGGCCAGATGGCCTTATGGTATTGGCCATTGGCCGGCAGAGGGTCTTGAAATGTGTGCACGTTTGTGCCTTTAAACCTTCTATCACGCAGTTAGTGCTATCTGAATCAGCAACAAGTGTTTGCCACTAACATGGCAATGTCCCCCTCCGGTAACATTGAGTTTAGTAAGACACATCATTTGGTAAAAAGTGTCATGATGATCAACAAATTTGAAGACTTTGGGTGCTCGGGTTCATGAGATATTGAGTTAACAAGAGTTCGAAAAGTGTCAAAGTGTCATAGTCACCTCGAAAATAAGGTCAAGGTCATCAAAATCGACTGGTGTCTGTGTCATCCCCCAATGTAGACTGACACCAAATTTGAAGACTTTGAATGCAACTCTTCATGAGATATCACGTTAACAAGAGTTCAAAAAGTGGTCAAAAGTGTTGTGGGGACCTTGAAAATAAGGTCAAGGTCACTGGTGTCTGCGTCTTCCCACAATGTAGGCCGACACTAAATTTGAAGACTTCATAAGATATCGCAATGAAGGATAGATGCAATGACATTTGGTCAAAATCGGATTTATTAAAATGGGATGTGAATTTGACAATTCCGATTTTAAATTTCTGAAATCAGTCCATAAATTACTTTCATACAGCTTTTTAAAAAAACGCCTAATTTAACCCCGGCGACGAGAATGAAAATCTGCGGGGGTGTGGCCCCTGAAGAGATGACTTCTGTGACGTCACTGGAGTAATGTAATTATTGGCGATAGTCATAATTCAACGTAATTTCGCAACATTTTGATTGTTAATTTCACTAGCAAATCTTCAATCAAACAACTTAAATTTTCCATATATTGATGCTATGTTTTATTCTTCATTAAAGAACAACGAGTCTTCTATTTCTTATATGAGATGCCCTTAAGTATTTATCGCTTTTCTATAAAAAAACGCGGAGATATAATGTTGTTTGCATAAACTATATTTTGAAAATATTAATGCCTTCCGTCGTAGAACACATTCTCTAGCATTGGACAATCAAATTAACGTAAAATATGATGTCATTTCCTAAGCGACACTCTAACTGTCGTCTAAAATCACGAGCATGTTTTATTGTCTCATAAAGCACGCTGTCGGTCCCATTGATCGCCTGTGTTTTATTGCCGTAGGTATCTTATATTCCGATATACAATATGTACATAGAGGTAATCATCTGTCATTCTTGAGAAAAATGCATTTCACCTGATGAGCTAAAAAGTCCACAAGTTTTTAACAGTAATTGATAGTACCGTATATTACCGGGTATAAGTCGACCCCACGTAGAAGTCAACCCCCTTTCTCAACTACCCAAATACTGGTCAAAACCCTATATCTCATGTATAAGTCGACCCCCCTTTGACCACGTGCTGACTGACAAGTCGACATGCCCAAGAGTCAACACAGCGGCGATTGGTAAGCAGTGATGTCGATCGATTTATCAACTGTTTTGACCTAAATATTATTAAATGATAATTTATTTTTCAGACGTTGTAAACAACCAATAAAAAAATACAACTTGTGTCTGTTATGTTTTTCAATCAAATTACATTTTCCTCTCATCAAGTCGAATACTACGACCAACATGTTGACAAAGCTTTATTTATAAGATAAATAGTTGCGTTTGTAAAATTTCCGGGATTCATTGCTATTCAACACCCGCAAATTTCAGCGTTTAAAACCTCCGGCTAACGCCGTCGGTTTTAAACTAAATTTGCGGGTGTTGAATAGCAATGAATCCCGGAAATTTTACAAACGCAACTATTTATCGATATTGTAACATGACCGTTAGTTATCAGGCGTTTTGAAACGAACTCTCTTTTTGCGTAACTATCTCTGAGTGGAAAGGACTTTGCGACTGTTCCATTTTTGGTAGAGGTGTGGTCAGGTCAAAACAAATGTAAATACTCGGCATAAAATGTACATTAGCAACAATTTACACATAAGCTCAAACAGTGTCACTCAACTATGTTCACTTCATAATATTCATGTATCCTTTTAGATTGCGATAAACATTTATCTACGACATCAACACAGTAAAATACCTAGGAAAAAAAATCTTAAACTTGCCCTAACCCATTGTGACAATGACGCTAGCATTGTGACGTCAAAACGGTTGATCACTGACGTCATGCCATGGCAACGGCATTCGGTAAACACAGCCTCATGGAAGAAGGCGTCAAACTTGGACAAATCTTACAAGTTGAAAACATTCTAGTTACTTGAAACTAATTAATTTTGAGAGTTATTTGTGACCTATACACATGTTAGAAAATGACAATGCCACCTGTCAAATTTGAGTAAGGAGAACATATTAAGAGAAAAAGAAAAAGGAAATTTTGAGTCGGGCCGAATCTTGTGAACTTGTGATCTTGTAGATGTTCGCAGTGATCCGCCCCAAGTAATTTGCAGGTATTCATTGTCATTCAACATAGGCAAATCAACCAATCAGAATCAAGGATACACCGAAATCATGTTACAATTAGCTTTAAAAATTGAAAATTGAATTTGATTGAATTTATTGGTTGTTTACAACGTCTGAAAATTTACAAATCTGAGACATTTAACACATGTATATCATATTCCAAAAGTTTGAGCTCTCAAAAATTCCAGCAGTGCTGGTTCCAAATGAACAAACTATAGACTTCATAACAAGAAGGTATTCTGAAAATTTCACCTCTCTATGTAGACTGGTTTCGATTTCAGCCACGCCCATAACTTTGATCCCCTAGTTGCAAGGTACCTCCCAATCACATTTCAGTTTTTGAGGTGTAGCAGTTTTGAAGGAGAAGTCGAAAAGGTTACAGACAACAGTGCATGCCTTTCAGGACTGATGAGCAAAAAGTACCAGCGACACAATATGGAGTATAACAGGTGATGTGAGTTGGAGTTTAACGCCGTTTTCAAGAGTATTTAACTTATATCGCGGCTGCTAGTATTATGGCAGGAAGAAAGCCCGCAACGCCATGTGGCTATGTATTGCGGTGAAGCCTGCGAGCATCGACTGGAACTAGCAAACCATGGGTGGTACTGCGCTGAAATTCAGTGTAACATTGCACCCGAACCTTACTGTGTGTAGAACAGTTCTCTACTGCAGACAAAGTTGCCTTGCCCCTGGGGGGATTTGAACCCCGGACCTCTTGATCCGAAGCCGAACTCGCTAACTGGAGTATAACAAGCTTTTCTCGCCCCAACAAGTGTTGCAATCCATGCAGTGGTAAATAGACAAGCAAAGAGATTTTCATTCAAAATAGGTTTTTATTTTTTCCACTGTATAATAAAGGCTTGAATTGACTGCAGCACAAGCTGATTTGACAGCCAATATTACAGTCGTCAGTCAGCCTGTGGTTCTCATACAATACACACTATTCCTTAACAATGACAGTAGATATTTACAAAATTCAACAGAATCAATGTAAACAGATTAAGCTTATTAAAACATGCTTTCAAACTCTGACATCATGTGCTCAATTAACACATGCAAGCATTCATTATATATCCAGCTGATTCTCCAAATGGTGCAATTTAAATATGGCACACGTCTCGTGTATATATCTCTTCCTCTTAATAACATATCACAAATTCATATTCAAGGTTTTAAAATCAGAATGCATAAATATCAGTATCACTTTTTGACAACTTGCAGATCCTCTCACATTTCCAAATTCAAAACCTCAAATTCATAGCTGAAAATATCCAAAAAGGGTTTTTCTGCAATAATTCTTGCCTTTTGTGCAAATGTTATAAAACACAAAAGCCACAAACAAACATTACTGAACGCAACTTAGTATACCAACCTATTCATATTTCAATTTCCATAAATGTTTTTTTTTAGAAGTTCCTTTTCAGATATCATTTCCTTTATAAAGCAATTATATTTTCATTTCCCATCCACTTAAAGCTCATCTATTCTCATCATAATGATACAAGCAGAAAAAGAGTTTGACCACATTATCAATTCATGCAATATACATTTATCAGAACACGTGGCCAACTGATTCAACACAATAAATATAACAAAGTTGACCGTGCGTATGTACAATGGTTTAGAAGGCTTTGTACAAGGCAAACTTTATGTACACGCAGTAAAAGATAACTCTCGTTCAAGTCAGTTCAGTTAGCTTAACATCATGTTGTGTCAAGACATTTAGCTGACTCAACTTCATCAGTTACTCGTAAAAGAATTGTTGATTCCTAAAATGCTCTATCACCTCTCATTCTTACTTTATATCTTTTGCGTTTCATGATTGCACTGTACAAGAAATGTTGAACGATTTTGACAAGCTGGATTGAATAAGCCAACATTTCACATAGTATGAAATTGTTTTTTACAAAAGAGATTGACAAATTAGGGTAGGGAACTTTGAAACATCAAGAATTTAAATTCAACTGACTACTTCAAATCATTTGTTCACCCCTTTTTACTTTTAATTTCCTCTGCTCATTTCTAGAGAATGTCTTTAGTGTAATGAATTTTCTTTTAGAATATGTAGACTAGAATATGGGGCATTAAGAAACACTTTATCCTGGACCAGCTATTAGTTTATTTAGAGATATGGTGAAACTTTTAACTGGTTTTCCGATTATAACAGCTTTTGGAAGATTTACTTGACACTTAATATAAATAGGACAGCTAAAAGAAAGGTACTGGCAATAGACTGACAGATTTGATATTTACATAGATAGACTCAGATAACTCTGTAGAAAGATTCTCTATCAAGTCTGTGCATATGATGTTAATAACAAATTATGGCTTCCATATTCAAGTGTTGTATGAAAACATGGATGAACAGTGACAGTAGCAAAGGACTCCAAATGTAATCATAATTGCTAAAACTTCCAATTACCTCAGCACAGAGCATGTTAAACCGATGATTCCGAATAAGAAATGAAACAGCTAAATGAAAGTGTCAAAAAATACCATTCACTTTCACATATTGAAGATGACGATAATAAACAGACCATTATTATAACTAATTTAGCAACTTTTGAAGGTGACAATGGCCAGGAGAAAATAGTATTCATGAAAACTATTTCGTCTTCCTGTATCAAAAATTGTGGCTCTTGCCACTTCATACAAGTAATCACCAAGCATCAACTGATTGTTCACACAAGTCTGCTCAGGAGTAAGCCCCTAGAAGAACTAAACGTTAATGTTGTTGTGCCTCATTTGTTTCTAGTGCCCAAGCCAAGTCGCTTACAAGCATCAAAGAATTAACATTGCTTTACCACGTTTGTTACAAAAAAAATTCTGCTGCTTGTAAGCAATCTCCAACATTTGCCCCTTCTGAACAGTCTTCACTTCAGGAAGCAATTATGAGCACCGAAGCGTCAAAGTTTCTTAGCCTTAGCACTCATTATCATTTGCAGTCCTGAAGCGCGGCACGGAGGTCCTCGTGGTACATCCAACATGCATATGTAATCACAAACAGCAATGTATGTATAACACCAGACCGCAGGATGTCTGACGTGCTGGTGAAACGAGAGGAGTGAAGTCCATGTTTGACATTAGCTGAGGATGTTGCGAATCTCTTTGTGTATATGACAGAGGAAATCCACGTACGAGGCACTTCCATTGAGTCCTTTGTCTTCCACCAGGAAGTGGTTGAACCACGGTTCAAGCTTGTCGCGTTGTCGTATAATTGTCAACTGAAATATAGAAAATGCTTGTAAATTCATGCTTTCAAGAGATGGGGTGTTTTTTTTTTTTAAAATGGCACTGTTTTGGACAGTCCCTGAAGGATTTTGATTTATTCAAAACTGTAAAATACTTAACAAATATTTACATTGTACTTTGACTACGGACTACATTCCCTGAAAACTGATGCCAATCCAAATTTAATGCTATACAATAAAGCCACCAAGTTATAAATTAGATTGAAACATATTACCCAATGCAGTTTTAACTGTCTACAATTTTAGACCTTATTGCCAGAAACGTCAGTGATAGAAATGGTTTAGTCTAATAATAGTGCACAATGGAATGGGGCAATGAACTTTTATGACAGGTAGAAAGGAGTTAAATTCGAAAGCACTGGACCATAAATGTTTGTTCAACATTGTAGACAATTTCCCATGTAGGCATAAATCGACTCCACCATAGAAACTACAAGCTGCCAAAGGCAACTACTTTTCACATTAGGCCAATGAATAGCAATTAGTGGTCAGTCAAAGTCTGATTTTGGTATCATTCACAATGTAGGCCATTATCTAAACCTCAAAGTTTCTATCCCTGATCAAGAGTTTACATGATTGGCCCATGACGTAATGTTCGAGAAGACCCTTGAAAGCTATGTCTGTCTCACCTTCAGGAACCTGTTCCTTCTGCTCCTGATGGCAGCGATTGTGTCACAGATACGTCGGGACAGCGGGTTGTCCAGCGGTAACAGCTGACACTGCAATAAATACAACTTGGTCATCAACTTGGCTACATTACTTCTTGCTTGCCAGGTAGAAGCTTGTACCGGTAGATCCAAGAAGAAGATATTCTCGACTATCTTTATATGTCAGCTTCTGAATTAACTATAGCCGAACCATTTGTTTCAAGTTATCACAACTAACAGGAAGTCAAGGATATTTATGGAGATCATCTTCTCAACATAACGTTTTGGTATAGATCCTTATACTTATACAAGCATATGATAGGTAACGGTATCATGATCTAAAACGCAATTGTTAAATAAAGAAGTTGATCATCGATAAATAGCCTTGTCTTCCTTCATCACACCAACTTCTAGAATGCCCCTCAAACAGTTATCACATCAAGTTAACACAGGAGTAAACCCAGGAGTACTACAGGACCAGTAGGTAGAAGGTTAAGAACTTAAGACTTTCCTAGTTACCTTATCAATATCAATCTGAGCTGCACTCTGAACACCGAAGATCTGCTGCACGTAGTCCGCTTCCACATTATGTCCGACCCACAGGAACATCGACAAACCGTTTTCTGCAAATAACAAACATTACGGATTCAATTTCTCCAACAAGAAAGAAACATAACTCTCCATAACTGGGGGCTTACCTAAGCTCAATTCATGCCCATCTTTTAACATTGGCATACAGTATTCTCTCGGGGGTAAAACCAGTGGGCCAGGCAAACAAACATCTTGAAAACATGAGGGTGGGCTTTTAGATGGGAGATACCCCAACTCAGATGAAAATTTATACCGGACACCTTCAGACAGTTAGAATAAGTTTTATGTAGGTTTTTGACACTCAACTGAAAATAATATTATAGATATATGTAATGTATGACCATTTAACATCTGGCAAAACTGGGGGTGGGCTGAGAATAACCCCAACCAGGACAACCCTCTGAAAAATGGGGCGAGAGAATACGGTAGTTTGATTGTAGGCCTATGATAAGGTTTTGGAATGGGAACTTATACTGAAGAAATTGTACGACACGCATAAATTTTGATATGAATTCTTTTGGGAGAAAAGGAGAAAAGGACAGATACTTTAAATCATTTAGCCTTATTTGAAGTTTTATAACTTTCCCTTATGAAAGTTGATAGCTTTTTAATATATCTGAAATGTCAGTTTCAACCCACCTAGAAGGTAGATTCCGTTGTCTTGAAGCCGTTCTTGAGAACATCGAATAGCTGCTGGTTCTTCACTAGAGTCAAGTTCAATATCATGCTGCAATCAAATTATTGTTTGGTATAAAATCAGAAACAGATTAATTATACATATAAACAGTAATGACTATTCGGATGATCAAAGAACCATTTCAATTATTATTCAAAGAAATAATCCAAGGCATTTTCCAATAATAATACCTCCTATACTTAAGGTCTTTTTCAAAATATCAATGTTGTCAATAAGTAACAAGTAATATCCATCCACTAAATATCTATACAGTACAACAGTATTTTCTTTTAGACATTAATGACAAACAAAGGACAAGAGATCCTGCAACACTTACAAGTGGTATGAGTTTGGGGTAGAAGAAGAGACGAGATGCGGCGACGTCCATGGCGTTGATGAGATGAGTGAGATAGCTGCGGTCATCGGTCGAGATCTCTGAACCTGCAACAATGAACAACATTAGTCAGCTAAATCATTATAATTCATCACTCTCTTGAAATAACCATCTGATATTTTCCTTATCTTTATGAACAGGTCAACTTGAAAAAAGATTTGATGTAATTCTTGTTATCCTGAGAGTTAGAGATTTAGAACTTAATATTTATTACTTGAGCTTCTAGTTTTATTAGCGCATGAGTGGTCAATCAGCATGAAGCACTACAATATGTTCTGAGAACCACAAGTAAACTGTTAACGATACAACATTGTCTGTGAATAATTACAGTGGCTCACAGTACATTACAATTACATCCATACAAATGTACATGAATTCCTTACATCTATATTATCATAATTACAGATTACACCAAATGTCAGAGACAAGCGAGTGAAAAATAGACAGTAGACGTTTCTCACCTCCCTGAACGCCATCGTTCTTGAGTACACAGTTGGAGTAGAGGGGCAACAGCTTCATACACTCTGGGAGGATGAGCTGCCCGGCGGAGGACGGACTGGCACAGTTCTTCCGATAACATGCCAGGATCTGCGCAACTTCGTTCATCATGTTCTCCCGCACTTGCTTCGGGTTAGAGTTCATAGTGCTTCGGATTGCTGCGAATCAATGAGTTTGAAATTTTACATTTAATGATTTTTAAAGGAAAAAGTAAAAGTGAAGCTTTCTTGGCAAATATTATGCAATGCAAATATTTTTCCCAAAATCAGTCATACTATTTCACAAAAATAGTGACACTGACATGACTACTGAATACTGTTTTAAGAAATCAGACAAATAGTGGAGCAAGATAAAATTACCTGAAAGCACATTTTGTTTTCCCCTCATCACATCATCAATTTCTAAATTAGTTCAGATGCATTTCACAGATAAATGCAAATCGAATTTCAATCAACTGTTTTTCAATTCAAATGCATTATATTTCTCAACAATACAATGGTTTAATAAATATTCTGTGTATGAAAGCAGTTTACTCACTGTGTTTCGAGAGATAGTTGACTAGCACATCCAGTTCACAGCTACGGAAGAGGTCGGCCATCTGTAGACAACAGTTGAGAGCCAGGTTGTGAACTCGTAACCTCCGCTGTCCACTCACTGTTGTGTACAGTACCGCAACCTGGAGGAGAATAGCAGCAGAAACTTGATCAATCTAGTCTCATTGGATACATGGATTCACACACTGAACAAGTCACAAGAGGAAACTAGATTTTCGGGATAACAACTTCTTTATGTGAAGATACATAATGTTTACGAGTATATCATCAATCCTTCATCAGGTGGAACGTGAATGTGTCAAGCCCTTATTAACACATTAGATGTTAATTTTATTAATGCCAAACCAATCTGAGTGGACACTTTGGAGGAAAAACAAGAGATTTTCTAGTAATCAGAATCTCTGAGACTAAATACTTTGGTAAAAGTTGGTAAAAACTGTCATAATAAGAGGTTAGTGTTGTTTTAGAAAACAAATTAATATTTAATTGGTATTCACTGACAGAATTACTTGTGTTTAATGTGATGTCCATAACTTACTAATAAATTGTTTAAATCAAGGGCGACCACAAAACCTTTTAACAGATTTACTTCTTGAAATGTGTAATGAATCAAATCACACACCTGTACGTAAGCTCCGTCAGCTTCACTCAGTTTGTCGTCGTGCTTGATTTCCACGTTCATTGATTGATCACAGTCTATCGCAGCCATCTCAACGTCCGTCGTGTTGGACATGAAGAAGTTACCGTAAAAATCGACAGGACGGATACCTGCACAAAAGATACAAATTTTGGTAAAAAAACTTTCAGTTTTGTGTCAATTAAGATATTTAATTTTTTTATGAGCAAAGGTGATTATTCATTTCAAATCTTAAAACAGCTTTAATACCAGACCAAAGTCTAAGGATTTTGTTACACCTCAATGATAGCGGGAAGCTTTCTCAAGACTAGCATCAGAGATCATTGATGTGTCAATTCCAACTGAATCTGAAGTCGTACCTTGACTTGTCCTCACTCGGAGGATTCCATCAAAAGCAATTGGTCTCTGCACATTCCTCTTTAAGTCTTCAATAAACCGATCTCCGTCTATATCAGCCTGCAACAAGAACATTCAACTGTGACTAAGGGCATGTTTCTATCAGAGCATTCAACATTTTATTTTTGTGGATTACATGAAATGAGAAGACACAAAAGTCACCAAAATATCACCCTCAGCAAATCTGTTATATTCATGTGTAAGGTGACTATACATTCTATGACTGACAAGGATCTCTTCCAAAAAACAGATACAAGCTTCACTGAATCCTTGATAAGCATCTGTCTCCCGAATTTGTTTATATAAGGCATGGCAAACTTAGGGAATCAGCGTTCTGTTTACACAAAGAACTATGTGATGAATACCTGGAAGTAACTGTACTTGTACATGTTGCCTGATGTGAGACGACACACCTCGCCCATAGACGCGATGTCCGTGTACGCATTTGGGAAGAGGAAGAGGTCCACGCTACATCCGGCTGCCACGCAGTCCTGGCCAAGCTTTGTGTAGAAGTTGCTTGATGGTGTAAGGATTGTCTGCAAATGCATTTTTATTTAAACAGTTGATGGAAAATTGATTGAAGGTATTTCAGTAAAAACCAAATCCAGGAAAAAGGGTTGAAAAATGTAACTGTTTAAACTTTTTAATTTTCAGTACACTCTTTCTGACACCTTGGAATGTTAAATAATAAAACAACATTAACCTCGTTTTTAAAAATGTATGAATCTTGGAACTTGTATTCTTATTTATTCATAGTGTCATTAATTAAATTACTGATCCCTTTAACATACTGACAATGTCTAATATATTGTATCACTACTTCAAAACAATGTTTTAAAGGGGCAGTAGCACGTTTTTTCGCTGAAATAAGTCGATGAAATGTATTTGAAAAATAAATTCACCAATCGTAAAACACGCTTCTCTCTTCGGAAAACCAAGCTAAAAATGAGTGTACATGGCTCAGTAAAGCCATGGGGATCGTTTTTGTCATTCGAAATAATAAAATGTGTTCACAATAAAATGGCCGCCATGCAATTTTTGCTTTATACGCAACACTGTTATTACTATTACGGATAATTGGTTTATGTAATAAGATGTTTTACCCTCTAAAGTAAATTTAATTAGCACAAACTATAAGTTATAAATAGGTAATTTGAAAAATGAAATTTTGCAAAAAACGTGCTACTGCCCCTTTAAAGGTGCA
Organism: Gibbula magus; assembly: GCA_936450465.1. Lineage (NCBI taxonomy): Eukaryota > Metazoa > Mollusca > Gastropoda > Trochida > Trochidae > Gibbula > Gibbula magus. The sequence continues at coordinate 8,443,039 of OW388290.1, read as the reverse complement.
TCCATTGTGGTGTAAAAATTCATTTGGCTTTCATACATTCTAACTCACCACATGCATTGTCTACAAAACAAATGAATTCACTCAGCTTGCATATTTATCCCCAATCACCAAATATATCATAATTACTAGTTTCCAACAAGTGTTTGCCACTAACATGGCAATGTCCCCCGCCTGTAACAAGTTTAAAGGACATCATTTGGTGAAAATGAGCTGGAAAAAATGTTCATGATGATCATCAAATTTGAAGACTTTGGGTGCTCGGGTTCATGAGATATTGGTTAACGAGAGTTCAAAAAGTGGTCATAGTGTCATAATCACTTCGAAAATTAGGTCAAGGTCACCAAAATCGACTGGTGTCTGCGTCATCCCCCAATGTAGACTGACACCAAATTTTGAAAACATGGGGTCCATCCAGTCATGATATATCGCGTTAACAAGAGTTCGAAAAGTGGTCAAAGTGTTGTAGTGACCTTGAAAATAAGGTCATGGTCACCAAAATCGACTGGTGTCTGCGTCTTCCCCCAGTGTAGGCAGACACCTAATTTGAAGACTTTGGATGCATTGCTTCATAAGATATCGCGTAAACAAAAGTTCAAAAAGTGGTCAAAGTGTTGTAGTGACCTTGAAAATAAGGTCATGGTCACCAAAATCGACTGGTGTCTGCGTCCAACCACAATGTAGGCTGACACCAAATTTAAAGACTTTGGATGCAACCCTTCATGAGATATTGCGTAAACAAGAAATGTGACGTACGTACGGACGCCGCTGAACACATAGTCCCCCGTTCCGCGTTGCGGCGGGGGACAATTAAAATTGAGTAACATCATTATGCATGTGCCGAAATCTAAACTGCACGTCCCATATACATGCACATTAGTTATGTGACCTATAAAACATTATCAACTCAAATTTGTATTTTTGTCTGTTATAAATAAGATTCCAAAATTATGTTTGACTCATTGACGCGCGCCATAGGCTGTGCATTGTCCGGTTTTCGATCAGAAGTCACTACTTTTACCTTTTTCGTCAATATGCTAAGTCTACTATCATCAAAATGGTAGTTTTCAGTAACAGTCAGTACTTCTCGATAAAGTAACACCATTAATAACGTTTTCAATATGTGACCCCCAACAACACAATGGATATACCTTTAACGGATAAATGAAGATAATATATAAAATATATAAGGCAATGAAATTTTTAGTCTACTTGATTTGTTTATTTTTCCTTATTTAAACCTAGAGAAAATCAGTTTCTTACCTTCTCTTTTTCTGTGCCGAGGAGTTTTCTATCATCCCTGTTCTTCAGTTTGCCGGGCGCCTCAGCGATGGGGAGTGATGTGTGAAATATGTAGAGTTTGCCTGTCCTGTCGGCGGACTGTAGGGCATCTAAACCTGCCTGAACCACAGGTCCGAACACTGTCTCTGTCTCCTTACAGTCAGCAAACAGAATCGGGATCTGAGCCAGTAAACTGAAACAAGATTCAAATTCAATACATGATCAAGACAATTCATGTAAGATATTATCCCATTTTTATGCCATCTATTTTATCTGAGTCAACCTTAAGTTTTGTTCATGGCATGTAGAACGTAATCAATATTCACACTAGTTTAATAATCCTTTACCCATTTAATCAATTAGTGCCAAACCCTTCCCGTCGACTGTTTTACAGCAATCAAAACTGGTTCACAAAGAAAATATTCAATAAATGAAGCCTGCATGCCGAAAATAACATATAAGGGCTGCTCCTTTCACTGCCTTGATCTTGTTCCGGATGTCCGGTACATGTGCGTAGTGAGAGGAGTAGCTCAGAACACTGTTCTAGGCGTGCGGAACACATTCCAAAAAAAAGCAGGAGCAAGCCGCACAGCAATAGAACATGTTCCCCACGCCCAGAACAGTGTTTGGAGTCACTCCTTTCATTTGTACCAGACATTCAGAACAAGAACCGATATTTTGAAAGGAGCAGCCCTTATATTACATTACCAAAATATCACATCATCATACAAGCAGGGAAAGGGTTAAAATGATATGGTAGCAAAGTTGCATATCTTTTCTATGAACTTTTGTAGTTAGCATCAGGATCAATATTTTAAAGTAAGCTTACCTGTCAATGACAGCCTCAGATTCGGACAACTTGACTAGAAATCCGTCGAGGAGAGGAACGAACATGTCCTCCACATCAGACACCACCAGCATCTGGGGCTGGGCCAGAGCACTCTACAAATACAACACGTTGGGTATTATAACAGAGCAAATATGTATAGAGCTTGTCCACATCGTTAAAAAAACTGACTTTATGAGAATAACATAAACAAAAATCTGTCATTTACATTTAAATGGCAAAATAAAAAAAAGTAGTTATTATTTTTTCTGTTTTGCGTAAGATTTATACATCAAGTTACCAAAATAAAAAGTTTCCATTCACCTTGACATTGTAGAAGTGCAGTTCTTTGTGGTACGTAACGAAGCCTACCCTGATTTCAGATTCATCCATACCAGTCTCTCTGCAAGAAAGGGAGGCATTATTCTCTGAAATCTTTTTAATTCAAAAGAAAACTAAACTTGTTTTTGCTCCTAGTCAAAGTTTTACTTCACTCATTTATCAGTGTTACGTGGAATGGATGTTATGGATTCACTTTATGAAGTGATTGTCCCAAACACTAAATGTTGTGTCTGTGCACATTTAAGATGTTGTCTAATATCAAGAAATAAAATTAAAATCTAAATATTTGAGATATTCAAAATACTCATAACTATAAATATATAACATGTGCTAATCTGATACATCACTGGAAATCATGTTTGAGATGTTATTTGTTATTCTCAACCAATTGATTCCAATTGCTTTATTCCAATTGTAAACACCCTTCTTAGACTCAACACAAAACAGTTAACTTACTTTGGCAAATTGACAAGGACTTCATCTTTGAGGTTGTCACAGATGAGTTGGACTAAACCACTCTTTATGCTGTTGTACGACACATCGATCATGAAGATAAATGCTGGTTCTTTTGGCAACACACTGTTCTGTGGACACAGAAACAAAGGTTACAAGTGTATCAATGGAGACTAGTTAGGAATATTACAAGTACATCATTCAAACATAAGGTCAAGTAATATCAAGTAATTATAAGCTGAACATTTCTATCATAAGCCCCATCCTTTAACAATGTGTAAGTGGGAGATGTTTTTATCAAATCAGGAAAGTGTTACAGAATTATTGTATGTTGAAAATTTGCAAAAGAAGTTCTAGTTGTTGTAGGAATGTGTCTTTCACATAAACAATCGATCAAGACGATCTTAAGTCCACCCTTTAACATTAGCCAAGACAGATGGTAGGACTAATATTGACTCTTAGAATGATATGTTGTTCTTGTACACAGGATAGAAGACACATCAAGAATACACCCATGTCAGCAAGTACCTTGCAGTAATCTTTAGTGGCTACAAACTCATAGGAGCCGAGACAGAGTTCAGGTCGGTTGTAGCAGTCCACTCGCCGTCCCGTGTGATCCAGGTGAGCAAAGTATTCCGCAGGAACTGAAATACAGACACAACCTCAATTCAAATGTTTCATTCATAGCAGAATTGACATATTCAATGTAAACTTTACACTGAATTTGAGTGAGTGAGATATTGTTTAACGCCGCTTATCAATATCACAGTCATTAATGTCAAGCTCTGAATTTGAGAAATAAAATACTACTATAAAGGCTACTTCAATAATATAATAATAATTTAATCTGAATTTACGAAAGGATTAAGTGGTTGGACATCTCGTTTTGTGATCAAAGGGAGACTACTCTAAGGTAGAAAAGTGGCAGTCTGTGTATGATCAATTCCACTTGTGCTATTCTTAATTTCTTCTGTATGTCTCACACTCCAGGGAAAAGAACACGTAGCACCACCCAGAGGGAATGTGAATACTGACAATTGTTGCTAATTATGGAACTCGGGGCCAAAGTCCATGGATGATATCGGCTGATCATCTGAAAATTAGTATTCCTGTAGAATCCACTCACCATCAGTAGCTGCCCCACAGTAGACACACTGGAAGCGACGACCTCCGTCGATGAATTGCATATATGGGTTCATGTACGCCTTGCATCTCTTGCATCGGACTGGACCTAGCTCTCCTAAGTCCACCACTGGAGGAACTTGCTGTGAACAGGTGTATCATACGTTATGGTATGCAAGATTTTCTTGTTAGAGAAATTAGACTTGAGAATTAGAATGAATTGGCAATTTGGGTATTATTACTTTTCATTTCACTAATAATCATGGTAATACAGATACTGACCCTTTGCCAGTGGATCCTGTTGTTCATATTTACCAATTTGTGATTATTGCCTTTGTTACCGAGATGTTACGTCAACAAAATGGCTACCCAGAATGGTGTGGCACTTATCAATTCAGGTGAGGTGAGGTGAGTTGGGGTTTAGCGCCGCTTTCAAGAGTATTCCACTTATATCGCGGATGCTAGTATTATGGCAGGGAGAAAGCCGGCAACGCTATGTGGCTATGCATTGCGGTGAAACCAGCGAGCATTGGCTGGAACTAGCGAACCATGGGTGGTACTGCACTAAAAATCAGTGTAGCATTGCATCCAAACCTGACTGCGTGTAGAACAGTTCTCTACTGCAGACAAAGTTGCCGTGCCCCTGGTGGGATTCGAACCCCGTACCTCTTGATCCGAAGCCGAACGCGCTAACCACTGAGCTATCCCGCCCCCTATCAATTCAGCAATTCATCATTCATTCAGTCACTCTAAAAAGAGGTTATCATACGAGTGCATTTTGGGATACTATTTAGATAGATATTCTGCATTAGAAATAAACATTATATCTAGCGAGCCTTGGCGAGGCATATTTATGAATGTATTTATCATGATAATCAATCTAATGTTCCAATCATTTGAAAGAACTACAAAATTGTTTTACTTCTGTGTTTCTCATGAATTATCAGAATTCATGAAATCAAATTGACTCACCTCTGTTTCCGGCAGTTTGGCAAATGGTGTAATTGAAAGAGCGAAGGGAATATGACTTGATTTCAGCATATCAGATGTGCATGGTACATTGTACATGGTGGAGCGGATAAACCTTGGATTGCTCGAGCCTGAAACATATGGGGACATCCACATTGCAACATTCACTCACTCTCAATTATGTTGCTATCAACTACAATTCTTGTGAAAGTCTTTTATTTTGGGAACTCAGAACATATCTAAATGCTATGAATACTAATATATAGATACAATAATAATAATAATACTTTATTGCCTTTTCAGGAATTTGCTTTACATCAACAGAGCTTAAAAGAAAAAAACAGGGATACAAATACATCATATCATTCTATTGACATATAACTTTAAGTATTTACACATGTATTTAAAAGAGATATTGTGTTTGGAACAAATGACGTACGGGCTCTCTTAGTTTTCAAAATACTATAAAATGTTATTGGTTACCTTGATCTTGAACTTGAAATTCTGTTGTGACCAAGGGAGGTACAGTTCCTTTTGCATTTGTTTGGAACAGTCCGCTTCGGTTACGCATGTCATCTTCTATGACTTGTATCTAAAAATTGAAAAATAAAAGTAAACATTTGCACAAAAACTTTAATCATCATCTCACAATTGCTTCTCTTTATTGCCAAATTTTGTTATTTAGGGGCTGATGCTGATCTCTTTCTATTTTTTTCAAAACACAGAATATCTTCTGAAAATCTATGATAACAAAAACAATTAACACAAAAGTAAGCTCTCAAAGACGTATTTTACAAACATTATCAGTAAAGTTTGTTTATCATTATCATTATCTAAGATAATCACTCACTGGACTAGGCATTTGGTCAGGGTCGAGTCTGCGTGGTTGCTGAGGCTGCACCTGAGGCCTGCCCCCTCCAGGTCCGTACTGATAACCAGGCTGCCCACCGAAACCCTGACCACCGGGCTGAGCACCTGGGAACTGACCTGGGGGTCCGGGCTGGGGTGGCATTCCCTGCTGACCCATGGGGGGAGCACCAAATCCTGCTGGGGCTCCCCCGTACTGACTAGTCGGAGGGCCTGGGGGACCAGCTGGTCCTGGTGGCGGGAATCCCCCTGGACCTGGAGGCTGAGAAAATCCTTGGGGTCCTGAAGGGGGCCCCCCTCCCTGTGCGAAGCTTGTGGGTGGGGAACTGGTCGGCGGAAAGCCCTGGTACTGTTGAGCTCCTGTGGGTGGGGGCATCATACCTGGCTGTGGAGGGGCACCTGGTTGGGAGCCAATGTTTGTTTGTGGTTGGCCCATGCTTGTAGGTGGCTGACCAAAGTTAGGCTGTGGTGGGCCCATGCTTGTAGGGGGTGCTCCATATCCCATTTGTGGGGGATGGTTGCCACCAGGGGCAGACATTTGGGGCATGATGGGGGGCATGTTGGGTGACGTCTGTGGGGGACCCATGTTTTGGGGAGGGGAAGGACCACGCATTGGGGGGAAACCCCCTGCTCCTCCCTGCAAGAGGAGGAATACACTGTTACTATATGTGGAGAATAATGTCCTTGAACAGTGTCAACATAGCCTTTTACCAAGAGAATAAATAAACTGTATTGAAGATACTTTTATTAAGATTATGTATTGCATAATATCAAGAAGGAAAGTTCATGAAACATTTATTTTCAAAGTAGCCAAGAATTCATTTCATTCATTGACAGAATACATACCATCGGTGGAGCAGGACCCCTGGGGTCTGAAATCTTCATCCCAGCAAACTGATTAGTAGGGGGCACCTGACCCATGCTGTTGGGAGGTATTGATCCTCCCATACTGTTTGGTGGGGGCGGGGCACCCATATTGTTTGGTGGGGGTGCACCTCCCATACTGTGTGGCGGCATTGGTCCCCCCATGCTATTTGGGGGAGGGGGGCCTCTCATTGGTGGCTGGTTACCCCCTGGGGGTGGGGGTCCTCCCATCATTGGGCCTGGACCACCTGGTCTTGGACCCATAGGTGCAGGACCTCTGTCAAGAGAATAAAGTATCATAAGAAACATGGTAACCTTCAAGAATATTTATGTAAAAGTTTTAAACAAACCACCTATTGTGCCAAGGTTTATTTGAAATCAATGTATGTAGGTTCATATCCGCAGAAGGGAATGCACTTAATATGGCAAATATCTTAACATACTGTTTGTGCTAAAGATCATTTGATGTCAAAAGAATCCTCATGTCATAATTTCAGATAAATAGTATTAATTACCAAAGTTAAAATCACCCAGATTGAACACAAACTCAAACCTGCAGTTTGGCCGGACAGTAAGCCACATTCAGACATCCCTGTTCCCAACAATGACATGCCAATTGCAGTATTAATAGCATATCTAAATTTATCAATCTATTTTCTCATTTATAAAAAAAAATCAGCCAGTAACTTACCTTTGACCTGGAAACCTATTGTCCCCATGGGGTCCCGGGGGACCATTCTGTGTGGAGGGACCGTTCTGAGCAGGTCCGGCACCCATGGGTGGAGGGCCGGGTTTCATCATCTGTGGAACTGGCGGCTGGGATGGTCCCCCAAACTGTCCTGGACCTGTGGTAATAGTAACACTGAGACATTAAATTGAGAATATTAGAATGTGCTAATTGTTTTGAGTCAACACTAATTAGTACATGAGCTGTGGGCACTTAAGCAGTGGTTTATTGGCTCAGCAAGATAGCTTCCCTAGCTAATTTCAACTATAGTGTACAACAGAAAAGGGAGGAGGGAAGGTGAGAGTGTTCTGGGTTCACAATCAGGGGTAACAACAGATCGTGATATCGTAGTTCATAGTATCATAGTTGCAAATAGTTAAGAAGAGTTAATAGTCAATTCGTAATAATTATGTTAATATATATGCAATGTCAGTTCTAACTTTTACCCATTTCACCGAGAGTATATACCTGTGCTTTCAATTAATTAAATGTATCATTACACACATGGTAAATGTACAACTAATGACATGCTAATTTTTGTATTTCACAAGGGTGTCATACCAGTGACCTGTGTTGTAACAATGTGACACCAAGTTTCATTTTATTGGATAACCAATGGCTCCCATTTAATGTCAACTTGGATAAAGAACTTCATTTGATTTTTACAACTTTAAATATACGTCAATAAATTCTTCAATGCTTTAGAATTAAAGTTCTACATTTGATCAATATGCAACCTTGATTTCGGGAAAAGCTGTAAATATCAACTAAAGTATCCATTAACTTGTAGTTCTGGATACTTTATTATTAAATATTACAAAATATATTCATTAGTCATATTTCAAACTTCGGTATTGCGGTTTGTTATTATTTCTGTAAATTGTATATCAAACTGGAGACATTTTACTGTGATTTTAGGGTATCCCGCCACACATGACTCTGTCAATTATCCGACTCAGTTCGTCTTCAACATTGTCATTAGCTCCTAGTCAAGTCAAGCCTTGACCCTTTAGCTTCGCTAGCCAACTGAATTGACTATAAGCATACATGCTGTATGTTTACAATCTTAAATCTACCTTGTACATTATGCCAAATACAGGCATTTCCATCACCCTTTTTGATTGCTTTTATAGTCAGTTTTTTTATTTATTCAACTGAATCTCAGATTCTACATTTTTCTTCATACGTATAACCAACAGACTGTGCAAATAAATGCGGGGTCAGTTAAAAGTAACATTATGAATAATGAAAACACTTTTTTTTTTAATTTGCTTTCCCTAATCCCCAGCAATAAAATTAACCAATCTGACAAATGCATGTATGACAAATGTGTGTACTAATTTAATAACTAAATAAAATGCCACATTACATTACATGATACCAATTCTACAAAAACTCTCAACATTCCTTTCTCTGTCACAGTCAGGACACTTGTTCTATATAACTGGTCACTGAGACTTTTCTATGTATCCTATCATCACCCATGCATCATTTAACTATCGCCTCACATTAGAATCAATACTGAAGTGTCACAGTCTGTGAATATAGACGTTGACTATTACAATATTCAGATACTTTTACTTTATTATCATTACAACGTCATAAATGCCACTCAAGCAGTTTGAACTGAATATAGTGTTTAATGAAGTGCACCTGGTTGAGGGGGAGCAGGTCCGTTATGGTTGTACATGTTACCCCCTGGAGGAGGGGGACCTGGGTTCGGCATACCCCCCATCTGACCGGGAGGGGGAGCGCCTCCTGGACCGTAACCATAGTTTCCTGGAAATTGTGCACTCATATCCTGTATCCTTTAGCTGGCAAACTTCATCTAAAGATTTAGTTGTTCCTGGAAAGCAAAATCATATTTTTTGCAAATAAATAAATAAGAGGATTAAGAAAAAAAATCACTTTCAGTTTGTAGGTAAAATCTGGCATATTTTTTTTAATTAAGAGCAGCTTCTTGCCAACATTTTATTTGGTAGGGATTCTGGGTAGAATTATTTGTCTCTAAATATGTCAATATCATGGTAGGAGATTCTATAAACAAACAAAATTAAAACAATTTTGTCTCACAATGTGGATATTGCCGATTCTTCGAGACACTTATGCCTGCTCAAGACGTTACTCACATATTATTACCCTGAAGGAATTGTATATGACTTAATAAATATAACAGATACAGTTAGGGCCTACATACAAAAATAGGTTGATAATCAGGTCAAATATTATCATGATTGATGCGAGATAAAGAGATCAATCAGTGAAAGTAAACCATGGTGCAAAATAATAAATGAAACTATACATGATAATGTTGATAATGTTTTCATTAGTGACAATATCCTGATGACACGAGGCATATACTTGGTTAATATAAATCAAATCTGATCTGCTAGCTATCAGCTGGCATTCAAATCAAATAGCATTTTGCAAGAATATCATTACATAAATAAAACATATGCAATGTTTTGAGAATTGAATTTAAATACAATTAGTCAACAGGATCATAAGTAAGTTATCTAGTATTTCACTTTCAATCTCATTTAATGATATAAAATTCCATGATCATCAAGACACATTGATTAATTACGATAGTTCCAGATTTGCAACGAAGCACAAACCAGGAGCCCAATATTTGGTTACAGATTTTTTCCTAAAATCCTTGTGTGTTCAAACTTTTCTTCTTTCACTCAGAACAATCAACATAAAGATTTGTTAATTAGGCATTAACAATTGTGCTTTCTTTTCTAAACATCTAGTTTATCAAAACAGGGGTCAGCAAAGTTAACATGTAACAGTTATTTCATACTTAGACTGTTATCATATATTCTTTACAGTAACAGCCTACTTTTCTACAATCCTATCTGGATATCATTAGAGTAAACATAATACAACTTACTAATCGGATACGAGATAGCGTTCGTTCGGAGCGTATGGCTATCCTGAATGAAATTAGATTATATATATACACTGATATTGAATCGTATTGTCAAAATATCCAGTACAAATTCCACAGACCCACAGCTGTCAAGCCCGGAAATTACAACCGGTGTCGGATTTAGGCGTCAAAAATCAAGATCACAAAAATCACATATTAAACATTGGATCAGAGACGTGTATAAGAAATATACGAACCTATTACCAACAGTTCAAATGTTCACAGATATCTGTGAAAGTATATAAATATCAGTAAAATGTGCACAACTTCTGCCACGTACGGAAAGCCGACATGGACTTCCTGACATGCGTAACACGTGCCACGTAAGCAGGAAGTTAAAGTCTGAGGAATTGTGGGTACCAAAACAAAGCAAGGATAAGAGTTTCTTTATAACAAATTGTACTTGAGTTACAGTTTTACAAGCTTCTGGTGGGCTTTATAAATAAATAAGTTTGATGTGAAATGATTTAGGAAAATTAAATATTCACTGAAATAATATTTTAAACTTGTATCTTTTTTTCATTGTTTTAATGAATATTGAAATTGAACTTCATATCATTTTGCAAAGATGAAATAAAAAGGTAAAATTCAATGTTGTTCAAGCGAATTGTTATATATACACTTTATACACTTTGCGATTTATAGAAAAGAAAGAAGTGTCAATTGTAGGCATATACATAAAACAATTCAGGTCCGTTATATCTGTAAGATGTATGTCTTTTATAAACGTAACTCTGCATTGTGTATGTGAAATTGAAGACATTATTTGAACTAGGATTTTCCAATGGTGGTATTTACATTACATTTCAACTGCCCCTTGCACTCCTACTGTCTAAACTTAAACATTTGTTATTAAACCTAATGTCTTTAAACCAAATTTCAAAATCTAAGCAAGTGCAAGAAATCTAACAATAACTTCAGCAATTGATCAGCTTCATATAAACATAGCATACCTACTTAAAAAGAATATATCCAACCACATCCCCCCCCCCCCCCCCCCCCCCCAATTTAAATAAACGTCTAAGAAAATACAGGTAATTGGCTGAATTTTCTGGATTTCTGCAGTCAATTGAAAAATATGTATAATTTCAAATTATTTTTTCAACGAAATGATCTAGCGATACTGTCACTCACTCTACACGAATCTCCCCACTTAAACTTACACTTTTTAGCAAAAGCACTCATTTGTGAAGGGTTTATTATTTTGCATTTTGTAAATCGAAAACGTGACTACCCTAGCTATCGCCAAGATGTGCTATATAAGGTTGGTTTACTTGGCATGAACGTTACATAATAATGGCATTACACCATGCGTTAAAGGGTATAGCATAATTTCCCAACATAGCTTGCACTTTGTGTATACGTTTGAAAACAATGAGCCTAAATAAGCTTTATGTATTGTGTTATTAAAATGTGATGAGATAGTATACGTACAAGTATACATACTTTTGTTATTTCATTACTGTATTCTAAATGTCACAAATGGTGTTTAAATGTTCAAAAACAACTTATCTTTAATCATTAAGATATATTTTTGTGCATTCTATGCTATCTGTCCTATGCTTGACAAACGTACACACATGCACATATGTACAATATTACCGACATGGTACCAAATGGGTAATTAACTTAAATATTAATCTTACAGTATAAACAACAGTACAGTACTTTACATCGCATACAATTTTATAATTCCACATACGTAAATGCTTTACCACCCTGTGTATACTAAAATATTAACTATAACTGCTTGTTTCACGTAATCAGGCAGGTCTGACAGGTCCTTCAAGTTTTGCCATTTTCAACAGAGATTAAATTTAAAATGTTGCTAACATTTCCAGTGTGACTGACCATGTGCGATTATTACACAGTGGATATTGAATGTAAGCAAAACTAAATAAAAACGGTGTATCAAAACACAAGAAAAGGTCAAATAATCTAAGTATCCTCGAAAGTCCTAATTTATCATCCAAAACTGGCTCTCAAAGTAGATGTCGCTTGTGTGAGATCAAGCGATACCTACAAACGATATCTACATTGTAGATATCGCAACAATCAAATCGTCACAATCCTATTACATCATCACAGGCCCGTAGCACCGTTTTGAAAAGTGGGGGGGGCCGAAAATTAAAAATTTGTAGCTCAGGGGGGGGGGGGGGGGGGGGGAGAGAAAATAAAATAACATTATAAAACAGGTCATATTTTATTCTATTTGGTTTCAATATTCGATCTTACACAGAATTCTTCCATTGAACGACCTTCTATTTAAAATGAAATTGAAAGACACAAACAAATGTACTTTCTGTAAAGTATCTGTAGAAACTATAGTGCACATTTTCTATAATTGCCCGAAAGTGAATAACATCTGGGATAGACTAAAGACATGGATAGAGCAGAAAACAGATTCAATATTAAACCTCTCAAAACGAAACATATGCCTAGGATATCCGGAAACACGAAATATGATTCTAAATCTTATTATAACAACAGTCAAATATAATATATACATATCAAAGTTAAAGAAAACTGTACCGCAATTTAACATTATAAAACAAGATTTAAACAATGTCTATGAAATTGATAAACGCATCTGAGATTGCAACTATTCGAAGTTCACAAAATTCTGGTCTGTATGCCATAATCTCTTTAAAGATTGACACTCTGCAACTTCGGTGAAAGTATGGAAATGCCAGGTCCATAAACACTTGAACTCTACGTTTTATTCAATTGAATTTGCAATGTTAGCTTGCAGTTGCTCTGTTTTCAATATTTGTACCTATTTTATGTTGTAAAATGCTGTCTTATGAACATTTCATATATGTCTATGTATCTGAAAAAGAAATAAAATTAAAAAAAAAAAATATATATATTTTATTCTAATATAAAAGTAACTAACCTAATCTATAATAGTAACTATGACACCAGAGCCACTGAATTAGTACTTTTAAGACTTTACTATTTTTTTTTCAATACACAGGAAAGATCATCAGGCAGCTCTTAGCCTAACCAAGCATGAAAATAGTTATCATTTGAAAATCAACACTTGTGAAAACGGGGGTTTTAAAAAAAAAAATTTTTACCAAAATTTGTGGGGGGGGGGGGGGCCCCGGGCCCCCCCCCCCCCCCCCCCCCCCCCCCCCCCCCCCCCCCCCCCCCCCCCCCCCCGGCCCCCCCGCGCCCCCCCCCCCCCCCCCCCCCCCCCCCCCCGCTTTCTACGGGCCCTGCATCAGTTAATGACATTACAAGGCTTTGACATCACTGAGAACACTGCTGACAATGATATGACGTCACAAAGTTGATGACGTAACAATGCTATGACATCACTGAGCTCACTGCAAGCCTCGGATATTCGTAACTTTGATCAACTCGTGTTGATATATTTGATTTCAGAAGACACTTGGTGAGATTCTCTGTATATACCCTAGCATGCATAGTGTTTATCTCGAAAGGTTCTTGCACAGCCAGCAGCATTCTCTCAAACAAAGGTTACTCTCTTCATATTTCCCATTGTAACGATCGAGAAACTGAAGGAACTGCTTGTAATGTGGTCATCTATGGTGAACTTACAGGTGTGTGATAGTTGTTCTATTTGTTGGTCTGATGTATTGTGTAGCATGTCAAACTGTTGGTTTAAACTACGTGCCTTGCCCAGCAACATGAATCCTAAGGCATGTGCTTCAATAATGTCACGATGGCGCAGTAGGAACAGTTTTTCATCACTGGCTCCATCAACAAGACAGTTGTTCTATTGCTCTGAGAGGCAGTTCTACCCCAACACGTGATGTAAAGCAAGTATATAACCCAGTCATATTTCATATTGGGTTGGCTCTATATTCATTTGTTCATCATTGTTTGGCTTACACGTTATTAATGTTGAAAAATGGAATGCCATTTTGACATTGACATTAATGGCCAGACCACCAAAACCTTTATGTAAAATAGTCCAGTGAATATTTATCCAGTTACTCCAGGGACTCTATATAGATTATGAGTAGAGAGTCCCTGGTTATTCCACTTCGTACGTGTATAATAATTGCTGTAATAAATCAATAATAAGTAACTTAAATTTGTCTGAATACGTATACATTTGAACATATTTCACTCCAATATCACATCATAGCCATTTTCGATAAACTGTTTAAAACATTCTGTAAGAACAAGACAAAAGTGAGCATTATAGCTGTTGAGGACACTGTTTAATCTGAAGCATAATGATTTTGTAAAAAATATTTTATTTTGAACTGGCGTTGATATAACAAAATGTCTTTCACCTAGATTAATATTTTTCAGGTGAAATAAATTGTTCTCATAAATAACTGTACAAAGTTTAGTTGATGTAGGCCACATCTAATGGTTTAATTTAGAAAATTGACAGGACGGGGGAATATAGCGGGGATATAATAAAACAAAATCCGGTTCGAGGTCCAGGTGCCAAAGACATATTCTTAATAAGTCGTCGAGCAAGTAGTATTCTATTTTGAACACATCCGCGTGGAGCAGACGCTGTCAGTAAAGTTTTCGTCATTCGAAGTTGTGTACACGTTTGGTATAGCGATCATTGATCTCACTTCCCGCAGGCTTACCGGTGTCATGTGTCACTGCTTGTACTTTATTACATGTCAAGGGAAGAGCTGATTTGATTGCGTGGCTGTCAATGCGCTGTCAACATGCGTCATTCTTTGCACGTGTTTTTCCACATATCTTCCACTTTGTGTGTGCTCTCCGCGGATACTGCTGTAAAGGATGGCTTCAGTAACACTGACGGCACGGACTATAAAGCTGAATCTCCATTTCTGCATATAAACACTGGCGACGATAGCAAAAATTATGTTGTTTATAATGAACACGGGGTAGATCATGGACTTCCGATATTGATTTGGTGGACAGAAGACATTTTCCCGCATTTTGGAAGGGATTCGGATAAATTTCTTATTCAGTGTGGAGATATTTCTTGCTACAGTTCCAAAAATAAAAAATATCTGAAAAATCCCGAAACCCGAGCATTTATCTTCTACGGTACTGATATTCATCCGGAACACTTGCCGTTGCCAAGGAAACACTATCATGAATGGGCCTTGTTCCATGAAGAGTCGCCTCTTAACAATTACATGTTGTCACACCGACCGTTCATTGAGTTATTCAACCACACTGCAACGTTTAGGAATGAATCTGATTACCCTCTTACAACACAAAATATTTACCATTTGTCGTATCTTACAGAACGACAACCACTGCCGATCAAAGAGAAAAATATGTTAAAAGAAAAGAAATCATTTGCCCCTGTTTTGTATGTCCAATCTCATTGTGATGTTCCTTCAGACAGAGATCGATATATTCAGGAACTAATGAAATACATTGATGTTGATTCGTATGGCAAATGTCTTCACAATAAGGATTTGCCAGAACACCTTCGAGACCCAGCACCAAATTTTGAAGTCGACGAATTTCTTGAATTTATTTCACAATACAAATTTCATCTTGCATTTGAAAATGCTAATTGTGAAGATTACATGACAGAGAAGCTGATGCGTGCATTGTTTGTAGGTTCTGTCCCTATTTACAAGGGATCACCGGAGGCAGCAGATTGGATGCCGAGTAACCATAGCATTATAATGGTCGAAAACTTTCCTAACCCGGAAGATTTAGCCAATTTTATCAAGAAAATAGATGCAGACGATTCAGAATATGAAAAATATATTTCTTACAAACAAACGGGAATAACCAACGACTTTCTCCAGGACCATCTCAACAAAAGACCTTGGCATGTAAATGTTAACAGCGCGTCTGATTTCTTTCATGGGTTTGAATGTCATGTTTGTAAAAAAGTAAACGAACGTATTTCTTCAGAAATAGCTCATCAAAAAGACCCTTCGGTGCCTCTGCTCCCTCTAAAAATGGCAAACAACTTCCACTTGGGATGTCCTGAACCCTTTCCGTCCATTGGCGGTCCCGGCGATCTGCCCGCATCTGACACGTGAGGCATTTTGCGAACTTTGGATATGGTGGAATGGAACTAAAATTAGTATTTGATATATATATATATATATATGTTACTTTAATCAGCCTTATTATTTTGCTATATCTTTGGTAACAAAGTATTTTCCTTGATGTACGTATAACTAGACCCTATTGATATACATTATAGTATACGTAATGAAGTGTCGACGTGTTTATACTGCTATGATGATACAACACATGGCAATGTTATGATTGTAGACATGCTGGTTATTATGTATGGTTTTGTTTTGAAACCAGCGAAGCATGTGTGATTATTCTCACTGGATGATGATAAATGAATACATCTATCGCAAATGTAATCGTCCTTCAAGCGTGACATTTTCTTCACTGCATTCCAGTCACTTCCGCGTGAAGGTCTCGGTTCAATTACCACATCACATCGTGTAGTTAGGTCAGCTCACAGTGTGACACTGTATATTATATTGTAAGTCATTTTATCGATAAGGTGTATACGTGCATATTGAAGGAACCCTGATAACATGACTAGTACTCTACATAATTATGTATTGGTATCTATGAACGAAGTGTTTATTGTTGAATTTGAATTTAACCGTTGATGCTCAATATTTCAGAGGCAACTGTTGTGATCATCTTTTGCAATGACCACTACGATTCCGTTGTCTGAATTTGTTTTAATTTGAAACTGAGTGATCGCTCATTGTTTAGGTATAGGTATTGGACGTGTGATTTTTACATTCAGTATCATGTTTTCCTGTTTCAGATGGATGTTGTCAGACTGGATTGGGCAATATCGGGACGACTATGAGAGAGGCACCGCCGTCAAGAACATGATCTTAGCTGGCGAAAAACGTTCCAAGAAATTTATGAAATATTACAGAAAAGTTTTTAAAGAAAAAAGATCTGGTTAAATCTGGCTTTTTAACCATCTTGCACACCAGGGTACTTAGTTCGCCGGTACCCCTGGTACAGGATGTGTTTTGACCAGATTATTAATGAACCCTGGTCGTACAATGAAATTTAAATGATTTTAAATCTTTTGGAACATATCATAGGCCAATGTCTTAAAGAATTATCAAAAGAAAAGCATGTGTGCATGAAGCATGTTATCCGTGAAAGAAAACGACATTTCATCAGTTCAATGATTAAACGTGCTTTTATTAACTATAAAGAAGTTTCTATCCATCACGTAATCCAAAATATACCCTCCAAGGTTTAAAATCTTTGTAAATTATTTACAAATGTTTCAAAGTGTATTCTTTATATACAATATGCACTATCTAACCAAGTGCATGATCGCAGTATATGTACAATATACAACATGTTTACTGTGGTTCTGTACAGGATATTCGTGTATAATGACAAGCTGTGTCGATCTGTGATAACATTGCCTTCCGGGGCTACACTGTAGAGTAGATGACAGTCGGACTATGAAACAGATGTTGGATACAGCCTGGTACTGCTATGATAATGAGATGTGTATGCAGACAGGTCCGGTTGTAGGCTACTATTGCTATCATTCAGGGGACATTCATGTGTTTCCTTCGATATCAGACGTAGGCGTAAGGTCCCGAATGCAAATCATCTCGTCTAAACTGGACATATACCATCGAGTCGAACACCATATATCCGGCATGTTGATGTTAACTGAAGTAAGTTTAACCGAACTTATAGACTTCTGCATTAGTCGAAAATTGTATAACGAGGACGTGATACTTATGGGGAAAGGGATTTAAGAAATGTGCTTGTCAAAACTGCATTGACACTTGGGTCTCCTTCCATTCGTTAGTCCATTCCAATTTGTATTTGCTGCACATCCATATCGTCCACTTCCAATACCCCGTTATTGATGGCAACACAACATTTTAGAAAGGTGTTATTGAACCGTACTCGCTCTGACGCTATATATAAACATTGCTTTTGATAAAACAGAAAACTTGGCTGGTCCGACTACATAAATGTGCTATGTCCTGAATGTTTCAAGAAAGGATTGTTATAATTTACCATAATCTGCAAGATACATCGAACTGCTATTTATGATGTGTTTTGGTTAGGTAAGTTCATTTAATTATTGAGTGTATCCGTGTCTTCCTTCTAGGGTTACTGAAGCAAAAGCTTACACATTATTTAACGGAAAGGAAAACCAAGATCTATGGATTGTCAACGTCTTTAAAACAATAAATGCTAAAGAAGTTGACTATCCATATATAGATCTCGGTTTCCCTTCATCTCTCCAACTTATAAAATGTCTCTTTAAAAAGATATACAAAGTTTGAATATATGAATGCATGTCGGAAATAATGCGTCAAGGTGTATTTATCTGAAATCCAAAGAAATCTTCTGAATGTACTTAGTATTAAACCATGTGGGAACGATGACACATCGATCAATTTACTTAAATATACAATCTATATTTGATCAACGGATATGGGAAAGAGGTTAAATGACATAGTTGCTATATTATCGTACATTTCAATAACCCCTATAAGCTCCTTATCGTGACGTCTGTTCAACAGGAGAAATGAGTCTTTTTAAAGCGCCAAAAGGGAGAACAAATGCACTCAAAAACCGACCCTAGTAGCCTATCACTATGTACATATTTATGCATTGAAATGCACTTGTGTTTTTGCTAGGTACATTTCATATTTCATGAACATTGAGTGAATGACATTCTTCCCTCAGAGGTTACTGGAGTTAATGTTATACTATCCTCGATAACTCGAGAGTTTACTTTCCGCGATAAATCTACACTTGATATGGACTTGTAGAGGATACTCTTATAACCCAAGTGTGACCATAATTATGACTAGTATTATATTAACAGAATGCGTGTCAATTATGATTACACATATTTAGAAACTGAAACACACGTATTTTGTAAATGTACACGTATTTAAATAAATTAATCACAGAGCCGATGACACTCCGTCAATGCATGTGCGATCAACGGTTAGCACAAGATATGGAGGAGGGGTTAACAAAGTTACCGTACTGGCATACATTTCAATTGATGTTAATGCTATAATTGATGTTTTTTGTCAACTGGACAAATGTGTCAATTTATTTTATTCAAACGTAAAACAAATGGCATTTTTGTCAAGGATTCGGGGTCTTTTTATGGTGTCACTCACATTTTCATCATCTACTACACACATTTCATTTGAAGACTATGCTTACCAAGTTATATATCTGCCAGACACAAGAAACGTTTAATTTGTTGAAGTGTTCACCAAATGTTGGATAACGTTTTTGTTAGATATTGTAATCTGTTCGGACGATATCTACCAATGTATATTTTCTATATTTGAACAATCAGATCGTTCTCCGTGCACACTGAACTTATGTATTTTAAAAAATATGGTACATAAGTGCACATTTCAAACAGTTTTTACGAGAGGCATACACATGCCAATGCCAAAAATAGCATGTTATGATCACGAATTTAATGTTCTGGGGATTACCGATGAAAAGGCGCAACAAACATTTTCAAGACCACGAAAGGACAGGTGATATTTTGTCAAACCGCATCATGTCGTAAATGTAAAAAATACAATGGTAAGTTTTCCCCCGGGGTAAGAAAGAGAAAGAAATACTTTATTCATAATACACTTCTGTACTTTTGCCCATTAGGCTTTGAATAACAAAAATATTGTATAAATATAAGAAATCAGTAAGCATTTCATTTTGTGTGTGGGTTTTCAACAAACGTTTGATAGTGTTTTCTTGAGCGAAACATATCACGCGTCTATGTAACTATTAAAATAAAGTATATTTTTTTACTTTGAATGAATCAATGTCTTTCTTTAGTCGAATGTATCATTTTACATGCCATGGCCTATGGTAAATGGAAATTGAAAATCGGTTCATGAATGTCAATTTGTTGGTCGTTTCTTAATTTAAAGGTGCATCAATTGTGTTTCATAAAATTGTATTTGGCTTTAATACGTTCCAACTCACCACATGTGATGTTTACAATACAAATAAATTCACTCAGCTTGCATATTTATCCCCAATCGCCACATATATCATAATTACTAGTTTCCAATTAAAATTGAGTAACATCATTATGCATGTGCAGAAACCGAAACTGCACGTCCCATTTACATGCACAATAGTTATATTACCTATTAAACATTATCAACTCAAATTTGTCTTTTTATCTGTTATAAATAAGATTCCAAAATTACGTTTGACTCATTGGCGCGCGCCACAAGCTGTGCATTGTCCGGTTTTCGATCAGAAATCGCTACTTTTACCTTCATATCGTCAATATGCTAAGTCTACTATCATCAAAGTGGTATTTTTCGGTAACAGTCGATACTTCCCGATAAAGTAACACCGTTTATAACGTTTGCAATATGTGACCACCAACAACACAATGGATGTACCTTTAAGCGAATAGCTGTAGAATGTTGTACTTGCTCCCAACTCAAGTTTCTGCTTTAACTAAATGTTTGTGTTTTTCTTTTGAATTGATATATAATTTATTTATGGAATTCTGTTATGCAGGAGGGCGAAACACTTGGGGAGTGAGTATCAAAAGTAATACGAATCGTTGACCCCGAAAATTATAATTGTCAAAAACATATTCACTTACCATTACACAAAGAAAAAGTCACAGAACATGTACATATGTTAAGTTGCAGATGAGATCACCCAAAACCCTAAAACGATAGCAGTGAAGAAAAATTCTTTCCGGCACTTGAACAAATGGTACGCAGTCATTTTATGGACCAAAAATGCACAGCCTACACAAAAGTATTGAACTTTTTATAAGTAATATACATAAGCCCATGTGGACGTGTACATGTATTTCATCTAAATTGAGACAAACGCTCATGAAATACACCCCCATTTAAAGTACCAACTAAGGCATAAATGCAGATGGCTATTACCCTAATGAGTTTTACAAATTTCTGAACGATGTTTCTTTCGAACGAGAGTTTCTTTTTTAAGTAAAATGTACTATAGCCGTTGAATGTAAATGTACGTGTACATGTATTGCAAAAATATACTCAATACATGTACATTAAACCTGTTCATGATGTTACAATGACATGTAATGACCTCAATGCATGGATATGAAATGACGCATACACCATGGCTTTTGGAATATAATCGAAGATTGTAATTACGAGGTTTATTCAATTATAATTACTAAATAGGTCAATTCTTTTCCCACACAGGTAACTCCCTTCAGATTTGTCTATCGTAAACTCTGTTACATATAGGCGATATTTCACTATACTTGCATAATCACCTGGCGGTGAGAGTTTGCAACACTAGTACTTAACGTCATTATTTTTGTCCAATCAAACACCGTTTTACATCCGATTTTTGTCTTGTAAATATTTTGTTCTCATCGCAAATAAGAAGCAAATCTAGCCAT
The DNA here is from genome assembly GCA_936450465.1 of Gibbula magus. Classification (NCBI taxonomy): domain Eukaryota; kingdom Metazoa; phylum Mollusca; class Gastropoda; order Trochida; family Trochidae; genus Gibbula; species Gibbula magus. Next base: position 8,421,291 of record OW388290.1, on the reverse strand, counting down.
TTCGACAGTTACAAAGCTCAGTTTCAAAAGTCGCTGATTGCACAACTAACTTTTAATGCAGCCGATCAAGGTATTCTGTCTCTAGCCGAGAGAGTGCTCGATATGCAACAGAGGCTACGATAGAGAATCTGAAGCGAGCAAAAAATAACCTTTTGTGACATTAATTTGATTCAACGTGATTTAATTAATAACTGCATGAATCAGCACATACAATTAAATCTCCTTCGGTTATAATTATTTCAGACTCGCATGCTTTGAATAACGTGAAGAAGTCAGACGGACAGACACGACGTCCTGGCGGTTCGTTACCAACAGCTATTGTAATATCAAGCGTTCAATTATAATCTGCTAAATAACTAAAGGTATGACAGGAACAGGTGTTTCATTTTTAAAGGAATATACTGACTGACACTATTGCAAGTGTATGTGATAGTTATACCTATACTTTTCCGAGTGTATGAGCTCACATATTGACGAAGGGGCTCTTCCTTTGTCAAGGAAAGACATATCCTCTACGTATTCAAGCAAATTGTTGTTTTTTTTTTCTTCATGTATATACAGAGACGGATACATGGATGTGTTTTCAAAGCCTACACATGTATGTGTACATAGGTGTGTGTACATAGCTAGCGGCCTCGTGGCCCAATACAAGCGATGGGTCTCCTGATTACAGCTTCGTGTGTTCTGCCTATACCTCCTCTTATATTATTAGCCGACAACTATACAACATGCCGCAATACAGATCATTAAGTATCTCTATTCTATCACGTTTTCTTGTTGAAAAATCAAATTATAATACTAAGTACTGAATAGACCCGAAGATTCGATATAGAGTAGACACGGAATAAATAATAATAATAATCTACTAGCCCCAGTCAAAAGCAATTCCGTGTTAATTCAAAATATAACCTTCGCATTAAGCCGTATTTACAGACCAACTTTATGATGACAATTGTCGATGTTATAATTGCATGGATAAACTCCAAAGCTATAAAACGTCACGAAACGCGTAGCAGTGAAATCAATCTGTGGCAGAATTCTTTACAATGAACATTTTCCGGTGGTAATTCATGGTGGAACCACAAACACGCATTTACAAACCTTTACGCAATCTAAATAAATTTAGATCAACAGGGTTTTTTTGAATGTAAGTGATAAGTGATAAAAGAAAATTTCTTTAAGAAACCAAGTGATAAAACAATTTTCTGTAAGGTAGCAGTTATTGTGTGGTGAAATTGTACCATCCCTCTGGCAAATGGGGGTGTGCAACATTATTTTAGGGTTGATTTAATGGTCATTTTAATAAATTTCACATGAAAGGAGGGGGGGGGGGCGCATCCCTGCACACCCTCCTGGATAGGCTATTTTCTGTTTGCCAGTAATGTTCATAAAAATAATACTTCGAACAATACGGTTGTTACTGTGTATCGTGCAATACTAACAAACATTTTCAAACGGGAAGAGGTACACCAATAAGAAAGCATTTTGTAATAGTAATGGTATTAAATCGCAATTACATATGTTTGCGCTGGTCAACTATCATTTGGCCATTTTGATTATGACCATTTGAGCATTGTGAGTTCTTCGGAAACGGGACAAAATACGTATATCTAATTACAATTATTTATTGTGACTTTGTAGATGTTATATTTTGAGAAACAAGAACACCTTGTTGCTATCATAATATATGGTTATACATGAAAATGATACATGAAAATTCATATCATGCCCATATGGAAGTACATGCCTATCTACTGTGTGTATAAATATATTTTGACAATAAACAAATAAAAGGGATTCAAAAGAATAATTTATAGTAAGCCTATATATGGTTACATAGAATGTTGTAGACTAATCAATGATTAGTCATTATTATCATTAATATGTACTGTTTTTCATTTCAATCAAAATTGACGTGAGTAAGTTATGTAACTTGCTGAATGTGCTTATTGTTTTGTGCTTTTTCTAATCAGTGAAATCATGAAATGTGAAAAACATTCAAATTACCAAACAAATAAAAGAAAATGCCATCAAATCACATTGTTATATTTTATAAAATCCTTGTGTGTGTCGTCTTAGAGCTTGTCTTTGAAACGGGTTGGTTACCGACTCACCGATCCATCTAAACTAATATTTACCATAAGTTCAATAACAAACTAGAGTTACCTCCCTTCCTATGAATTCCGATGATATGATTATTATCTTCAAGTGAACTCTCTGATTTCACCAAGATTTCATCTCTGAAACGGTGTCAGTTTGTTGTCTTTTGTATTTATAAAGCCAAATTATTAATTGGAAAAAAACGACACCCTTATAATGATTATCGAATTTACCTGCCCTCATCGAAAACTATTTACGACGCTAGAGGGCACTTGTTGTGACGTCATCGTGGCATATGGAGGCAGTTCGCACCTGCAATCAAAAGACTGAAGTAAGTAAAATGTATTGAGCACAGGTGATAGGAGTTGATGTCCATTCGTTCGGGAGGTAAGGTATTTTATGAAAACATGTGTTTTTTGAACGGCAGGTCTCGTTTTCGATTAAAGAATTCCATATACTTTCTTTTATATCTGAAAACGAACACCCTCCACAAACCTGTCAGTTTCGTCTAACCGTACATCAATGTAACAATTTATGCACTTGTGTTCTTGAATATTTCCGCCAGGTAGTTATGGTTATCTATACTGTATGATGTATACGGACACGACTTCACTTTGTCTGTACGTGTTGTTATCCAGATCAAAGAAACGTTCATTTCGTTGGACATATATAGTTAATTTTGTTTGTGGTCCATAAATAGGACTGTTGACTTGTCAATGTCACTGTTGGGTTCAGAAAAGACACACACAGGGCGAGGTGAATTTATGAAGTTATATCTTGGCAAGGAAAACTCTGATTCATTTCCATTTTACATGAAATTGTGTCAGTTTGTTGCCTGAATATGTGTGTTTATAAATATTCTTTTGATCACTCTATCTGTCAATGTTTGTGATCTGTCAGAAAAGTTTTATTTCAGATTAGCTAGCCATACTCGTCTACTTTATGAATATGTATCATTCTCTCTCTAGGCCTACTGTGTGTGTGTGCATGATTGAATACTGAAATTTATTTGATATTGTCTACATATAAAGAGTAGCTGAATAAATTGTGTTACTTAATACAAAGAAGTTACTGTAAAGCTCGTAGTTGTTGGTATTGACGATTATTTTGGGACAGTATTGACTAAAAAATTGTTTGATCAGAAGGGATTATGAAATGTAAACCTTCATTTATGAAAGAAAATTCAAATGTGTCAATTGTTCCAAACCTCTGTATCATGACCAGTTAATGTCAAAATAAGATTTATAGCTAATGTAATGACCCAGATAAGATGTTATCCACATGAAATACGCATAAAATCTTTGGCAGATACGGCCTTGTAGAGTCAAGATATGTGGAAGGTAAAGATATGTATACATCTACATAAAATTCAAGCTATTAAATGCAACAAGAATATTAAATGTGATGAATTAATGTTTCCTTCACTCTCTGATGTGTGGAAGTGATAGTCATCCAAATTTATAGTACTGCTGACACATTTGTACTTGACTATTCTGCATTGTTATTCTCAATGCAACTGTTAATGTTTTGTCTGAATGTCTGTTTTTAAATGTGAATATTTTACTTGTTCTGTATAATATTTACTTAGCAGTAGGAGAGAGTTTCCATGTGTAAATACAATGATAAACAAATAAGTCAATTATATATTTTTGTTAATGGAAAGGTCAAGCTGTTTTAATCTTTTATAAAGTTTCTTTAATTTTAACACCCAGTAAAATGACATGACCAGCAACACAAGATTCTGTCAATCAATGAAGTCTAACCAATTTCTTGCACTATTATAAATTACTATTTAAAAAGTTTTTTTACCTATTTTATTTTATCTATATTTTAATTTCCTATCAATTGTTACATTATAATGTACATGAATATGAAAAGAATTATAAAGTATGTGTTGGTTTCCACAGGTTGTTGCAGGTATAGCTGCATCTAATAATACGTGAGGCTTACAACTTTACTGTTATTCTTACTATAACAACTTGTCTGCTAAATCTGCATATTTCTGGTATAGCTTTCATTTCATACCATGAATATTGTTATAGATAATTATAGTTTTGTTGTTGATTATTACAGAGTAATCTTTTCATTGTTGTACTCGAAGCTAAGCCTGAGTTGAGGTATTGTTTCTCCTAAATAACCAGGTCAGAATTCATGTCACTTAGGTTGGGAACCAATAACATTGTTAATTTTGGGATCTCACTATTCTGCAGATGGATTTGACCTCCATATTTGTTCTACTACAAATTGTGTGTTCCCTAATATAGTAATGTTAAATAACTATTAATTAAATAGTTATGCCTCTTCAACGACATTAATTTCATATTGATAGTTACAACTTGTAACTATTAATGCCTTTGTTTCTTAATTTTCTTAGTATTTGTCCCGAGAGCTGACTGTCTTTACATTGTATGTTTCATACCAGGACTCGAACTAGCCGTATCAAAGTTTGAACACTGGTGCTTGACAAAGTTTCGACTAGTGCATTTTTTCCTGTACTAGTCTACCGGTTAATGCATTCCAGCTAGCCAAATACTGAAATATATATATATCTATCTATATGTCTTGTGGATTAATAGTCTTAAATTGTACTAGCCCAGCAGTGTTTCTACTAGCCCAGCAGGGTTTCTACTAGCCCAGCATTGTTTCTACTAGCCATAGGCTTAGTTGGCTACCAGACTAGTGCTAACTCTAACTGTGCATTTACTGTAAAAACTAATGATTATATATACTAATATTTACCATGATTGACTGTACAGTACTTATGTTTCTTTAAATATTTGTTTTGAATTATTCAGTGCACAATCTTGAACCTTACTCATTGTTATAATTTACTTTGTAAGCCTACTGTTAACTTGTATTTCTTATAGATCAGAAATTAATTAATGAAAAGAATCAACATCAGTTACGGTAAATATTTTAAGTACCTTATTTCATTAAGAATTTCGTGATATTTCCTTAGAACAGATGAGAAAGTAGTTCAGGAAATTAAGAAGTTTCAGTATAGTTTCCCTTTGTTACTGGTCAGTTTAGGGGATTTTTTCTTCACTATCCCATTTTCTTATCAAAACTATTTTCAGGTGTTCTTTGATATGAGATGTTGAACTGATGATTTTTGGGAAACTGTTCAACTGTTTTATTAAAAAAAGTTGTTATTGTTGTGTTGTGTGTATTGTATTAGTTCTAATAAAAGAAACTGATGTCTGGCTTTCTATTATGTTGACCGTTCCATCGCCCCAAGGTCTTGATCTTTGCAGACCATTCTGAATTGCCACTTTACATGTAACAACTCAAAGTCGGACCAATAAAACCATAGAACTTAACTGTATAAGAGGCAGCCTTTATTCAATTATAGAATGTAACTGTATCCATGGTCCATTCTATAAAAATCAGTTGTTTTGTATGCTTTTCAATGTATAAAATAAATATGGGGATATCAATTAAAATAGAATCCTAAATCAGTTGCATTTATAATATTTAGCTCCTGCTATTCTACCAGTGATGTTTTTCTCAGATATTATAAGAAATAAGAGTTCTGTATTTATGTAATTACTTTTCTTCTATTTACCTGAACAGTAGAAGCAAACCTTCAAAATACCTTCTGGACTATATTCAGTGACTTGCTTTTGCTTGTGTCAAAATTGAATGATTTATCTAAACCAAACCAAACCAAACCAAACCAAACCAAAATAAGTTTAAAAAAACAAGTCTACTCTTTACAGGGATTACAATTACCGGTAACCTTGATATCACAGCACTAGTCATTCTACTCTTTACAGGGGTCACAATTACCGGTAACCTTGATATCACAGCACTAGTCATTCTACTCTTTACAGGGGTCACAATTACCGGTAACCTTGATATCACAGCACTAGTCATTCTACTCTTTACAGGGGTCACAATTACCGGTAACCTTGATATCACAGCACTAGTCATTCTACTCTTTACAGGGGTCACAATTACCGGTAACCTTGATATCACAGCACTAGTCATTCTACTCTTTACAGGGGTCACAATTACCGGTAACCTTGATATCACAGCACTAGTCATTCTACTCTTTACAGGGGTCACAATTACCGGTAACCTTGATATCACAGCACTAGTCATTCTACTCTTTACAGGGATTACAATTACCGGTAACCTTGATATCACAGCACTAGTCATTCTACTCTTTACAGGGGTCACAATTACCGGTAACCTTGATATCACAGCACTAGTCATTCTTCTCTCTACAGGGGTCACAATTACCAGTAACCTTGATATCACAGCACTAGTCATTCTTCTCTCTACAGGGGTCACAAGTACCAGTAACCTTGATATCACAGCACTAGTCATTCGGACGAGTTGATTTCCTAAAGTACCAGTCTAAACTCATTTCACCTAGCCAAATGCATCTACAGGATCTAATATCTTTTAAATTCAAACAAGACTTTTGAAATACCAATCAAAACATTTTAATAGTCCAGCACCCGGACTAGTTCATATTCCGAACACTGGTATATATATATATCAAAGTTGCAACAATACACTGAAATATCAATGTATCTCTTTACTGCATGCATGGTTATCTACAGGATATGTTTACATAGAGATATATCATATATACAACAGGAAAGGATACACTGGATGTAGTCAATGAAGCAACAGATTTCATCAAAAGATCTTCCTTCTTGTTCATAATGTCATCAATATGTAAAGAGTTATTTAGAAAACATTTTTGAATAATTGAAGTCTTTTAACATAAACAAATATTGCATATAGATATGTATCTCAACGTGAGCTGTGTGTCATGTAAGGTGGAATTTTATTGTTTGACCAGTGTATAGAGTACTATATTCATATACATCAATCCAGGATTGATGACTACTTTGTACTTTTGAAAACGTTACATTGGCACAGCTTATTTCTTATATCTGCGAACTGAATTTTAGTGTAGTACCACCCTTGGTTTGCTTCTTCCAGCCGATGCTTGCATGTTTCACCGCAAAATATAGCCAAATGGTATTGCAGGCTTTCTCCCTACCATAATACTAGCAGCTGTGATATAAGTGAATTAATCTTGAAAGCGGCGTTAAACCCTAACTCACCTCACCTTCTTATATCTGTAGCAGTTATTTTAACCTAGTACAAAAAACACTACAAAAGGCACTGCTTATTTCTTTTCTGTGTAGCATTTTGATTACCCAGAATAAAATAAGTTCACATACAGTAATGGAATATTCCAAGAACACTGTCATGATCTGTCTGATGTGTTATTCACGGCTCTAGTTTTCATGTCTCTCACAAAAACTATTGAGCATATGTTGTGTTGAGTTAACAGGTTCGCAGGTGGCAGAAGTGTTTTTTTGTCAACTGGTGTGATAGAATGTGAATGCTGCAACAGGAAAATATGAATAATGAAATGAAATGAACCCAGCAGCACAATGTACTACCACCTTGACATGAACCACCACCAGTAAATAGGAATACAACCGTCCTACTATATATGTCTGTTGATGCTTCTCTGTCGTCTTTAACACTAGATTTTTTTTCACAGATTAGGTTGAAAAATAAACCCACAAGGAAATCAATGACTAATTTTATTTAATCATTCACACTGACATCTTTATAATTAAATTAACGAGATGATTTCCTTGTTTCAGGCACCCAAGTGAGAAGTTTAGCCAGCGATGATCTCTACATCAAGTTGGTTCACGTGATAATTCAGTAACCCGCAAGATGCTCGATCTCGTGTGTTGTCTCGGGGTCAACGCGACCACCAGCTAAGTCACAATATGCCCATCCAGCAAATAGCAGTCAGACCTCTCTCTATCATGAAGGACCGGAAAAGCAATGTTACAGGCTCCAATAAGGCCAAAGAAAGCACTCATGTAAGTATATAAAGTTGGTTTTGAAGAAGTGAAATGTTTCATGTTCATGAAAAACTTACTATCATGATAGACCGTGAAACAAACAAGCTTTTAGAGACCAGAAAAAGTACTCGTCAAAGTTACTTGACTTGCTAGGAATCAGGATTGGCCACTAGCTAAAGATAGGAACCCTGAATATTCAAAAACCCTCTGGCAAAGGGTTAATTCTTAACACCAGTGAACAATACTTTAAAATCTTTTTCCTTTAAAATGTACACGAGGACTCGTTGTTTCATTAAAAAACCGCTAGTCACCAAGATCAATATGTAAGTGTCATTTGATAAGACACACCCAGATAATGCAATCTTTTACCTGGAGATTCAAACTTGTGTCAGTGTACACCTTCAGATTGTGAAATTAAACAGTATATCTTTGAACTGGAAGGAAATAAACAGTACATCATTGAACTTGAATGAATTAAACAGTATATCATTGAACTGAAAGGAATTAAACAGTATATCATTGAACTGAAAGGAATTAAACAGTATATCATTGAACTTGAAGGAAATAAACAGTATATTGTTGAACTAGAAGGAATTAAAGAGTATATAATTGATCTGGAAGGAATTAAACAGTATTTACTTTGAACTTAGTTTGGTTGATGGTGGCTAGTATAAATTATGTTGTTGAAGCAAGATGGAACTGGTGCTAACAAAAATATCTACCTGTATAGACGTTATGATCATTATAATATAGATTTATATTTTGCTGGCTAAATGAGCATTGGCCTGTATTTTCATGAATGTATTAATCTGCTATTGCTTTGATATGGTTAATTTTGCCCCCTGATAATATTACTGTTATTAGGATTTTGTTAATTACAGTAACAGTTTGAATGTACATTTGATATAAAAAATATCAAGGCCAGATATATGGCCGTCATTTGTATATCCGTCCGTATGGCACATGTGAGTTTTTCGACTTACCCTTCAGAACAGCTGCACCAATAATAAGAAAGATAGAGGCATTTCATTTGTAATACACTTGTGTGTCTTCATGAAGACAGTCCAGCATTGTGTATTGGCTATTTGTTTGTGTATTGGTCATGTATATTTAGTGCAGGTGCAGAGCTGTGAATGATATGTTGAATGGGTAGGCTAGGCTTCGGCCTGGTTAGTTACTACCCAAGGCATTACACTGCATTGCTTCCAAGCCCAGTTAGTTAGTAAGAAACTCAGTTGTTACAGGTTGGAATCAATAGTCCATCAAACTTATTTGGCGGGAAGTGGGAAAGTGATATGTTCCTTACGTGAGCAACATTCATAGCTATCTTAATGCTATTTTGACAACATTTCAAACAATGTATTACTTGAGAAAACATTGTTTTTAGATCTTCAACCCTAGATGATAAATCATGCAAATCCTAAGCCAATGACTCTATTTATGATTTTCTTTTAGATTTGTTAAGGCTTCTTCATTGTTAGCCTTTAGAGTAAAATTGTGTGCAATTGAGACCCCTGATAATATCACTGTATGTGTCTATTTGTGAAATTATAATTCTCTAATTATCTATTTTCATTACAAAAATGTCCTGGACAATGTCCTAGTCAGGAGACATTCCATTATTAAATATGACCTCACTGAACACTAATATATATCTATGATCCTATGTATTTGCATCACGTGTCTGAGTTAGCAAAATTAATCTGATTTATATGTACATGTAGTTCCTGGTAGGTATGAATAGAATATACGTGGAAACTTCAGCCTAAATGATCTGTAATTTACCATTAGAATTGTAGTGTCACGAGTTTAACTGGATAGTTTTTGTCGTCATTGTTAGGCATATATATGTTGTTTTAGACAAATAATATGGATTAATTATGTAGTTATTAACAGAACTTGGCAATACGTATACTACTCTTAAACTTCTAAATGTATTACTACACATAATGCAGTACAATAGCTTTCCATCAAACTGTTCTATATATATATATATATATATATATATATATATATTTTCCCAAAAGTGGGACCAATACCAAGAATTCCCCCCCCCCCCCCCCCCCCCCAAAACAAAATTTAAAATCCCCAAAATGGACCCATCACATGTCCACCAACACAGTATCTTCTGCAGAGAAACCCTCTGTATGATCTAGTTAGTTCTGGCTCGTTTTACATTGTGATTCATTGTAACATGTTTCGCTTATTCTTGCTATTTCACAACATTGTATCACCACCAAACGAAATTCTCCAAAGAGACATTAGACAACAAATCACCTCACCTAACATCTTGCTCCTTTTTAATGGGACAAAAAAAGGCTTCATTACTGACAACAATATTTCATTTGAAGGAAACCATGCATGCCGATGCGGTGACGACTCGTGGGACCGAGAGATGCGAGTCCCAACTCTCAACAACGTCCGCAGGACTCGACTTCTGCCGGATCTGTCATTGCGAGGCAGAACCTAATAACGGACTCATTTCTCCGTGCCTCTGCTCAGGGAGTCTCAAGTTTGTACATTTGGCTTGTCTCCAGAAATGGATTAAGAGCTCAGAAAAAAATGTTTGTGAACTGTGCAAGTTTCACTACATAATGACAACGAAGACGAAACCATTCAGAGAGGTATGTGTTTTTTCTTTTCACTGTTTTACTTTGAATGAAATGGAAGAAAATTTGTGTGTGTGTGTGTGTGTGTTTGTGTGTTTTCTGACTCAACAAATTTACTATCCCCCGCCACACATTTTAAATAACATAAAGCAGGAAATACAGTATTCGGCAGCGTCCATCTATACATGATGTGTACATACGTATGTACTTACGTACGAAATGAAATCACTCAAGTACTATTTGGATTTTTTTCATATTTTGCGTATAGGTTCATCATAGTGAAAGTTATGTTCCAACAAAGTTTTGTGACCTTGACCTTCATTTCAAGGTCACAACAAGACTTTGCCATTTTACCCTTGTCAGTGGGATATCTCAAGAATCAAGAATCTTACACATAGCTTCTTAAAGAGAAAACAGAGGGCTGATATATCAAAATATAATTGTTAGTTTAGAAAGCTTTCCTTCTTTAAATATAGACAGTACAATGTAATGGACATTCGTCCTTTGATTTTGCTGTCCCTAGCAATTCTGCCAGGGGCTCGAACACCTTGTCTGCTGTGGAAAACCATTCTACATGCAGTAAAGTTTGGGTGCAATGCTACGGTGAATTTACGCTGGTTCCAGCCGATGCTCGCAAGTTTCACTGCAATACATAGCCACCATGTCATTGCAGGCTTTCTCCCTGCAAAAAATAATATATATACTCTAAAATGGCGTTATACCCCAATTTACCTCGCCTCACCTTTGTTGTCCTGAGAATATTTCCAAACTACACGATTCCACCATTAGAAGATACCCATAATGTCAAACTGTTACCAAATTGACCTCCTTGGCTGGTCACCTAGGAACAACACTGCATTATGAAAGATATAATTGAGGATGTCAATACAAGTTATATTGGAATAATGAGTCTGTCCCTGGACTTATGGATTCATATCCAAGAAGGTCTTTACCTCATTGTCTGGTAAATTAGTCATAGATCACCTGTCATTATGGCTATTAGTGATGGCCCTGTGAAGGTACCTTACATTATATGGGCACCAATTGCCTGGTTGCATTGTACCACTCATACTACCAGCTCATGTACATGAGATATTGCTGTTCAATAAATGTACAATATTATTACACATTGTGACAATGTATAATAACATCTTATGATGTATAGGCAGATCCAGGAGTTTTTAAAGGGGGGGGGGGGGGGGGGGGGGGCACCTAGGGGATCAAAGTTTGTTCACATAATCCTGTCTCTCCGTCCAGCCCCCTCTCAAATATGGGCGTGGCAGGCTTTATTAGTGAACCTTTTAATGACTTCTTCAAAATCAGCGGACACAGCAAGTTGAAATTTCAGAGTAACATCTTTATTACATGGAGACTTAAGTTTGCTTATTTGGTCTTGATTCCCCCTCAAATATGGGCGTGGCAGGCGGTCTTCTTTATACGGCTCATCCTCATGCACTATTATCACATCTTCTTGTGTGCTTCATATCTACTGAACTACTTAATGTATTTTTATATTTGTATGTTACAATAAAGAGAAAAGAATTGTCTTCAATTCCACATAAATTCTCATATTCAGTCAAAGAAATAGAAAGCTAAAATTTTGGGAATATGCTCTTTGATAACTAAGATTTGTAAATTTGTGCGTCGCAGGACTTTAAATTAAAGTGGGTTGCCATTTTAAATGATATAAAATTTCGAAGGTTATCATAAAGTTTTGTTCCTGACCTTTCAAACACACACTATTTTATACCTTAAGCACCAAAAATAAATGAAATATTGTTTGTATTCTTTCTCCTTGCTAGCACCCCCACTCAAACCTCAAACTGTCCTTGGTCTAATGTAATAAGAGCTGACCATGGTGTGACCAAGAGCGCAGTGGCCAGTGCTAAATGCCTCATAGAACTGTGTATTGAGTTAATGCGGAGGGAGAAGGATGCTTCCTGGATGACTGGAAAGAATAAAGGGGTTGACCAAGGGTTAGGAATGGGATGTGAGGGTCTTAGAGAATGTTGTGGTATTATTGTAAAAGCCTCTTACAGGGATAAAACAACATTAGTTACATTTTTAATATGGAGAAGACAAATTATTATGGATCTCAAATTCTTCTTTATTGTATACATGCAAAACATTTTCTGGGCTGTTCCTAACCTCTCCATCAGGTGAATGGTGAACTTAAAAATATACTTGTTATTTCTTCCTTAAAATTGAAAAGGTCTAAAATAATTATATTTTGTATTTAATACCTTGATTAATATTGATTATGAATTGTAAATTTGGTGACTGAGTAATGCCATATTATTTGATATGTTAGTCTTTACCTTGGAGAATATAAATAATGTAATACCTGAATTAACAATAACCAAAGAGCTACAGAGCTTATGTTATGTTATTAATAAGCATCTGTAAAATAAAATCAAGGCAAGTGAAAACACTTTTAACATTTGCCAAGTGGCTTGTAAACATGGTTAACCCGGGTTGTTTTGAGGTCCCATCATCAGGTAAATATAAAATGTAACAATTAACAATAATTATGATGTCACAAATGAGCAGGTATACTAAAAAAATAGATAAGCATTTAAAGGGTTTAGTTGAATCAATTAGTCAACAGATGTACAAATATTAGCCATGTTTCCCTGAAACCCCACAACGATTATTACATGAAGCATTAATATTCAACAAGCTGGAAGCTACACACGCTCTTAATTATGATTGGTTATTAATGTCAGTACAACTAGGTGCAAATACCAACTTGTTCCCTCAATTAAGCTGCTCATACTGAACTGACTGGAATATTTTGTTTTTGACTGCATTTCCACGCATCTCAAAATAACAATAACACACATTTTAATAATAATTGTTCATAAAATGTCATAATTAGGCATTATATAGTATTTCTGAAACGCATATGGATGAATATTTATAATATAAGTGTAAATATTACATAAAACAGTATATATATAGTGACTACATTTAAGTGATAGGTTGTGGTACCTTCCAATAATAATAATAACTAGGATTGACGTGTCAATACTTAGGTCTTCAAGACTTCTGCTTGACCCTCAGCTCCATGTTTGATCGAGGAATGTCACAAACATTGTTCTGACAAAACTTCAATTCGTAACATCTACAAATGTACTGAGAAAACCTCAAAAGATCATAAATTTCATTTCAAATTAAAATGGCGCCAAAACCATGTGACCTACGAATTCGTCATGATTGTCCATTTGCTTGCATTGTAATTGCGCATCTTTAAAAAAAAGTTGCAAGTCTCTATATCAATTTTGAAAATTTTCCCCATGTTAAAATTCGAAATTGTGATTTTCTGTCATTTTTCAGCCTTAATTGTGACCGGAAATGACTGTTCGCGAGCGATTTTATTATTGATCCTTAAAGACACTATATTGATCTAGTAGCCCTGAAAATTTCATGCAATTGTGAGATCGGGAAGTTGGAGTAATGTCCCCTTGAAGTAGATCCATTGTAACAAATCGCTCTACTTTGACAGGTTACTGTGCGAAAAGTATTAAGAGTTCGACCCTGAGAAACAACACCATGTACTCACCAATACTTCAGCTACATACATAAATAAATGTTAGTTTCGTGGTGCAAGTATCTTGAGAAAAGAAGATTGTCAAAGGTACATGGGGTCGGACACTTTTGAAAAGTGACAAAAATCAAAATGGCGGCTAAACCACGTGATCTTCGAATTTGCCATGATTTACTTTTTTGCTCATATTGTCATTGCGCATCTTTTAAAACAAGTTTCAAGTCTCTAGCTTAATTTTGATTTATTTGTTTCCCCATGTTAAAAATCGAAATTTAGAATCGAACTGGCCCTTTAATGAGGAAAAAAAAATCAAAATTCTGCTTCGACACTTTTCCAGATCTCATTGAATTGTACAATCCCTGAAAGTTTCATGAAAATTGAAAATTGAAGACCTAATAAGTTTGTGGTGTTAAATTCTTAATTAAAGGAGTATTTGTTCTATTGATTGTCAGTAAGTTAGAGTAATACAGAGATACATGTATGACATAAATTGTAAATGATCCGTGTTTTCTCAGGCAATTTACTGGTATTATTCAAGTGATGTTTACATTTGTAGACATCTGGTTAACTATCTATCACAATTAGTGAGCGGGGTGGTATAGCGCAGTGGTTAGGGACAACTTAGGGCGTTGGGCCTTGGATTGAGGGATCTGGAGTTGAGTCTTGTCAGAGACTCGAGAAATTTGTCTGCTGTGGAGAACTTCAAACTGTACCACCGATGGTTTAGCAAGTCCCAGGCGGTGCTTATTGTGATACTAATCACCTCACCTTACAATTAGTGAAAAAGGGTTAAAATTGGCATCACACAAACGATTAATTCTCGGTCAGATATTCATGCCATACTTGTTGTTAACAGGGTTGCAATGATTTTATAACACATAAATGATGTACTGTTATATTTATTGTATTCAGTAACATGTATATTAAATCAACAATATGGGGTTTCTATGATGAAGTCAATTGCTATGCAGAGTTAGATATGTTAATCTCATAACCCTGTATAAAATGTTTAGGTTTATTAATACTGGTATATTGTACATGTATTTCTATGACGTTGCATATTACATAGCAACTCGTAGCAACAGGTATGTTTTGTAACTCAGACAGTATGTTTTTGATCTTTGCTGACACTTCAAGCAATTGCTTTATGTCTGAATTATGTAAGTCACCATGGCTTAATTACAGTATGAAAACTTTTATCGTGTTTTTTTTAAATATCTCCACTGTCAAAAGGTAACTGATCTAATTTTACCAAGTGTCCATTTGTCATGTTAACATATTGACAGGGCAAGAAATTAACATACACACCCACACCCTGAAGGGTTATCTTTATTCACCCCCTCTTTATTATCCTTATTATCTCCCTGCCCATGAAATAGGATTATCCGTATTAGCTCCCTGCCCACGTAATAGTTCTCCTTATTACCACCCATCCAGCCAAATAGTGTTATAATAGTATAAATAGTGTACGGCGTAGTCAGGGGTATATAGCGCTCCGCATGTCTGTCCGTCCGTTCGTCAGTCCAAAATTGTTTCTGGAGCATATTTTAAAAAATATATGACTTGGAAACTTCAAATTTGGTATGGAAGTAACCTATATGGTGCTGTTGTGCCTTTTAGGGGTTTAACCTCTAAGGTTCAAATAATTTTTGAAATTTTGACCAAAAACAGTCCGACTTTTGGACTTTGTCTCGTTTCCGGAGCATATCTCAAAGGTCCAAATAATTTTTTGAAATTTTTACCAAAAATGATCTGATTTTTGGACTTTGTGTCATTTCCGGAGCATATCTCAAAATCTATATGACTTGGAAACTTCAAATTTGATATCGAAGTAACCTATATGGTGCTCTTGAGGCCTTTAGGGGTCCCAAGGTCCAAATAATTTCTGAAATTTTGACTCAAAATGGTTTAACTGTGTAATTTGTGTTATTTCTGGGGCATAACTAAAACACTATATGACTTGAAAACTTTACTTTGGATGTTGCCTATATTGTTGTGCCTTTCATTTGTTTAAACTCCACGGTTCAAATAATTACAAAAATATTTTCATTAAAAACAATCATTGCTATTCATTGACATGAATGACTAGATTATGTTTTCCATTTTATTTATACTGTAAGAATACGATCAAACTACAGGCGGGGGTATGTGAGCCGCACTCACTTTTGCCTTGTCTTTATTAGCTCCCTGCCCACCAAATAGTTATCCTTATTACTGCCCTACCAGTCAAAAAGTTTTGTCTTTATTAGCTCCCTGCCCACGAAATAATTATCCTTATTACCACCCTGCCAGCCAAATAGTGTTATCTTTATTAGCTCCCTGCCCACGAAATAGTTATCCTTATTACCACCCTGCCAGTCAAATAGTGTTATCTTTATTAGCTCCCTGCCCACCAAATAGTTATCCTTATTACTGCCCTACCAGTCAAATAGTTTTATCTTTATTAGCTCCCTGCCCACGAAATAGTTATCCTTATTACCACCCTGCCAGTCAAATAGTGTTATCTTTATTAGCTCCCTGCCCACCAAATAGTTATCCTTATTACTGCCCTACCAGTCAAAAAGTTTTGTCTTTATTAGCTCCCTGCCCATGAAATAGTTATCCTTATTACCACCCTGCAAGCCAAATAGTGTTATCTTTATTAGCTCCCTGCCCACCAAATAGTTATCCTTATTACTGCCCTACCAGCCAAATAGGGTTATCTTTATTAGATCCCCTTCTTAAAAGGGCTATCCTTAATAGTCGCCTGATTGGTTATTTTTTATCTAGTCCTTGATTATTATGTGGATGATGGATGAAAACAAAAGTTCCATTTAAATTACGTTGTTTATACATGATGTTTGCCTGAGTTTCAGCAACAATGATTCTTGTCATGAGCAGTGTGTTACTACATGGTACTAATAAGTAATGTGAGATAAAAATCTGAACCTATGTCCGTTTTGTCAAGGGACGTGGGATTACAGACCACAGGGTATTATAGTGCCATCCCATTAGTCATTTACTAATTATGTGTTGGCTTCACGTTGGACACGTTGGAATGGATTTTTCTATAAACAGGCATCATGTGGCCTCTATACTTGCTTGTTGCCATGGTAATGTGACAAACATACAGTGACATTACCACCAGCGTTGCTCTGTTTGTCTTCAGAGTGTCAGAATCGTAATCATTACGCCTGTGTGAAATTGGGATCATTTGCATCTATGTCTTATTAAGTAAATTTTCACCAAATCCTGAATTTATGATAATTGAGATATTTTAGAAGTGCATCTACCTTATAAAGCTAAAACAAAAAAAACAATTAATTGCTGTAAATAATATTAAAATCGGTTTCACCTGTCACAAAGTCGAAGAGGAATATACTGGTAGAATAAGTGCCTTGGTCCATAAGTTGAATTTGGTGGTGATATCGAAATGAAATATTCTTGACATATTGAACATGTTACGAATTTTGGTATTAAAATCTGTTTTGATGTTGTTTTTTTTTGTTATTTTGATAATAGTTGAACTGAGAAAATGAGGTTGGGAGGGAGGATGCCTTTGCATACCAATACTTGGAACTGCTTGAAGGTTTCAAAGGGAATTTGCTAAACATGTGAAGTAAATCATCAACTGAGATCCTTTGCAGTTGAGAATTTCAGAAAATTATGTTTTTATGATAAAAAAAAAAGAAGAAATAGAATGGTTGGTTGGTTTTATTTTTGGAGCAAAACTTGGAAGTGGTTAGTGTATCAAAATTGCCATACATGTAATTAAATTTATATGATGTCATAAGGTAAACAGAAAATGTATTTAAGAGCGGATAAGTCTGTCATCAATAAATGGTGCCATCCACAGGAGGAGTAGAATTTTGTAGTTACATGTTACTGGGGTTACACCCTTTCATCAGAAAAATTGATTTGAAATTGTATACTTTAAGCTGAGAAACCATAAACCTGTAAATTTATACAATGATCCAAACAGAACTCATTTCATCAAAGTCGTTTATGCCACTCTGAGTGAGTCAGTGAAACAATTATGTCAACATCCAAATAACATTTGCTTGATTCTGAAGGTCAATTTCATAATGGTTGACAAAGTCATCATCAGTGTATTGTCATAATTACAGTGTCTATTAATGCTATTTACTCTCCACTTGTAACCATTATTTCACGTCAGTATTCATGTCAAGGTGATTAATGTGGATGGTGCAGTCATCCAAGGGTTTGTCAAAATATATATTGAGTAGATGTGACACAGTTAAAGCGTTGATTGATGTTCTAGTTGCTTACATAGAAGATAATATTTAATTGACACTGGACAACCTGGATTCCCCGAGGTCACGGTGGCCGAAGAGTAAGCTGTTGTTACAGTCAGCGCACGCAGTTGGTGCCTGACTTGGGATCAAATCCTGCAAATGGACTCCTAATTAAAATAGTACAATTTGTACTGTTGCAGATAGCGTGATCCAAAATATGATCATGTTAGATTAGATTTCTTCTCTAAATATATATATAATATATATTATAAACACTCCCAACTGGAAATGCGGGATGTCCTTTCCTCTAGTTGGTGCCCGTGGTAACAGTAAATGTTACAGTATATAAGCCATGTGGTCTTATATCAATGGAATACTGCAGATGAAAACAAACTTGACACTTATATCATGTGCTGCAACATTACCATTGTATGAAATAAATTTGTAAAGCAGCCAGTCCAAAAGTTTTATTTTGTCAATTTAAAATAAGATTAAAGATAAAGCTTAAAACAATGTTGGCAGATTTCAGGCAGGTGGGCGAGACACATTACATACACCAACATTATTAACTAAATAACATTGTTTTTAATTAGCACCTCTTCCAAAGGGATATTTTCACCCCATTGTTTAATGTTTAAAAGCAATGCAATTCTGGAGTTAGGATGGTTATTATAATGATTTAATATATTGTCCATATATATTTGATAGATCAGCATAACGGTAATTGACTTATCAGCTCATTCTTCTGTTGAGTTCCCATGGAGAAATAGATGCTGTCTCCTTAATGCTTTTGGGCAGGGAATAACTACGTAGTGAGAGACTTGAAGTTCAGATCTTGCCATTAGCTCAAAAACTGTTATGGTTGTTCCACATACAATAACGTTGTGTGCCTTGCTGTACTGCATTCAATGCAGGATTATCATGGATAGTAAATAACGCTCACAGGTTTCACTGCAATTCAAACAATGCTCACCGGTTTCACTGCAATTCAAACAACGCTCACAGGTTTCACTGCAATTCAAACAACGCTCACAGGTTTCACTGCAATTCAAACAACGCTCACAGGTTTCACTGCAATTCAAACAACGCTCACAGGTTACACTGCAATTAAAACAACGCTCACAGGTTTCACTGCAATTCAAACAACGCTTAAAGGTTTCACTGCAATTCAAACAACGCTCACAGGTTTCACTGCAATTCAAACAACGCTCACAGGTTTCACTGCAATTCAAACAACGCTCACAGGTTTCACTGCAATTCAAACAACGCTCACAGGTTTCACTGCAATTCAAACCAACAATGATCTTTCATACTTTCCCCTGCAGCAACATTGGCTGCTGTCACATGTTCTTGAAAGCATCGTTAAATATCATCGCATCAAATGCTACCTGCCAATAGAGACCGTGGCAAAAGAGCTACTGAAAGAATTAACGCCAGACCGTCTATTTAAGCAAATACAGTTTATCAATACTGGTTAAGGTCACTTACTGCAGAGCAAACTACTTACACGAAACTTGACAGAAAGTAAACAAAGGCCATGTTTTGGATCTGCTGATTGTATGTTAGATAACAAACGCTTGTATGTACTTACTCCTAACGGTTCAATCTATGGAATATATAATAAGGGCATGAGCAGAGACTCTATGCTTTAGTGTGTAGTCAGAGATGAAGTAATACGAGTTGCTCTTATTATGACCAGTTGCTTACGATTTCTACAGACATTTATTAAATATCACCTGTTATGGACATAATTGTACATTTAACAAGGTGTGAAAGGTGTACGTGTGATGTCACGCCGTGGCTAGCACCTTTGTCTTTGGTCTGTGGTTCAAATCATGACAGGATCTGAGAACTGTTCTTCATGCAGAAAAGTTTAAGTACAATGCTGCATATATTCAAGTGCTTTATTACCTTTGGTTCCCCAGTTATAGCTAACACCTGCAGGTTTCACCACAATGAACAGCCAATGGTTGGGGACTTAATAGGGGTCAATGCTTCTGATCAATATGTTATGCAGTTCAGGACTCTTGTCATGTTCAAGATTGCTTGATGAAAGATCCCAGGGCTGACTAGTGTAGAGGATTGATCATTGAACATTTAGCCGAGTGAGGATACACACCTGAGTAATTTTTGCTGGACTTCTCGTTTGATGCTCGTTGTTTATAGATAATTTAGGTTATCTACTTTTTCAATTATTTATTTACCACTGTGAGTGACAAATAATCAATAAGCAATATAAACCGACCAATTATGAGATGTTAGATAATGTGTTACTCACGGATAGATAATTAGACTAAGTGACTAATCAACATACTGTTGAGGTAAAATGTCAGATGAGATAGGCTGCTCTCTGAACATTAGCCGAAGTGAATTATGTACCTTGCATCTATTCTGACAGTTTTAATTTTAAAATTACTTGTCTCCAGACCATGAGTGTTTTCTTTAATTAAGTTAAACTTTTTTTAAGTTAATAGATGTGTAATGTCTGTCCATGACCCGTCGTGGATGTCTCTCTTCCGGGTTTTTAATAAGTGATAGTGTGTTGCTGTAACCTGTTCACATGCAGCTAGCTAGATTACCTTTGTCAACTTGCTCTTAACCAACCTTTATAATGTTTACGAATATTGATTAAAGTCTATGTCAGATTATGATTGCAATATGTTGAGTTTTTCTTGTACAGAAAACATTGTTTCAATTTGCTGTGTGACAATAATTGAAGTTGAAGAATTAATTGAAATCCACTGTTACCTGGATGAATAAATCACTAAATTCAATGCATTGCTTTTGAGTTTTATTACTACAGAGAGGGAGTCAAACATAAATGTGTTTTTTATACTTATAGGATTTTTCCACCCAATATGCTTCAAAGTTATTAAAATAAAATATTTAAAAAAAATGATTCATGATTAATTTATAGAGACCACTTAAGTACATGGACAAAAAGTTTTTCTGTGAATAAACAAAACCATTAACCTATATCCTAATTCATGGTTATGTATTTTCTCTGATGAATGATTCATATTCAATGTAATGTATGAAAGAATTATTTTACAACACAAGGGTTGAAATTAATGTTTTCAATGCAGTAGCCACTCGGACTAGTGCATTTCTAAAGGTACTAGTCCAGACTTATTCCAGCTAGCCAAATACATCTCAAGGATCATTTCACCTCAAATTCTAACTAGTCCTTCGGACTACCAGTTTTTACACTCCACTAGCCCAGCTTCTTTTTCACTAACAATGGGCTACCGGACTAGTGCTAATTTCGAAACCTGCAACAAGCGCAATCTTTTATCAACATGTTTAATTAGATACCATGTTAATCATGAAGCAGAGAAATATCACATTCATCTTATATTATAATCTTTTTACAAATTTAAACTATATATAACTCAGTAAATGGAATACTGTCTATTTCACTCAGAAAGGATATGTTTAATTTATTTACTATCAATATTCTATTGACGTCATCATTTTATACAGTCAACAATAGCCTAATTATATAGGCTTAATTGTCAGAACATTTGTGAGAGGATGTGCTAGGGGCATAAATGTACAGAATTAACCTTGTTTGAAAAAGAATCAATGATATAGTTTTATTTATGAGTTTTTGTCTGTTGACATTAATGGAATATTGTATTCTGACAGAATTGAAAAGGCAAATCTTGAATTAGAAAATAATTATTCATTAAATCCATTCAATTCAGAGTTAGTTTATTATTTTGTTATTATTAAAAAAATATATTTATTTTTTTTATAAATAATTTTTTATTTTTTTTTGATGTTTGTAAAGATGAATAAAATGCTATATTTCTTTGAATTAGTACCTGTTTCCTGTAATTATAATTTATTGATTTGATTAAGATTCTTTAAACATTGTTATATTTGGAAGAACACTACCTTCAATAGTACACATTCTTGTACTTTTGCAGGATTCGAACCCGCCCCGTAGTTGTGTAGTAAGCTGTTGGGGAATGGTCAGTACTGGTATTAGTTACCTTACAGGTTCCTTTTCCAAATAAAAACAGATGGGATGTCGTTCAGTGTTTATTGGATCTCCTCATAAGTGCAGGTACACGAAGATTTAGGGTAAAACTGAAATGTACAGAAATACAGTAATATTAAAGTACAAGTCCCAAAGTTCACAGAAAACACATACAAATTCCCTAATAAAATACATTTCCAAAAGGTATGTGTAAGATGAATAAATCCTGAATAATATCCAAAATATTCCTCAATAAATGCATTATCTATAAATGCTGAGTCCGAAATAATGTTACATGAAAAATATAAACAATATAACATCACCAAAACACAAGGGAAGTAACTCCGTAATGACTACATTTGCTTAGAAAGCTTCAAATAGAAGACATTTTATGAACGCTTCAAATGAAGAAATTTGACAGCAAAGTTTTACTGGGGAAAAGAACCCTACCACCTACAGTATTAAAAAACTGCTAAAATATATTTCCTTAATTCCATACATAAAATATTCCTAAATTTTATACACAGATAGCACAATATAATAGCATAACAAAAACATTTTAGTGCTTTGTTGCTGTACGAAATTCGAAAAACCTCAACATTCAAAGTTGATGAAAATACTGCGCACAAATGTACACATTTGCCTAAATATGATATTGAAACATGTTTACATAAATGCATGAAACAATAAATATGAAAATACATACACTTTGTGGGTTTGAAGCCCGAAAAAGGGAGAGAGTCCTGGCCATGCGGCTTTGCCCTAGCGAAAGTTTCAAAACAAGAGGCACGAAAAAGGTGCTACCACAAAAGGTTACCCGCAAGAAACGGTGCATGTGAAAAAGTTACCTGTGCAAAACAGTACACTCCCCGCCTAAGCTTCTTGTTGATTGGTTGACCAACATACTGTCCAGAATTCTGCGAACGACACCGATCATCCTCTCCCACACTCCTCCCATGTGCGATGAGTGTGGCGGATTGAATTTCCATTCGGACTGATTATCAAACAGAAAGCTCCTCATTTCTTCATTTTCTACAGCACCTACAAAATTTGTCCCTCTGTCCGAACGAAATTCTTTCACTTTACCACGGATCGAGATGAAACGGCGGACTGCATTCACAAACGATGAAGAACTTAGCTCTTCGATGACTTCATTGTGAACTGCTCTGCACACCAGACAAGTGAATAACAGGGCCCATCTCTTACCATGTGCTAAACCACCACGTGTTCTTCTTGACGAGATATTCCAGGGTCCAAAAGTGTCGACTCCGACAAATATAAATGGCGGCGAAGGTTCCAGGCGGTCAGGCGGCAAATCGGCCATTTTCTGAGTTTCCTGTTTTCCTCTCATTTTCCTGCATTTTACACACTTGTAGATAAGGGATTAAATCAATCTTTTACCGCCAATAATCCAGAATCCATTACTTCTCAAAGCTCCTTCTGTAAAATGGCGTCCCTGATGCTTTACCGCTGCATGAAAATGTCGTACCAGAAGTGTAGCAACGTAATGACTTCCATGCAAGATGATGGGAGTCTTCTCATATGCGGCAATGTCTGCGTGACGTAATCTTCCGCCTACACGCAGAAGACCGGATTCATCTAGGAATGGATCCAGGCAAAGTATCCGACTGTCTTTTGATATAGGTGATCTCTGTTTAAGTGACTTGATTTCTGAAGAAAACTGTTCCTGTTGAACTTGTTGAATGAGAAAGTTTTCAGATTCCAATTGAAGGTCTACACAGCTAGTGCTTTCTAGATTTCCATCCTTCTCGAACAAGCTTCTTCCATTCTGAAAAACGCTGAAACCTTTCACATCCAATTCCTACTTTCTGTACAGCTGTAGTTGTGAAAATAGAGAAATCTTCGCCTGATTTTAACTCATCTTGAGATTCTTCTGAATAGATTTCTTCTAAATTGTCTGGTTCATCTTCTTCATCTCGAGAGTGACAAGTTGGACCTTTCAACCATAAGCTGTCACATATGCGTGTAACATCGAGTGGTCTGGTAGCTGAATCTGCGGGGTTCTTCCTCGTTGGAACATATGACCACTGTTCTGGACTTGACAAATTCCTTATTTTCTGAACACGATTTGAGATGTAAACTGAAAATCTTCTGGTTGAGTTGTTGATGTATCCCACACAATCTTGCTGTCTGTAAAATACTGAACTGAGTCGAGTGGCAATTCAAGATGAGATGTAACAGATTCTGCGATTTCGACTGCCAACACAGCTCCACAAAGTTCAAGTCGAGGTATTGTGTGTCCATGAGTTGGTGCAACTTTAGCCTTTCCATGTATGAAGCCTGTATGGGTCTGTCCAGTGTTGTCTGTGACGCGAAGGTACGAAACTGCTGCTATGGCTTGCTCTGAGGCATCACAGCAGACAAGTACATCTTTCCTGTTGGAGAGGTCAAAGGAGGTTGGAACAAACATTCTTGGTATCTTGAGATTTTGTAGTGCCTGGAGAGAACTTTTCCATTGGTCCCATTCCTGTTCAAGTTGTTTATCGAGAGGTTCATCCCAGCTTGATTTTCCAACCATCGCATTCCGAAGAAGTAATTTTCCATGCACGGAAACTGGAGCAATGAAACCCATCGGATCGAAGATGCTATTGACAGTTGACAACATACCACGTCTTGTATATGGCTTCTCCTCCTGTGAGACCTTGAAAGTGAAGACATCATCTTCCAGGTTCCAAAGCATTCCTAGACTTCTCTGCAAGGGGAGAGAATCTTCTAAAAGATTTAAGTCTTTGAGGTCCTTTGCCAAATCTGTTTGAGGAAAGCATTGCATCAATTCAGTGTTGTTTGAAACAATTTTGTGTAGTCTTAAATTACCATTTTCAAGGAGTGATTTCTGTGTCCGCTTGAGTAAGCTGACTGCCTCTTCAGTTGATGAACATGATTTTAAGCCATCATCCACATAAAAGTCTCTTTCTACAAATAATTTTGTGTCTTGTCCGAAAGCCTTTTCTCCCTCTGTGGCTGCCTTTCGAAGACCGTAAGTCGCAACTGCTGGAGATGGTCTATTTCCAAAAACATGCACACGCATTCTAAATTCTGTTAAGTTCTTGGAAGGATCATTTTCTTCAAACCAGTAAAATCTGAGATAGTTACGGTGGTCCTCTCTGACAAGAAAACAGTGGAACATGCTTTCAATATCTGTCATGAAAGCAACTTTCTCTTTCCTGAAGCGAAGTAGGACTCCGAGTAGACTGTTGGTTAGGTTTGGTCCCTGAAGCAGAACATTGTTGAGAGATAGTCCCTGTAAAGTAGCTGAAGAGTCAAATACTGCTCGGATTTGTCCAGGTTTCTTCGGATGATAAACACCAAATATCGGTAAATACCAGTGTTCTTCGTTCAGCTCAAGAGGAGGTGCAATTTCAGCATGCTTCTTGTCGAATATCTTCGTCATGAATTCAAGGAAGTGTTCCATCTTGACAGAATCTTGATAAAGGCTTCTTACAAGAGTGTGGGCTCTTTTCAAGGCTAGATGTCTGTTATCTGGAAGAACAGGTCTCTTCTGCTTGAAGGGCAGAGGTGCTGTCCAATTTCCTTCTTGTCCCATATGCATCTCTTCATCCATAACATTGATGAACTGTCTATCTTCTACTGACAGGGCGGGTTTGTCGTCATCTTGAGTGAGGTTGAAAACTAGATCATTCTCTTTGACAAGGAAGTTATTAGGGCAAGGTTTGAACAGAGATGTTCGTCCATTGTTCCAAACTATGGTTTTGTTGACATTCACAGAAGTTGGTTGATGAATCTTACCAATGCATGTTTCTCCAATGATGACCCATCCTAGCGGTAATCTTTGTGCATAAGGTGCTCCTTTGGGTCCGATACGCTGATCAAACACATGATGTGCTTCGATGACATCTCTTCCAATCAGTAAGAGGATCTCCATATCCGCGTCAAGAGGAGCAACAAAATCTGAAATGTCATGGAGATGGTTATGGTACTTAGCCACTTCAGGTGTGGGAATTTCCTCTCTCAAATCCGGTACTTGGTTACACTCTATAAGATTCGGGATGTCGAGTTGACAGCTACCATCTATGGATTCTATGACAAGATCACTAGCTCTTCTACCATCTGAATCAGAAATCCCTGAGCATGAGGTAATGGTGTAAGGAATCCTTCTTTCATTTGAACAAAGACTGTCAAAAACTTCTGATTTCCCAAGTGACACATTACTCTGGTCATCCAACATAGCATATAGCTTAACTGAAAGTTCTGGTCTTGATTTAGAGTAAACCCTGACAGGTAATATCTTAGCACATGACTTGCCACCTCTGTTCTTTCCGCATACCTGAGTGCATCTGGATGATATGGTCTGTGAAGAACTTCTATCCTCCCCGCCATGACCTGCTGAGGTGTCCGCCGTACACTGTTTGGCTGGAGGCAACTGATGTTTGTCCATGTGGAAAAATGTTGGGTGTCTCCTGCTGTGACATAGAGAACATGACACATCTTCCTTGCAATCTTTAGCTAAGTGAGAGTTGGTAGAACAACATCGAAAGCAATAACCCTTTTTCTTGACAAATCCTTTACGCTCATCATACGTACTGTTTTTGAATGCTCGGCACTGATTCAAAGAATGTCCAGTTGAATGGTAGGGGCACTTGACGGTGTTGCTCTCATCACGTCTGCCGAGAGAGGACTGATGTGAGACGTCAGTCTTTCTCGCTGATACCTTTGTGCTGTTTGGAACAGAAGACCTGAAAGAAACGTTTGAGTCATACAAGAAACTAGGGTCATTCTTAACCTTGCTCAAATCATAAATGAATTTCACAAAGAATGAAAAAGGTGGGTAAGGAGTTCTATGCTGCTCCTTGTAATGAAATGCCTGATTTGTCCACTTATCCTGAACACCATAAGGGAGCTTACTGACAATAGGGTTAATACCTACAGAAGAATCAAAGTAAGCAAGAAGCTGGCTATACATGGGATTTAACTTAATTGATTCAATTTCACACAAAAGATCAGAAAGTTCATACAACATATGATAGTTCTTTGTTGTGATTTTCTGAAAACTATCAAGTCTATTTCTCAAAGCACTTTCGACAAGTTCAGGGGCACCATAGCGTTCATCTAAACGTTGCCACAGAAGTTGTAGTCCTCTTGAAGGTTTGTCGACGTTCGCTGCCCTCAGACTCGCTGCATGCTTAGAAGAAGTAGGTCCAAGGTACTTGATCAGCAGATCAAGCTCTTCCACATCAGAAATATCCAGTTCAGAAATCACACTGGAGAAGCATGACTTCCACACTACGAAGTTTTCTGGTTTATCGTCGTAGACTTTCAATCTGGCCATGACCAGATCCTTCTTCAGAAATACTTGACTGAATTCTCTAGGGAAGAAAGGCTACACACCAGGGTCCAAGATCTGAAGCTGATGACTTGGTTGGGCGTTCCACTCAGTTGGCTGGTCTGAAGGCAATTTCGGATCGCTGAGCTGTTGACGCGGTGGTAGATGTGATCTTCCTTCTGGTCCAGTTGTAGCTCGTGGTGGTGGAATCTTAGGTGCAGTATTCTGTGCAGATTGATCGACGAAGTCCTGGATGGGATCTGATGTAACCTGCGGGTCCAAAGGAAGTTCAGCCTTCTGAGATGTATTGTCACCTTCGTATGCCAATGCTTCTGCATCAGCAACTGCAGCTTCCTTTTCTTTCTCTAAAAGCTCTAGGTCTGCTGTAAGTTCCATACTTTTCCTCAATATCAGGGCCTTTTCTTCTTCCAAGATGGCTTGCTGCTTCTTCAAAGAGTGTTCATGTCTGGCATACTCAGCTGCTTTCCGGGCTGCCTCTGCTTTTGCTCTAAGAGCCACTGAAGAAGAGGTACATCTAGTCCCAGACGAACGTGTTCTTTCAGTCTTAGGGACAGAAGGTTGCAGCTTTTGTTGAATAGATGTCCTGATTTCAAATATTGCAGCACATGTTTTATGAAATTGCTCAATATGAAGTTTCAAAATTTGATTTGAGTCTACTGCACCAGATCTACTTAGAAATTCCTGATAATGTTCAAACACAGTCTGGTATTGAGAATGAATATCTGTTAACCGTTTCTCAACATTAACTAAATTTTCCTTATCATCACTCGAGACCTTCTGTTCAAAGCACTTTTGACACAGTGAAATCAGTTTCTTAATTTTAATTTCATATCTTGCACAATTGGATTGAAAAAGTTCCTGTCCCTTTAAGGTTAATGTCCGTTGTCGCCTCGAAGGATCCTCTTGATCTCCGAGATCCCCCGTGGCACCCTCCATGATAGTTGATTGACTGCTGTCCGTCGGCCAGGCTCCCTCCCTTGACTTCTTAATTGATACGTCGAAATGTTTACTACAAAGTTTTTACTATGCTGTCCTAGCATTCACCCTTTTCCAAATAAAAACAGATGGGATGTCGTTCAGTGTTTATTGGATCTCCTCATAAGTGCAGGTACACGAAGATTTAGGGTAAAACTGAAATGTACAGAAATACAGTAATATTAAAGTACAAGTCCCAAAGTTCACAGAAAACACATACAAATTCCCTAATAAAATACATTTCCAAAAGGTATGTGTAAGATGAATAAATCCTGAATAATATCCAAAATATTCCTCAATAAATGCATTATCTATAAATGCTGAGTCCGAAATAATGTTACATGAAAAATATAAACAATATAACATCACCAAAACACAAGGGAAGTAACTCCGTAATGACTACATTTGCTTAGAAAGCTTCAAATAGAAGACATTTTATGAACGCTTCAAATGAAGAAATTTGACAGCAAAGTTTTACTGGGGAAAAGAACCCTACCACCTACAGTATTAAAAAACTGCTAAAATATATTTCCTTAATTCCATACATAAAATATTCCTAAATTTTATACACAGATAGCACAATATAATAGCATAACAAAAACATTTTAGTGCTTTGTTGCTGTACGAAATTCGAAAAACCTCAACATTCAAAGTTGATGAAAATACTGCGCACAAATGTACACATTTGCCTAAATATGATATTGAAATATGTTTACATAAATGCATGAAACAATAAATATGAAAATACATACACTTTGTGGGTTTGAAGCCCGAAAAAGGGAGAGAGTCCTGGCCATGCGGCTTTGCCCTAGCGAAAGTTTCAAAACAAGAGGCACGAAAAAGGTGCTACCACAAAAGGTTACCCGCAAGAAACGGTGCATGTGAAAAAGTTACCTGTGCAAAACAGTACAATGCTAACTATTGAAGGTTGTGTTATCCCAAATGTAACAATGTTAAATTTGTTCACTATCTAAATGGCATTGATTTGTTTAAGATTGTTTTACTCATTACTGTCAGCTGAATATAGATTATAATTACAAGTCTATTTACATTCTATGTATTCCATCAAATTCAATAATGAGGGACATGAAGTGACTTTAATAATAAACATTTTGTGTTCAATTTGTTTAGTATTGATGGCGTATTTGATGAGGTGCCACACCCATTTTGAATGCATATCGGATTATATCCAATAAGGCGAACATTGAAACAGGAAAGACACGCCACAATCTTGATTTAGGAAACTAATGTTTCTATTTGATATGTTAACCCTCTACCTGGCAATGCAATCATCTGGTTATGTTGAGTCCATCGGTAAATCAAGACTTGTTCCTTTGTTCATGAGCGATTCCTGTTAGTCAGCCATGCAAGAATGGTTTTGATTCAGCAGGGAAAGGGTTAACAGTAATTGATGACACACAGATGCAACTAATATCCGAAACAAGGAAATTTTATATCTTGATAAATTGAAGGAATTTTCATATCTTGGTAAATAGAAGGAAATTTCATATCTTGGTGAAAGAAGGAAATTTCATATCTTAGTAAATACAATAAAATTTTATATCTTGCTGTGGTCCTTGACAGTTTAGTTGTCTATTACCCATAGGGTGAAACGTAATTAGTGTTGTATGGAAATATCTCATTGATATTGCCTTGCACCCTTTGCATACACTGTGACGTTGTAAAACATTTAATTGTGACATCACTAATAGATAGGCCATAGCAAGAAAAGTGGGCTGCATGTTGGCATTTTATAACTTCATTCTAATGAAATTTGATGGGAAATGATTGAAGGAATTATACTATACACTTTATAAAACCATCAGTCTGATTAAAATCGACGGTTTTCCGAGGTATAAAAATTACAAAATAGTACATCTACCGGGATACAAACTCATATCGTTCGGAGGTTTCCTCGCAAAATCCTATGATAACAGCCCGTAGACTCCCATGTTCCGACGCAATTCAGCTAACCAATCACAAGACATCCAACAAAAGCTTTCAGTGCGAGAAGCTAGGGGCAGATAACTCCAAACAGCTATCTATTCGTCTGTTCCGAATGCATTAAATCGTTTACAGAGTCGGTGCATAATGCATATACATAAAGTTGATTTTTGAAAGTCTCTTAGTGCTTAGTTAGGGTTAACACCATGCATATACATCTAGATCCTGTTGTTTCCAGTATACGTCAGGAAAGTATGAAGAGCTTAGGATACAGTCTTGGTCATCTTACAAGTCTAGTGATATAAATACACATAGTTGCTATTCTCATGATCATAAAGAAAAGAAAATAGTAGACATTCTGATTTTAGAAAATAGTAGACATTCTGATGAACCTCATATCAAAACATTCAAATCAATAATAACTTGCCTTTACCGGTTTCATGCATCCTTGCATGTTGTAGAGTGCTGTTACATCAAGCGTGCTAAATACATAGCCTGATAATTGATTTAGTGATTATCAAGTTTCTGAATTCAACAAGACTTCAGACTAAAATACAGACATGCAAGTAAACAGAAACTTATCAGATTACCTTAGCTAGCTGAAGTTTATTAATTCTCTTTCATATTGTGCAAAAGCTTGTTTTTGTTTATCTTTACTGCTATAGATACTGGTTTATCCAACACAGATATATAACATCTTCTTTGTTAATATGGTTAAACTATTCTGTGTATTCTATTCTATTCTAACCTATCTTTGTGTCTGGTTCTTGAGTTCATCATCTGGAGTGTGAATAGGACTAGCGGTTGAAGTCTGGATGTTTCATCATGAGTAGAGATCTGTTCCACTTGTAGTTAAGTTCAATGCAAAATTATATAGTGATTTAATGCAGTGCCACCCATGGATCCTTAGTTCAGCTGATATTGCATGTTCCACAATGTTGAAGTATTAGTTGCAGGTAAATAGCATGTATGTTGTTAGCCAATGAAGTGCTCTTATTTGAAATCTGATGTTTACTCACTTGTTATCCCACCTGTATGTAATACCGTGGGATATAGTCATCACCCCGTCCGTCTGTCCGTCCGTAATAATTTCATTTCCGGAGCAGAACTCGAAAACCGTTCATGATATCTTTCTGAAACTTTCCATGTGTATTACCCACCAACTGAAGTGGTGCCTTTTGATATTTTCAGATTTCTGAATTTTTTATTTTTTTTCGTTTCCATAGAAAGTTGTTGAATTTGGACTTCGTCAGAGACAGGTTCGTTTCCGGAGCACAGCTCCAAAACCCTTCATCATGTCTTCCTGAAACTTTGCATGTGTATTACCCACTAACTGAAGTGGTGCCTATTGATATTTTCAGTTTTTTTCTGAAAAATTAATTTGTTTTCTGTTTCCATAGAAACATGAGAGGGATGTTGGTTGTTGTTGATTTTGACTGCTTCTGGAGCAGAAGTCTAAAACCCTTAACATACCTGAAACTCAGCATCTGTAATACCCACTAACTGAAGTACTGTAGTAGATACACAAATATCTGTCAAAGATGTGTTTTACAAATTTTGTGGAACCAGTGGGATATGTCATCTTCTGATGACTCTTGTCTTTTCTACCGGGCACTGCCAATATAGCTTGAATTTTACAGACGGGTACAATACGAAGCGAAAGATGGTCACACAATCAGGGTATTGATGGAGCAGGATGTGCTAATCAAAGTGATGCATGTTTCACTTCATTGCATAACCATAGAGGTGCACGTCTTCGCATGGTAATAAACACTTGAAATATACATTAAACCTCTCCTTACCCAACCTTGGTGTAAGTTACAAGTTACGTGATACTTAAAGCACTTGTGTAATAGAATGTGGATATAAACTTGTGTAAGGAGATAAGGGGAGAGAAATAAGGTCAAACCAGTGTGTTAGTACCTACTGTCATTTAGCGGTGTCATGTTTCTTGCTCTTCAAATATTTTCTTGAAGCAAATGTTGTTTCGAACTCTGTTGCACTTTTAGATTGTAGTCTATGTGACAAATATGCAGAAATAATTTGTTAGTAAGTTTTGTTTTAATTACCTTATCTCTATTGTCTTTCAAATATGTAGAGCAGAATGTTTCTTTAGTTGTTGAATTAAGTCTGAGTAACAAATTTTCAGGAAAATTTATCTTGTTTACGAGTCATAATTCAATTATCTATTTTGACGTTGAAATATTTTAAAACAAAATCTTTCTCAAACAATTAATTATACCCCCGCTACGAGGTAGTCAGGGGTATATAGTGGTCAGCATGTGTGTCCGTCCGTGCGTCCGTCCGGAATGTTTTTGTCCGCTCATGACTCGGACACTAGTTGTTCAAATCTTACGAAACTTGATATGTACAATCACCGTGTACATGTGCCTTTTGCATGTTTCATACCCTCAATTTGATAATTTATGCAAATTTTCTCGGTATTTCCACTTCGTCTTTCACACACTTTGCTCCACTCATAACTCAAACAATATTTGTTCAATTGTTTCGAAACTTGGTATATATAATCACTATGTGTCCATCTGCCTTTTGTATGTTTCATACCCTCATTTGCATAATTTATGCAAATTCATCAGGCCCGATGGGCTTATGGCATGGCATGGTGTCCGGCATCCGTCCGTAAACTTTTTGCTTTTTCGACTTCTTCTCCAGAACCAATGACTCCACAAAGCTGAAATTTTATGTGCAGACTCCTTGGCCAATGGGGATTCTAAATTGAAGATTTCGTGACCCCATGACCCCAAATGGGGTCACAGGGGTCACA
The DNA here is from genome assembly GCA_936450465.1 of Gibbula magus. Taxonomy (NCBI): domain Eukaryota; kingdom Metazoa; phylum Mollusca; class Gastropoda; order Trochida; family Trochidae; genus Gibbula; species Gibbula magus. The sequence continues at coordinate 8,387,939 of OW388290.1, read as the reverse complement.
TCGTTAAAAACCTATTTTCATCTTCTTCTCAAGTTCCAAAAGGTCTAGAGAGCTGAAAAGTTGTGTGCAGACTCCTTGGCCAATGGGGATCTAAATTGTGGATTTCATTACCCCGTGACCCCAAATGGGGTCACAGGGGTCACATCGTCAAAAACCTATTTTCATCTTCTTCTCAAGTTCCAAAAGGTCTAGAGAGCTGAAAAGTTGTGTGCAGACTCCTTGGCCAATGGGGATCTAAATTGTGGATTTCATTACCCCGTGACCCCAAATGGGGTCACAGGGGTCACATCGTTAAAAACCTATTTTCATCTTCTTCAGCTCAAAAAGGTCTAGAGAGCTTAAAAGTTGTATGCAGAGTCCTTGGCCAATGGGGATTCTAAATTGTAGATTTTGTGACCCTGTGACCCCAATCTAGGTCACGGGTCATGACCCAAAATGATCTAAAAACCAATTTTTTGCTTGTAACAATGTATTACTTGAGATAACTTAGATATTCAACCTTAGATAATAAATCAATGAAATCCTATTGAGCTACAGAGCCCATGGCTCTATTTTTCAACTTTTACTTCTAAAGCACCCTTACAAGTGTATCTATGAAGACATACTTACTATGAAAACACACATACTCTGCTTTCATAATACTGCTGTGGTTTGTTTGTACAGAAGACTAAACATTGATGTCTATCTGCTATTTTGAAAATTTTCTTTTTTGACCAATGTTAAAAGTAGGGGTATATGAGTGAGCTGTGCTCACTAATTCTCTTGTATTTTATCGATTGAACTAAGTAAGGTTCTAATTGTTTTTAATTAGTCACTCAAAATGGTTTATAACTATTTAATTTAGCAGTTTAGTTAAGAAATATGTATAAGATGTCATTCCTAGATACAAATATTCAGCAAAACATGTTTCTGAATTGCACAACAAGTTTGAAAGAAAATTGATATCGACAAAATCATAAAAATGACACCGACTCCAAGTTAAAGATTAGTGCAAGACAAGAAAGACTTAAGTGCACTTGTGCCAGTCACTGACAGGATCTCAAGCTAGAACAACTTGCGAGGTCTTGATGAAATGAGAACACCTATTTGAATATGCATAAACCAAGAAGGTCAATGGAGTTGTAGGTATCATAAAACAGCTTGAATGTAGCTAACTTTTATCTGGGTTATAAATCAGCATATACAAACATTGATCCTTAGTGACACTGACTAGACATGTTGTAAGGTGATCCTGTAGGGTACATTTATAAATATCTCTTTTATATCAGTATGAATAATATATGTAATTTATTACATCATCATTGCTTACCCTACTCATGCATTTGTCCAAGAAAAATATGTGACTGCAGCGAGTGTGCTTACATTTTGAAATGTGGCAGCATATCTATGCTGTATTTGTGAAGAAATATTAAAATGTGTTCCTCTCTTCTCACTTTCTCAACAAAAATGCAAAATGCACGATGTCACTTTTGAAAAGAGTATTCCCATGTGAATTTAAACATTTATTTCTATGTTTTCACAATATCGGGAATCCTCGCATTTAAGCACTGGGCTTAATGTTTCGAATTTTAGCCATGTCACCAAAGAAATATTATTTTCTGAAATTATAACCCTAAGCTTCAAGTCAAGAGGAAGTATAAAATAACAAACCCTTTGTTCTTTTTAACTTTTAAAGGAAACAAATCAAATTCATTAACAAATTCAATGTTATGGTAAACACAATTGTGATAACGTCATAGAAATGTTTTGAAAGATGAACTGTTACTGTAGAAATAAAGTGTCTAAACTTCAAACTTCAAAGTACTTCAAACGACTTGTCACTCTACTTCTAATCATCTGGTCCTCATGGTTAACCATCAACGTCCTCTTCTGAAGTGGGATCCTTGAAATGGTCGTCACTAGCTCGTCCTCATTTAGCTGTACAAGACCAGAATGTGACTGAAGAACAGCTCACACCCTGCAGTTTAGTGGAACGTATTCTCTCTTTTCAGCTATGCCACACAATCTGAAGGAACTTTCGACAACCGCTGGGGAGGTAGAAGTTCCCACATCATACACCATTTGATAACATTTAATATATTATATATATATTTGTTACTTTGTGGATATTCTATCAATGTATTTATTTAATTTTTAAAAGTTCTAAAAGTAGTGAAAATACAGCATGTTTTTCATGTAATATCATGTAAAATAAACCCCAAGATAACGGATAATGCCAATAGAACAGTGGTCTTGCAGGCTGTTCCCCTTTAATGATACTTTAACTGTCTGATTAAAAAAAAGGTGTAATACTGTTTTGGTTTCACCAGTCTCAGCTTAAATTACGACATTACATGTAAGTTGAAGAAGAACGAAAGCCTGATGCCATTTAGATAAATTTCCCTGTTTTGATGAAGAAGGGTGTGAGGATAGAAAAACTGTGGGGTTTTTTATTATAAAATATGGGATCAGTTGGCAAGTTGTTCATAACATGTTTATCGTCCTTTTAATGCTTAGGAGGTGTAGGCTTGTTTTTGTTAGAATATTAATTACATGTTTATAACCGTTACCATGTACTTGTAAAATAGGTCCATGGTCACCAACAGGTACCAAAGAACTCTGCTGTTTATGATCTGTAATAAAGTTGGTCTGTGACGTATGGCTTTATTGATGTGGAACAAGTGAGAGATCTGTTATATATATTGTCATGGTTCCACTTGTACTCGGCCTTCAATGTGTTTCCAAAATTAACGTCATGTGTGAGCAGTTAGGTTAATGATTATGTGAAGGTAAATGTTCATTTTACATATACTAGCTAACAAGGACAAAATAATTTCATACATTGTGAATATAAATAAATATACTGAGCAAAAAAAGTTAAGGACCATTGGATTTTCCCCTTCTTTTGAATATGTGTGCCATGAAAACAAGATTATGAATAATATTCTGATAAACATCTCTGCGAAAGAATGATGAACCAAGAATTACAGACGTTTTTGTAGTTATATGTGTACATTGCCTCAGAATTGCAATTTTTTTAATCGCCTGAAACTGGATTGAAATCAACTTCATTGGCGTGTATATCCACCTTGTGCATTAATTACAGCTTAAGAACCTCTTGAAAAGCTAAGGAAAGGTTCTGAAACAGTTGATATGGAATCTGATGGCATTCATCAACAAGGGCGTAAGCGAGCTGATTAAAGGCTGATGGTGACACGGGACGTTTTGAAATGCGACCTTGAAGCTTTGGTGGTAGAGCTAATTGCAAAATTTCAACTCCGAAAAATAAATGTCAAAATAAACAAAAAATGAAATGGGGAAAGTTATATCACCGATCTATCAAGAGCATCCACCATCTTGTTAACACGCTATAGTTAACCCAATTTTAAAAACATTTAATAATAAAACATATACAATGATAGAACACTCACATTGTGACACATACCATACAATAAAACTAATAAACAATATGCTGTTAGGCCGTAGCAAAGTTTTCCCCAATCTTAGCGCCAATGAATAGCTTCAGTTCTCATTGTTTTAATTTTTTTTAGGCTTGTCTATCAAGTTGTGAAAAATAAAGTAATCAAAGTATTAACTTCATAAATATCATGTATTAATAGTATATGTGTAAACAGGAATATCCTCTCGAATTTCATTTCAACAAAAAAATACCCTGATAGAACCCTCCTTTTAACTTTTTTTGCTCAGTATATGTACAAATGCTGAAAATAACTTCTACACTTGTTTTAACATTCTAAAAATAAAATTCTATGTTGAGACACTTGCTGATTTATATTCTTAGAATTATGATACTAGTATTACATGCATATCTATCCTGCCTCTTAATGTGACTGTCATCAAGCCCAGTCCCATCATTAGACCCATGAAAAGCTCTGCAGAGTCTTCTCCTTGTCCATCACATAAGCCAGTATACCAGGATACACCCCCTGGTGATAAGCTTCATGTTCTGTAAACACTGCTTGAAGTCACACTCCAGACGATGTCAAACTCCCTTTACCAACTGGTTCCAATCCTGTCTATGTGCAATTTTTTAACAAGCCCATGTACCATACCACAATATCCTAGCTCAAAATACAAGTAAATTTTATAGAATTCCTTTCTTCATCATCTACCAAATTTGGACAAATTCTCTAAAATCCCATTCTCGACAAGCTACCATTTTGAACAAATATTGCCTAATTCCATTTCTTCACAGTCTAAATCATGGACATGCACAAGATAATGTTTATAACAGATCAATTATTGGATCTTGCTCCCGGATGTTGAATCTACTGATATTCTAGTAACGTTTCACCATATGATCATGTTAATTATGAAAACATTGATCCAAATCACAATACAAAGCATTACCATTAGCCATGCAGGAGCTTTGCTGGAACACAAAGAGACTGCCAGGAACTCAATACATGTACATCTTGTCTCGTCCGTATTTCTTATATGACGACAGCAGTCTATAATGAGATTCAGGAAGTGGGTACCACGCCCCACTAGAGGAAGCTACATTAAGCTTTCTGCTTCCTAATATGCTTTCTTGTGTAGTCATGTCATATATGACAAAGTCACACCAAAAAATATTTTCAATTCTTTTGAAGTTTGAAGTTTGAATTTCTGTAATGATTTACCTTTATTAGACCATGATAATTATAACCCTGTTATTAGTCGGGAGTATATAGCGGTCAGATTGTCCGTCGGTCCGTCATATTATTTGTTCCATTATTAACCTGGACAATAATTGTTCAAATTTTACAAAATGTGATATATCATAATCATAAAGATTTCAGCATCATGAACATTTTTGCATATATACCTAGATAACTAGATCTGAATTATGTTTCGTTATGTTTATCAAATTATTACCAAGTTCGATAACAGTGGAATTATCTTTTTGTCCTTCCTGAAGTGTATCTCTGAATTGTCATACTCTGCTTTCAGGAAACTGCAGTGGTATGTCTATACAAACTTACAAAGGACTATATATCAATGTGCCTTTTACTTTTTTGAAGCTTTTTTCTTTGACCAATGTTGAATGCCTGTTTCTCAAAAATGTTTTGTCTCACAAATCAGTTCAAATCAACATGTTTTTGGGACAAGAGAGACTATGACAAAACTTTCATATGCATGTTATAAATGTACACATGAACAAAGTGAACAGTCTACCAATGAAAACAGATATCATTCTGTCGCCCAAATAAAATCTGACCCAGTGCCACAGTTCTCTTTGAATAAGTGATGCCAAGTAAATGAATTTAAGTAGCCATTTTTGTACATGTTAGTCGATAGCCATTTACCTTTTAGTACTTACAACAATGATGGACGGAGTTCTATAGCTATTGATTCTTTACACTTGGTAGACTCATTGATTCACTTGTGAAACCCAGATTCCGTCTTCTCTAAAATTTCAAGGAAAACTTTAGTTGCCAACTCTTGTACCTTAATAAATACATCATTTCCAGCAAATGATTTACAGTGTTAGTATTTACACTGAAAATTCATATCTATTGTAATAATGATATTGACAATCTGTACTTTTTAAGATTAAAAAACCCTCAAACTAAGTAAGCTTAGTACCACCCATGTTTCGCTAGTTACAGCCAGTGCTTGCAGGTTTCACCACAATGCAGAGCCACATGGCGTTGCGGGCTTTCTCCCTGCCATAATACTAGCAGCCGTGATATAAGTGAAATACCCTTGAAAGCAGTGTTAAACCCCAACTCACCTCACCTTGATACTTCAGATGATGAATAAAGGCGAAGCAAACCTTTCTGAGTAACTGAATTGTCATGACAACCGCTGTTATGACTTGCTGCCACACAGCTCAAGTAACAAAACCTGTTGAACTCACTTCTTCCTTTATACACATATAATACTAATTACAATACCTTTGTGACAATATAATGTATTTCCAATGCTCTTTCAATGATATAATTATATCAGAGTACTTTTGTAATTATATGATCATGAAATGTCTTGACACCTCTGTAATGCTATTATCATTTAATACTTTTTTGACGATGTATGGATATCACAGTTCCTTTGTATTTATGATATAATTCATATCGATTCCTTTGTGATGATATAATGTGTATGCCAATACCTTTGTAACAACACATGAATCACTGTACCTTGTGTTGATATAAATATCATAGTATTCTTGCGAAGACATCATGCATATCACAATACCTTCGTGATGACATAATATTTTAGTAATTACATGTTATTTTAATCATTTTGTTTTCTGTTCATTTTGTTAATTTTTTTTGTTGTTCAATCTGTAATTCTCTGTTTCAGTGGGAGAAGCTAGAGATGTCATCAGCAGAGCGAAGGAAGATCATCTGTTCTGTCACATTCCACATGATCGCTATCACCTGTGTTATCTGGTCACTCTACGTTCTCATAGACCGCACCACCGAAGAAGTCGCCAACGGAAATCTCAACTGGCCCTTCTGGACCAAGCTCATTGTGGTTGCCATCGGCTTCACCGGCGGACTAGTGTTCATGTATGTGCAGTGTAAGATGTATGTGCAGCTGTGTATGAGATGGCGTGCATATAACCGAGTTATTCACATTGAAAATGCACCCGAGGACGATGAGGTCCGTGCACAACTTGCAGCTCGTATCAAGGAGAGTACGTCGGAACAGGAGGAAGGTGGTTTAACCAACACAGCAGCCTTCAATGATCTGGAAGTGTTTTGATTCAAGTGGCAGTCTTACTTTGAGTTACAAATGCTCAAGGGAGACAACTGTAACAAGGGGAGATAACTTGTGTTGAATTGACTTCAAAGGGAGACAACTCAAACAAAGTGCTGGCAAATGTGCTCAGTGCTCTGGTCCCGTGCTTACTCATCCCTTGCACGTTTATTTGGGACCACAGAATTTGTTTATTTTCAACTTTTGCTTGTTTTTACAAACTCTTTGTATATATGATGCTATTATGAGAAGTTTTAAGTCCAAACTTGAGTGCAGTCTGTGATATTGAACACAATGTGTCTCTGTGTGAGATGGGAGAATCAAATTCAAACGACATGCTATGGGAACTGAAAAATATTGCCACATGGAAGAAAAAAAATCATGTATATAAATGCAGTTTTTTTTACACATGTAATATATAAACCATGAAGTCATGCATTACTGAAGTCTGGTTATGATAAACTTTTCAGTTTACGTATAGAATGTGTGGGTTACCGTGGTAACAGTTCTGCATTAAATGTAAGATATCACAACTAACAGGAGAGGCAATAACTACAAACAAGAGGACACAAGTCACTTGTTGATGAAAGGATATTTTTATAAGGTATCCACATGTTTGTACATAGCCTTACGTTGTTCACATGTGTTAATGACCTCGACTCTCGTCCTGATCCTCATTTTAACTGAATCGTGTGAGGTTGAGGAGTAAACACTTACATTTGGTTTTAATAGTTTGTTTTCTCTTTTGAGCACAATCCTAAATGATAGTTTATGTAGATTTGCAATGTAACATATATTTATTTTGAAACATTATTTGAGAGATTTTGTTTATGAAAACATTACTACTATAAGGAAAGATTTCTTAAAGATTAGAGTTTTGATTAAGCTTCTAAAAGGGATATGTTGTTAGTCAATATTATCTGTAAGGCTTTAAGAAAATAAATCCTCAAAAGTGATCTGTGTGATAACCAATGAGTAAATTTTTCAGCTACTATTTCCTCCAGAGTTTACAAAAGTGAAAAATCCTTTCGAGGGAATGCATAAATAAATATTCATCAACGTTCAGATATCTATTTGTGTATTTCAGATATCTATTTACCTTGTAAAGTAAATATATATGTTAGGAATAAATATATAGATACATATTAACCTACATTATATATTGATTGTAATATGGTAGTCAGTACTTCTCACATAGTTATAAAAGGACAGCTATGCAGAATTTATATAGAAACTAATTATATTGATTAAATTAAACTAAATATACGTCAGTGGTAACTGAATGTTCAGAATGAATTGAATTTCTTATTATTCAAGTCTTATAAACATCATTTCAAATTAATCCATGATTAACAATTTTATTTGTATGAATGGAGATTTCACATTGCAAACGTTGTTTACATGTTTTTTTAAATAACATTTATGAATGGTTACGGTCTAGATATTGCATTCCACAAAATTCATTTTGGATACTCACTTAATTTGCCTGACCTATAGCAATCATTTTGTAAGAAGCCAATTCATGTTAAGATAATTTCACATTCCACGGTTGCAATTGTTAGAATGACTTACTGATGGTGTCATTACTTTGTTACAGTTTAGTTTGAGTGCTATATGATTGTTATTCATCTCTTCACCACTTTGAGTATCATAGTATTAACTGAAACACTGTTTTCTATCTGTATATTCTTTGCTCTGCTGATAAGTAGATTGATGTCGGATGCTTTTTTCTGAACAATAAACAGTTTCTATGTCAGCAGTTGGAGAGGAAATGTTTCATTTCCTTTTGAAATTATAAATTCTCTTTGTTCTAAAAAGGAATTTCTCGTCAAGTCAAATATTCCCTCTTTCAATCAAAGTTTTCTGAAAATAAACATGTTTGACATTTAATGATCTTTAAGTATCACATGATAAGGATCGAGAATTTATGTATTTCGAAAAATAATGTTTTGAAAGAGAGAAAAAAACAAACATTTAAAGTTTAGTTGAAATCTAATTATTTGAAAAGCTCATTTTAGTTAAAAGAATTTAATAAATATATTATCTTCTCTAATTTTAATTCATAATTGTGAATAAGTAGTACATGTATATATAAGCATTTGTCAATTCGTTAAACATCACAAAGTGCTGATTTGGTCAAGTTGGTTAAAAATTTAAAATCGTTCATTTAACAGTGTCGATTTTAAAACAGAAAGTAAAAGATAAAACACAGGGCAGCTTTCTATTGGCGCCTTTATCCCAAAGTTACCAAGAGTCAGTTCAGATCGAAGTAGTTAAACAAAGCAGTTGCAGGACAATGACATTAGTATCTTATGTCGAAATGTCGCCTTCACAGAATAAAGAAGTTGTATATCCAAAAACAAGTACTTCATTCTTCATGAAATGTTGGAGTTAAGGTTAACCTTAGGTAGCTGTCTGGATAATATTATCTAATTCTAGACCCATACTATACAATATTGTCTGTAACAGCACCTGAAGTTTTACATTGTGTTATGTTTTGGTTGGTTTGTAACAATGTAAATTTTGTTCATGTAAATTTTGTCTTTCATTTAACAAGTTGTGTTCATTAGTATGATTCATTTACATTTTGTTAAATCAGTGGACAAGAAATATAATTGTCAATGAATTTATTTTGTTAAAACATGTGAATCCATAAAAGTACTCTTTAAACATTTTATGAATTATTATTAGTCCACTATTAAAGTTCCAACTTGCTTCATTATCTGTCAGTGTGTCATTGACTCGGGAGAATTAGTGAACAAAAATGTACGGTATGTTGATGTTTCCTAATATGATCGTTCAAAAATGTTTGATCGTTCGGAAATGTTTGATTGAAAAAGGGTTAATGAAAATACAATGATCAAAATCCAGTTCATGTTCTATATGTTAGTAACATGATGACTATACATATCTTAAGACATTATTCATTCGGCTGTGATTGTCTTTCAACTTTCTTTTTGTCACTTGCTAGTTTTCATCTTTCTTTTAGATCTATCCTATTTATTTAGTTTTGGGGATTTTGGTTCTTGTAAATATGTAGTTGTAAATGATAAAAGTGGAGTTTTTGTGAAGAGAAAATTCTTTATTTTTGTTTATTTGAATGTGTTCCCTGGTTTCTGATCTTTTGATAATATACATTCTTAACTAACTATGCTTAAATTCCTTTATGATTGTACCTAAATGTGCTATTAATATTGAGCTATTGAAAATTGATATTTGTAATATTTAAAGTATTTCACTGTTCACAAATTAGCTTTGATCTCTTGGTTTTGTTTTGAAATTTTTTTATTTCCTTTTTACAATTTTTTTAAAGAAATCATATTTCTACTTTAATCATGACAATTATAGCCCATAAATGTGTGTTGAACTGACAGTTGAAGCAATTATATTTGCCAATTTCAGTACAACGAGTATAATCAAGATTTACAATGTTATAATACTAAAAAAATCACTATTTTGTCTAATATTGTTATACATATATGGAGACTTTCTTTTAATACTAATATCATTGTGCTAATGGTAGTATTATATTCTTTGCCATCACAGTTTCCATTGAACATCCAATGTTGATAATTAACTGACCAGCAGAGACTGACTATGAGAACTTGCAGAGTTACCTCCCTTAGATTGCTTACACTCAAGGTGCATTGACGCAATAAGAAAGCGTTTGCTTGATTTTTGTGATATGAATTGAATGAATAAGATTACTACAATATGCTCATTAAATACATTGATAATTTTTTGCTCAACTTAGTTTTGGGATTAAGATTATAGAAATAGTGGCTTATATCCATATAAAGTTTAAATTGTTTCACTATTTTTATAACAAAACATTTGATCTTTTGAGCATTAAAATAATTCCTGAAATAACACCATACTTCAACAGAAAAGTTTGCGATTTAGAGACATAAGTTGTTAAACTGTTAAGATGTTGAGATAGTGAGTAATAGGTTATAATGTTTGCACTTAATCCGTCCAAAATGTGTACAAATTTTCAATGTTTAGCTGCTTAAAATTATGTAATTTGATTATTTCTCAACATTTTCTGATTGATTTTTGTGGATTTTATAGAACTAATTTGATTTGATTTATAGATTGCTTTATAGACAGAAAGATAGTGACGGTAATTATTTATTTGAAGAACAATTGAAAGTTTTCAAACTCTCACAGGCTTTGTCATTGAATAGTTTCTTTTCATGCCTATGGTAAATGTTTGTAAATATTTGAAACTTCTGAATGATATATTTTAATCAAATTTAGATTGCAAAGTTTGCATGACAATACTAGTATTATGTCGCAATTCAAATACACTTCTGTTTTCAAATATAATTTTTCTAAATTTATTCACGGTATAAGTTGTTTTATCTCGACTTGCACAAAAATGACAAAAACTCATTGGTCAAATCTGGTCAGGTATATGTTTTATGTTACTGGGTCACATGCTTCCCAAGTAACCATATACTGCCATGAGTTACCTCCCTTGTTCCACTGTTTGGCAAGTTTTACAAAGGTCTCCCTACTCCATCAGGGTATTTGTATCCACAAGCCTACTACAGTCCTCTGGTTGTCTAAGCAACTTTGCGTATCATACATAAAATAACTTTAAATAGAGCAATATTTGCAGTGCCCTGATGAGGGATGGTCAAATTTCAAATCACAACATTTCATTGGGTGACAAAATACATGCTATGTACAGAGATGAGTAACCAACCTTCAGGGATACGGGGTGAGAGCTGCTGAGACAATCAGGGGATTATGTATATAATATATAATTAGTCCTTTGAAGGTGACAAGGACTTCACGTGTGTGCGGTAATGACTGGTCAGACCGATTCTCACAAGGAATGACCTGTTGCAGATTTGACAGATAAAGTTGGAAAACTGGCTATTTGGGGATAGAGAAGAAATTTGTTTGGTGTTGCAAGCATGGCGTTTATTTTTGGCATCATGGATTCTCTTCTGCTCAAAGTCTTTGTCACCTTGGTGGATTGAAGAGCGCCATTGTGGTCGGTCTCTTGAGTCAGAATCCCTTGTTGAGGGGTTAAGATTGCAGCTCTTGAGTGTGTCCTAGAGTGTTGCCTTGAGTGTGTCTTTGGACTGCTTGCGCTGACAGGAGTCCCTCTGGTAGGCGCTTGTCTGACATGCGACTCGTGACTCACGTGACCTGCCCATCTCAGCAGCACTGGCACGGGAAATCCTGTATTGCACCTCCTCATCAATGTTGCGAGATAGACTATCAGGGAATTGTAGGAGCCTCGTTGATACATATCCTCATGGAGCAGAATCTACAGTTGTTTCATCTATCCTCTGCTGCTTTGTACCTTTATGTGACACGGTCATGTTTTAACAAGGGGTACAATAGGTTTCTAATGAAATTTTTGTGCCGCAGAAAAACTAGCTGTCAAATAACAAGACTTGTCAATGCCATGGTCATTTGGCCGCATTCTTTCAGTGAAGCTGAATCTAGGAATTCACTCTTCCTTTTATCGAAATTCAAATCCACCTGTACACTCGCTTCAGTTCAATGTGTCTGTCACTTACATGCATCTCAGTCACAAGTTTCATGGTGGTGGGACAAGACAGTTTACTGAGAATCTATGGTGGTATGGATCGTATGTTAATTGAATAATTTTAATGATAGGTGTTTTTAATATAATATTTGAAAAAGGACAGAGTCTTGTTTAACATTTTCATGGTGGATGCAAAAGGTCACCTGATCAAACAATCAAAACCATAAAATCCCTTTATTATCGGTACTACCAGTATGTATGTCTGTTAATTTGCGGAAGTTCACATTCTCCATCTTGAACCATTGCACTGTACTACGTAAAACAGGGGTGAAAATCAAATTTGAAATTCCTAATTAAAAAACATTACACTGACACAATCAGGGAACATTTTGACCAGTCCTATGTATTAGTCCAGATTTAAAGCATTTAATGAGGGTGCTCGTCGAGATAAATTGTTACTATGTGTTGTTGAGTTTGATATGGAGAGTTTCAAATGTCCGAGCTAAATATCAGAGGAGACCGATTGATATTTAATACTTGACACAAGTTAAGTCTCATTATCAAACTCCACAACCCATAATAACATATAATAGTCAATAGTTTGTTTTGGTTATGATTCATCATTCTCTTAAGCTTATGTCAGTTTTCTCAACCATTAGATAATTTATCTAACTGTTCCTTAATCATTTTTTTTTTTCATCATGTTGTTATAGTCAGTATTTTTTCATTACTCAATTAATGACTTACAAGTTAAAATGTAAATTAGAACATGATATATATTTAATGTACATAATTTTTTGACACCCAACTTTTAATTTATATCTGTATTCATCCCTGAGTCTAATAAAGTGCTAAAAATTATTTTAGATTTTCTTGTAAATTTGTGAATTTCTTGTAGATTTTTTAGACTACTTGCCTTAATTTGAATGTGATTGCGATTAATTTTCATTTATTTTGGATTTATGTGTGGCAAGCTGTGATAGTAAGTTTGGTCAACCTTCAGTCTCCTCTCCTAAAATTGTTTAGTACGGAAAATCTATTTGCGAAGATTTATTGTGTATGATCTTCAAATAAGCTCAATCCAGACTTCCCTCTGGGATAGTCATGCATTTCTTCTTGTCCATTCAATAGTCTTTAATTATTTTCTGTGAAATAGGGATCGTTTCAACAGGAAGATCTCAGTATTTCACAGGGCTTTAACTGTCAAATGATCCACAAGATCCACTATTACAAATAAAAAATTTGATTGTTGTCCTATTTGGCTACTACCACGGTAAGTTATTGTCAAACTAGAAAAAAATCAGATTATTGAAGAGTAATCTGTTAATTTCTGTACAGTTATAAGTATATAAGAAGTAATCCATGTTGATCATGAATATTAAATTTGATTTTATCAAAATAGGTAAGTTTTAAATTGAATAGTTACTTTTAAGTGTACAGGTACAAGTATGTGGTGGTGATGAATACTGATAATATTGCTCATTCCTCACTGTTATGCAGAAATCCTAACATGGGGTATGGCTTTATTCAAATGGCATCTTTCATAACGTTTCTTTCTGGAAATAAATGTGGAAAATATGACCTTGTTTGTATTATGTTTAATTACTTTTCTTTTTTCTAAAGCTGCTAATTTATGAGGATATGTCAGTAGAACAAAAGTGAAGGATGCTTACTGAAGAAAAGGAATAACATTATCTTGTTCTTTACTTTGCAGTTTATTTTTGGGTGACAACGAACTGAAATAGAAACAACAGATGCATCTGAGAATTATGATACACCACTCAGAAACAACAGATGCATCTGAGAATTATGATACACCACCCAGAAATAACAGATTCATCTGAGAATTATGACACACCACGTAGAAACAACTGATGCATCTGAGAATTATGATACACCACGTAGAAACAACTGATGCATCTGAGAATTATGATACACCACGTAGAAACAACAGATGCATCTGAGAATTATGATACACCACCCAGAAATAACAGATTCATCTGAGAATTATGACACACCACGTAGAAACAACTGATGCATCTGAGAATTATGATACACCACCCAGAAATAACAGATTCATCTGAGAATTATGACACACCACGTAGAAACAACTGATGCATCTGAGAATTATGATACACCACGTAGAAACAACTGATGCATCTGAGAATTATGACACACCACGTAGAAACAACTGATGCATCTGAGAATTATGATACACCACTCAGAAACAACAGATGCATCTGAGAATTATGATACACCACGTAGAAACAACAGATGCATCTGAGAATTATGATACACCACCCAGAAATAACAGATTCATCTGAGAATTATGACACACCACGTAGAAACAACTGATGCATCTGAGAATTATGATACACCACCCAGAAATAACAGATTCATCTGAGAATTATGACACACCACGTAGAAACAACTGATGCATCTGAGAATTATGATACACCACGTAGAAACAACAGATGCATCTGAGAATTATGATACACCACGTAGAAACAACAGATGCATCTGAGAATTATGATACACCACGTAGAAACAACAGATGCATCTGAGAATTATGATACACCACGTAGAAACAACAGATGCATCTGAGAATTATGATACACCACCCAGAAATAACAGATTCATCTGAGAATTATGACACACCACGTAGAAACAACTGATGCATCTGAGAATTATGATACACCACGTAGAAACAACAGATGCATCTGAGAATTATGATACACCACGTAGAAACAACAGATGCATCTGAGAATTATGATACACCACCCAGAAATAACAGATTCATCTGAGAATTATGACACACCACGTAGAAACAACTGATGCATCTGAGAATTATGATACACCACGTAGAAACAACAGATGCATCTGAGAATTATGATACACCACGTAGAAACAACTGATGCATCTGAGAATTATGATACACCACGTAGAAACAACTGATGCATCTGAGAATTATGATACACCACGTAGAAACAACAGATGCATCTGAGAATTATGATACACCACCCAGAAATAACAGATTCATCTGAGAATTATGACACACCACGTAGAAACAACTGATGCATCTGAGAATTATGATACACCACTCAGAAACAACAGATGCATCTGAGAATTATGATACACCACCCAGAAATAACAGATTCATCTGAGAATTATGACACACCACGTAGAAACAACTGATGCATCTGAGAATTATGATACACCAGGTAGAAACAACAGATGCATCTGAGAATTATGATACACCACCCAGAAATAACAGATTCATCTGAGAATTATGATACACCACGTAGAAACAACAGATGCATCTGAGAATTATGATACACCACATAGAAACAACAGATGCATCTGAGAATTATGATACACCACGTAGAAACAACAGATGCATCTGAGAATTATGATACTCCACCCAGAAACAACAGATGCATCTGAGAATTAAGATACACCTAAAAGAAATGTCTGAAACAACATTTGTATCTGAAAAGTATGATACACCAAGTAGAAACAACAGTTGCATCTGAAATATGGGTTTGCTTAAAGAGAGGGTTCTATCGGGGTATTTTTTGTGGAAACGAAATTCAGGTGGGAATTCCCTTTTGCACACGGCACACAAGTGTGTGTTTTTTTATAAACGCTTTTATTTTACTTTTTACTACTTTATATTGATATTTCAGGAGATAATTAAACTTAATCCGAATGTAAAAACAAAAAAATAACCAAACAAAAACGAAGCCACTGATTGGCGCTGCAAGCGCCAAGGGGATTAACTCCATTGTTGTGATGGCGGCGACTGACTCGAGCGATCAAATTGACGAGATGCTTTTACATGTATGAACAATTATGTGATTATAGTGAGTTATTTTCACAAGGAATTAAGAAGTTTTGACACTAATGCCTCTAAGATAATGACGCTAACTCAATATGACACTGAGGAAGAAACTGGCTTCAATCAGGGTTTCGATTATAACCTGTTGTTCGCTCTCCCCATCATCCTCACGTTCACAGATCGCCAAGTAGTGTTCAAGACATATATTTTGCTATCAACTTCAAGTGGGATTACCTAGATATGATTCAATAAGAAAATAAGAATGAGTAAGGTTGGGCGAGGCCGACCTCGAAAACACGAGGATATTTCGCCCGTGAGTAGAAGACGGGAGAGAAATGCTCAGCGAGTCTATTTGGGAGATCTTTCAAACAGATGGATTGAGCTGAAAACAGCACTGGTATTGACGGATATTCAACTTGCAAGACACCTTCTAGATAACCATGATGTGACCTGTCAATGCAAGTAAGTATGAAAATAATTTATCAACGTTGAAATGTTTGTGATATCTACTACATGTCATATAACAATTCATACTTTTCAGTCTTCTGTCTGTATGACTGCAGTACAGTAGACATATATTCATAGTGCATACATACATAATTTTTAATTTTTGGGCCTGACATAAATTATCAGAACAATGAACCTAAAATTCTTGCCTAAAATTTGTAAACAATATTCAGTCCTGAAGTAATTCATGTCCAAATTAATCAATTATTTTTTCATTGATGTATTTATTTTTATTTTTATTTTTGCAGTTCTACCCCAGTACCTTGTGATCCATGGGACAGAAGCTCACAACAAGAAAGTCTTCAGCTGCCATCAGTTAGCACACCCCAGAAAAACAAAGATCTAGATGTTGTATCATGTGTTGCAGGTGAGCATACACTCTTTACATTGTATCTCAGTAACCTGGTATACTTCGCTCTAAGTTGAGTCTTGTCATGTTTATGTAATTCATTTCATACATTTCACAATAAGTATAATTGAAGTGTGACGATCAGAAACTTTGGAGGTTATATTATTCATAATGAATTGACAAGCAGTGTATCGATATCGTGATACTGAATCTGACAATATATACATCATGATTTATTTTGTGTATTGTGATAAGATAACTATTGTTGACCATTGTTTATCAAGAAAATATGTAGGTGATAGATAGATAATGTGATGTGTATCATATTGTGAAACTTGATAACCCCAGATTGGGTATCAAGATTATCAATATGATCCCGCCGAAGTGTTTATAATTTGTGGTTGTATTCATTCAGCTTTGCTAAGAACCATGGATTTTTTTTTCATGTCATTTCTCTATTTTCAGATTTGTCATTGATATCCTCATTGATGAGCTCTCCTACCAGTGACGAAAACAATGAAACTGCTGATCAACCTTGCAATGAGTATGTATATTAATGTATTCAATATCAAATAATATTTTGAATTTCAAGATTGCATATATTTTGTTATGTAAGACCGTTTACATGAATCATAGCTGATATTTGGCATATTTGTTGAATAACACGAGTTCGAATCATGTCAGGGGCACAGTAACTTTTTATGCAGTAGAGAACTGTAAGGTTTTTTATGCAATGTTACATTGTTGCAGCAAGGTTTGGGTGCAATGCTATACTGAACTTCAGTGCAGTATACCATCCATGGTTCACTAGTCCCAACCGGTACACGCAGGTTTCACGGCAATGCATAACCACACAACATAACAGGCTTTCTTCCTGCCATAATACGGGCAGCCATGATATAAGTAAAATTCAATGTTAAAACTCACCTGCATAACCTAATACTGTTTATGTCCATTTTCTCATTGAAATTTCTTTATCACAGACAATGCAGAGAATCAACGCAGACAGTTGCTGAGTTTACAAACCCGGGTCCAGATGTTTTGGATAAGACTGCTGACATAACCAGGTATGTATTTATTTGAACACATTATCATTTACAATTGTCTTATTAACTGGTATCATAGATAAATATGTATGCTCTTTGCTGTGTTTCACAACAAAGTATTATATCATTATTGTTTTTTACGGGTTGACCCAAGTGTTTACCCCCCTTACAGCTACTAAGACTATGATGATGAGTTAAATGTATTAGAAATGATAACTTTGTGTAAGCAGGCATATAGTTCATGATTTTCTCTGTGTTACAGTGCCACACTAGGAGAGAGCATCGACTCCATCAACAGCGACGATGAATTCCTGAACATGTCACTGCCGGACAGAGATGAAGATGCAATGCCCGGTTTAGACAATAGTACCAAATTCATGGACAATATTTCGACACAAAAGTGTATTGCTTTTGTTGATCCGCTTGTAGAACTTGTTAAGAATTGTATTGGACATACTTGTGAAAACTGTAAAACCAATTTGGTTTTTTCATACACAATGAGAGCTACTGCTCTTATGGTCACTTGGAAGTGTCAAAGAGGGCATTCAGGCAGCTGGTCTTCTCAACCCAAAATCGGTTCCATGTTTGCTGGTAATCTACAGCTGGCCGCTGACATCCTACTCACTGGCAACAGCTACGCAAAAGTTGCAATGCTTTTCTCTTACATGAATTTGGGCTGCGTCAGCAAGTCCTATTTCTACAATGTACAAAGATTCTATGCTCTTCCTGCAATTGAATCTTACTGGGCATCGATGCAATTGGACATTCTCAGTAAGCTGAGAAAAAGTGAATCACCGATCATACTGGCTGGAGACGGACGTAACGATTCACCAGGACACAATGCGCAGTATTGTACTTACACCATGATGGATGTGGATACCAGACAGATTGTCGGTCTAGAAATAGTCGACCTTCGGGAAGCCCCAAACAGCGTCGCAATGGAGAAAATTGGCTTCATACGTTGTATGGACTACATCACCAACATCATCTCTGTTACAGAAGTTGTCACTGACCAAAGTTCATCAATTGCCCTGACAATGCGTAAGTGTACAGACATTCATTGGAATGCCAAATTTATATTTTTTTACAAAAAGTCATGGAAAAGTAAGCAATGTATACATAGTGTATAAAATCCCCCCAATTTTTTTTATCAACATGGGTAACTAAGTAATGTAATGTATTAAATGTAATGTAATTCAGATATATTATTTATGATTTGCTTTTTTTTGCAGGAACAAAGTTTCAAAACATCAAACATCAGTGGGACGTGTGGCACGCTGCTAAGAACTTGGAGAAGAAACTGACAATGGTGAGATATTTTGAGAGTTGTTAAACTAAACTATCTAAATTTGATCATATGTACAGCTACATACAGCAATTTTGTACTTCTAATAATTTTCATGCTGCAGTATGAATAAATTTCAGTCCAATAACATTTATCACTCTCTATTTGACAACTTCCAAACACAAGGCATAACTCTTGCCAGTCTGCATTAGTGGTTGATTTAAGTCTTGCAGTATTTCCCTCGCTTCGTTGTGCCTAGATAGTGAAGCTCTGCACCAGAAATGCATAGTGGGTCTAGATTTCTAAGGAAATACTGCAAGGCCTAAATCAGCCAGCAATGGAGACTGGCAAGAGTTATGCCTTTATTTGATGTCTCCTGACACATTTGTGTTATGTTGTATTTATAGTAAATGTTTTGTTTCAGCTCGGAAATACCAAGAAGACGGCTATTATACGGACTTGGGCTCCTTCTATCCGGAACCACTTCTGGTACTGCTCTAAGATTTGTGAAGGCAATGAGGATTTATTGAAGGTAACTATTTGTGTCTGGTATTCCACATACATGTTATATGTTCAAATTGAGTAGACAGATGAGTAAATTATAAGATGGCACACTCATATATATGATATAATTATTGAATAACTGATGTCTACTATAACTTATCTAAGTAAACATATTCTACTCCTGATTTTTTTCAAACAGGAAACATGGATGAGGATCCTGCAACACGTGTGTAACAAACACGAGTGGGCCGTCAGTGAGCACACACCTGGCAAGTGCGCACATGCACCTCTCAATGCCAACGACGACAAAAAGCCTTGGTTTGACACCAACAGCGAGGCCATGGACATCCTCCGAGGTGTTGTGATGGACCGCAGACTGATGGGGACCATGACCCACTTCACCAACTTTCGGTAAAAATGATTTCCTTCAGTTTCAGAAATATAATTTAATTTCCTTATATTTATTCAATCAAAATTTGTCTGTATTGTTATCATAATTAAAGACACTTTTTCTTAAAAGTAGAAAATTAATTAAAAAATATTATAGCCAAAGAAAGGTTACTTGCTTCTATGAACTTTTTTATAAGGGACTCTATTTTGTTTTTAGGCACACTGGTATCCTGGAGACGTTCCACAACCACCTGCTGATGTACTGTTCCAAGAGACAGTCCTACCAGTAAGTGAAAAGTCTATTATGAAACAAAACCGCTACCAGATAAACTCAGCATAATTCTTAATGTTATGTCATATACCTGTATAATTTAATCATTTGAATAAATTTTGTTCATTGATAAAATCGATATGGTCTTAACATACTATCAACAGTATGTCTGCTTTATGTGGTTAAAAATGGATGGATTCATCACTATCGCAAGTTTTCATAATAATAATTCTTTCTTACACAACAGGTTTCCTGGCTACCGCTCACGCAATCTATTGGCTGCAATAGACTACAATCACCATGTGAACAGACCTGAGCTCTTGAACCAAAATGGAGAGACAAGGTAAATAGAAATGTGAATGTGAATAAATGTGGGATTGTATGGTTGAGGATTGTCAGCGAAATTCCATATTCAATCGTTGGAATAACACATAGTAATGAAACTGGTATCATAGCATTAGTCTGTCTTGGCATTTAATCAGGAAGGTGATGTTACAAAGACTTCATTGTATACCTAAAGATTCTCATCTTTTGAAATGTGCCTAACCTACAAGCAATAACATTTTTTGCTATTTTTTCAGTCAGACTCCAAAATACAACAAGAGGTCAAAGACTTGGAGTGTTGCACCAGTGAAGATCAACAAGGGCTATGCATACAAGTATGACCTGCAGTGCCTGATCTTCGAAGAAAAGGCAAAGGATCTTCTTCCAACGAACAGGAGTTGCCAACGAAGGGAAGATGACCCTAGACGAATTGCCCCGTCAATTGCCAAAGTTGCCTGTCCTCCGAAAGATGAACTTGTTCAAAAGCAAATATCGAGATTCTAGATGTACATGTTAACCATGAAAGAATGAATAACCTAGTTGTCAACTTATTTATTGAACAAACTAGAATGAGGTCACTGTCAAGAGTAAAATGTTTTTATTACAATTTTTCACATGTACACTTACATGCTTACATGTCACTCACTGTGTATATGGCATTTGACAATTTCATGTGAACCCTTTAAAAGTTATCGGATTATATATACACAGACTGGTGTCTTCTCATTCAGAAATGAATATGAATATATTTTTTGATTTACAAGAAATTATTGTCAATGGTATCTAGAGACATAACTGTCCAAGGACTTGCATGCATTTTCCCCATGTGTGAGCAGACATTACTTAAACATTGAACTAAATCAATGATGTCTGTGATGAATTATTATTACAAGTTGTTTTTTTTTTGTTTATTTCTTCCCAAAGGTTACAAAGTTCAGAAAACAATTGCAATGTGTATACAATATATAATAGATATATTGACATGGAGCTTTTTGGATCTATATATGTACATCAATTTACCTTGAGCTGAAAGGTGTCTGTCTAAAAACAGAAACGTTAATAGTTGAATATTGGAATTAGTGCTTTCCACTTTTTATCAAATTTGTTCATTTCATTGTTTCTTTTGAAAATGTATTTCTCAACAAAATAGATTTCTTTAAGGTAATTACTGTGAATCTTGGTTTTGAATTTTTTCTATTACATAAGTTTATATATTTCTGGGCAGAAATAATAATTTATCAAAACATTGTTGTATAATGTGACAAACCAAAACAAACTATTTTGAGATTGTAATTATTTTGGTAAATAATTATTTATCCAAAGTTCATTCCAGGAAGTTGTGGTTATACTGCATTCCCAATATACATGACAAATGCTCCCAGAAGCATCATTGCAAAAACTACATAGATCATTGTCAACAAGATTCATTCTCAACAATTCTCTTTTTGTATAAATAACTCTTTGTAGAAATCTATATTGAAAATCAATAAGTTTAACATCCTTCAAATCCTGTCTATATGAGTTAAATATATCTTTCCAGTCAAATTCACAGTCAATAAAATCATTTCCCATTTTTTGTTTATGGAAATCAACTTATCATAAAAGATTCTAGATCCTGTTTTGATTTCAAAATATTTCTTGTAAATACTGGTGTATAATAGGTAGGAATAATTCTTGTACATTTTATAAAAGATTTCCAAAAGTGGGGGAATATTAAGTAGATAATTACATGTTGATGAAGTATGTATAACATGGATTTGGGACACACATCAATTATCATGTGGTAGTAGCAAATTTACAAAATACAGTACGTTTTAATACAAGTGATTTGATGTTGTATACATTGATAGATTGGTGTATTCTTGTTGCTCATTATATTACAAAGAAAGTGATGCTATGGAATATTTCGAAATGTTTATACATCATTATGGCACTTGGCACAAATAAACTGTATCAATCATCCATTGTTTTCTTTCATTTCCAAAATCACAAGCGACCAGGACGAAATCCTGTGTAGTTTCCATTGTCAGCTGGGTATTGTTGTCTAATTTTAAGAACAGTACACGATGGAACAACTTTCCTCTCTCCTGAACGAAGAACTCCATATCTCATCAAGATAAACTGTCTGTACGCTGTGTGACGAAACATCCTGTTGTTCCTCTGGTGATCATAGGCATACAAGTCATTCCTATAGGCCCCTGCTGCATCCAGTACGTCTTCGTCCATCACTACGCGCTGAAACTTTCCTGTGGCTGTCACACACTGTCCTCTCTTTTTAATGCAGCATCTATTCTCGATGTTGGTCGGCATTGGTCTGCAATTGCCACAATGACACCATCGAGGCAACACGTCTTCAGGGGGTGGGTTTGGAGGCTCTGAGGACGTCATTACTGTCTGGTAGGTTTCCTTGTCCTGCCATATCAGCTTTGTGAGTAGGCTACGTCTGCTGGTCTCATCCAAGTTATCTAAGAAATTCTGAAATGGAGATGTGAATAGTTTAATATAAGAATAGTAATAGCCTTAGTATAAATACTTGTTTTTTTTGTTTTAAAATACAAAAAGATTGAAATCAATGATTACTGTTATATTGGTATCAAATATGTAGATATGACAATAACATCGGAGTGATCTGCACCATTTAAACCCTCTTTTACATAATGGAGTTGAATTTATTAATCTTCATGAACAAAAACTTTTAATTACCTTTATTTTCAATAATCCTTCAGTTGATGGTTCTTCATTAGTATTTGGTATGGGCGTTGCAGATTGAGATGTGCCAGTGGTTGTGGTAGATGTAGAAGTAGATGTGGACGTAGCAGATGTACGAGTGGCAGACTTGGATGTGGATCTGGCAGATGCTCCTCTACATTTCGGTCTGGCAGATGCAGGCTTGCATTTCAGTCTGGTGGATGAAGGCTTAGGCATGGAAGGATGTGTCGATCTGTCGGATCGGGCTTTGGGTGTTTCGGTTGACAGAACTGGGGATGCTACAGGTTGTTGGCGAATTGGAATCTTTGACAGTCTACCATTGGTCATCTGCTTACGAACCTTGGTTGGAATTTCTGGTACCTCCACATGATGAATCCTCTGGAAATAAGCATTGTCTTTATTATATAAGTAAATCACAAATAGTGGTTGCTCAGAATTTTACAGGACTGGTGACTTGTAGTATTTCTCTGTAATTTCTCAAAGCAGACAGGCAGGGAAATAGAGAATCTCACCAAAGTGCCTTAAATTATGACAATTATTATTATATATTGATTATTATTATCAGCACAAGTTGATAAAGCTTATTTTCATCAACTCCTGTTCAGATAATTGATTTCAGAAGTCATGATGGTGTCATTCCTCATTGTACATCAATGAAAAGGTGATATTACTCGCCAGTGTAGGATACTGCATATTTATACAGAAATATTAAAGTAGTGTAAAAGCGCCACATTATGACGTCGCTTTCCCTCGTTTTATACAAAATCGTTAACTCGTTTAATAAAAAATGGAATTAGATAGAAAGTCATTTAGTATCCTATATATATCACACAAGCTTCACTGACGGCATATAGAACCTGGCATATTTGCTTATTTGTAGCATTACCAGATAATAGAGTAAATATTATATATGTTGTATTTTGTACCAACCTTTCTGTCAGTATAGTTGCCCTCATGTGGTTTCATGAACTGAAAGTAATAATTAAATAAGCATCAAAATCGCACAACACAAAGTCAAGATGAATGAGGCATAATTGCTTGAACTTTTAAAAAAAATAATTAACTGTAACCACACTCAAGATGTCACGTTGTAAAGAAACTAGTAAGTAAATATTGATAATTATTTAATTTATTTAATGAAATTAAATTTGTTATCTAAACTAGACAAATGTTAATATTCCTTATTTTCATAACATAACGCTGTGATCGTTCTAGGCATGTTGATATATATACATATATTTTATTGACTTGAGAGTAAATATAAAAAAAAATATTTAAATTATTGTAGGTTATACTTATACTTAGGTTATAATGTTGAAAATCACATGAATATAAATTATAAGGTGCGTAGGTATACGGCTATACAGTACATGTCTTTTGAAAAAGAATATAATACTTACTTCAAAGCAAATGTCTTCGTCGATCGTAGAATCGACACGGTTCGAGCATGGAAGAAGATGACCACATCTGCATAGACTGCTACAGTTTTGGTTGCGCTGCTTGCAAGGACAGGCTCCACGTTTCCCAGTCCGAGAACAGGTGTTGTTGCAGTGACAGCTCGCCATGTTCGCATTTGAGGAACACACGCATGTTTACCTCTATTTATACCTTCAGCGTACATAACCCTGTGGAAAGGCCCAATTCCCCTTCTCCGATGACACTGACACATGACAGCGTCTGTTCATTGCCCCTCTCAGCGTCTCGCCCATACGACACTCGTAATACAGACACGATCGACGCCATATTGATTAGATTTTCCGCGTTGCATTATGGGAAGGGAGTTTTCCGCATGCTATAAATAGGTTTAGCTCTTTCATGACGCGCATACGAGCGCGGTAGCTAAAAATAACTCAATTAGCATTTTAAGCTCGCGCTGTGGAAAGGCGATAGAACCCTCTCTTTAAAGGCGCTGTAGCACGTTTTTTGCAAATTTTAATTTTTCAAATTTCCTATTTATAATGATAGTTTATGTCATTTATATTAACTTTAGAGGGTAAAACATGTTTTTAAACAAACCAATTATCCGTAGTGATAATAACGGTGTTGCGTATAAAGCAAAAATTGCATGGCGGCCATTTTATTGTGAACACAATTTAATCATTTCGTATTACAAAAACGATCCCCGTGGCTTTACCGAACCATGTACACTCATTTTCAATTTGATTTTCCGGAGAGAGAATGCTGTTTTACTATTGGTGACATTATTTTTCAAATACATTTCATCGACTTATTTGAGCGAAAAAACGTGCTACAGCGCCTTTAAATGAAACTTCATAAGTAATACTACTACCTGCACGATGTAAGTGAAATACTCTTGAAAGTAACGTGCTGACACTTTGGACTGTCCTTGCAATAACCGTACACATTTAAATCAAAATTGACTCCATATAATGACTTTGTGTTTACTCAATTGCTTGATATATGGAAATCGTGAGTAGTATATATATATTCTCTGCCATTTGCAAAGGAACAATAATATTCACAACATTATTTTAGCATAGGATTATTACATGAAGCTGAGCACTATTATCAATGGTGTCGCAGTGATGAAGGCACATAGTAAACCGGCCACGTGTGGCCAACCATATACCCATGTGGAGTGTGGATAACAATAACAACAGTTATATGGCACCAATTAGACTAGTTCCAAATGGCTGAACGATTCCCCGATCCTCAAAGCATCAAGTTTTGTAGAAGTTGAATACATAAGAAAAACAACACAGCATCAAATTATTCAGAAAATAGGTCCGTGACATATATTTTTAGCAGCTCTGACTTAGTAGGAGCTGCTATCAGTTTTTGTGCAGTTTGCGTCGCCGCCGGCACGTTTTGTATTCGCTATAACGTTTTTCCTAGAAGGTTTTGAGAACTCATATACATAACTTCTTACTTATGCCCCTGGGGAATTTTTTTGACAAGTTCACATTCAAGGTCAAATGTCAAGGTGACGAGTTCTGAAATCGCTTTAAAAAATCCTTGTAAACACAATAACTTGAAAAATATTTGTGCTATCAAGCTCTTATTTGGTGTATATCAACTATGGAGAAACGCCAAGATTTGAAAAGGTTTCCGCTAACATCCGTCAAAGGTCAAGGTCATAGCGAGGTCACAACTTAAGCATGCTTTTGCGAAAATGTCTTATTTCAACTATTAACACTTTGAATCATTACATGATTGTGATACACAATGAATAGTGATCACTGATTGTGTGACCTTGGATTTTAAAGGTCAAGGTCACGAGATATGGTCAAGGTCACCAGTTCTGAAATCACTAAATAACCTTTTTCCATGAAGGTATCAACACTTCATATATATAGCTTCTTTCTTGTACACCTGGGGAATTATTTTGACATGCTCTTATTCAAGGTTGAAGGTCAAGGTCATGAGTTCTGAAAACACTACAAAAATCCTTGTAAACACGATAACTTCAACAACTTCTGTGCTATCAGGCCCTTACTTGGTATATGATGCATGACAATAAATTCAAACTAAACAGTAGCAAGACCGAATCTATTCTCTTGGGCCCTATCAAACGGAGAGATATGTGTGCTTGTGACGCTTTCGAGTTTGATAACTCACTCATTAATTTTTCCAACCAAGTCAAAGATCTGGGTGTGATCCTTGACTCTGACCTTTCACTTGACAGTCACGTCTCCAACCTTGTCAAAACCTGCTTTATTCCACTCCGGAGTATTGGTAACATTCGCCAATATCTAACTACCAAATCAGCAACAACTCTTGTTCTCTCTCTTGTTGTCAGCAGACTTGATTACTGCAACTGTTTGTTGGCTGGTGCAACCAAGTCCCAGATACAGAGGCTACAGAGAGTGCAGAATGTAGCAGCCCGCATTGTGACCAGATCCAGAAAGAACGATCACATCACTCCAATCCTCTTCTCTCTGCACTGGTTGCCAGTGGATTCTAGAATCAAGTTTAAGCTTCTCTGTCTTGTCTTCCGCTGCCTGTCTGGAACAGCCCCTACCTACTTATCCAGTCTTCTCACTTCTTACAATCCACCTCGTTCGCTCCGTTCACAAGACAAGAATCTGCTCGTAGTCCCTAAATCTAGAAGAGTACAGTACGGGAACAGATCCTTTGCCTATGCAGCACCAGTTGCTTGGAATGCACTGCCACAAGACCTCAGAGATTGTAGTGACTTTCAGAGTTTCAAAACACTGCTAAAAACTCATTTGTTCAGAGAAGCCTTTCAACTGAACTGCTGACATTTTCCTCAATTCTGTTTGCGCTTTGAGCATGATCTTCATGGAAAACAGCGCATTACAAACATGTTATGATGATGATGATGATGATGATGATGATGATGATATATCAACTATGGAGAAAGACTGAGAATTGAAAAGGTTTTCGCTAAAATCTGTCCAAGGTCAAGGTCACAGCGAGGTCACAACTTAGGCATGCAGTTGTGAACATGCCTTATTTTAACTATTAACACTTTGAATCATTACATGATTGTTATACACAATGAAAAGTGATCATTGACTGTGTGACCTTGAAGATCAAAGGTCAAGGTCACGAGATATGGTCACGGTGACCAGTTCTGAAATCTCTAAATAACTTTTTTCCAAGAAGGTATTAACACCTCATATACATAGCTTCTTTCTTATAAATCTGGTGAATGATTTTGACATGTTCACATTCAAGGTCAAAGGTCAAGGTCATGAGTTCTTAAATCACTACAATAATCCTTGTAAACATGATTACTTCAAACATTTTTGTGCTGTCACTCTCTTAATTGGTATATATCAACTATGGAGGAAGACCAAGATTTGAAAACGTTTTCGCTAAAATATGTCAAAGGTCAAGGTCACAGCAAGGTCACAACTTGAGCATGCTATTGTGAATATGCCTTATGTTAACAATGAACACTTTGAGTCATTGAATGATTGTTATACACAATGAAAAGTAATCATTGATGGTGTGACCTTGAAGGTCAAATGTCAAGGTCATGAGATATTGGTTAAGGCCATGTAAATCCTTTGATCCAATTTTGAAATCAGAAATAGGTTTTAACAACAAACTTGTGAAAAGTGACTCCAGTGATGATTCAACTTGTTAGAATAACTTTAATAATGAAAAAAAATTTGTCCCAAAAAAATTCCCATTTTATTTATGCTGAGGAGAAGGCGGAACAGGGAAATGCGAGACCCAAAGTTTCGGAGCTGCTCTGCTTTTGCGGTGTCCCGCAAACGCTCATCTAGTTTTATTTT
The DNA here is from genome assembly GCA_936450465.1 of Gibbula magus. Taxonomy (NCBI): domain Eukaryota; kingdom Metazoa; phylum Mollusca; class Gastropoda; order Trochida; family Trochidae; genus Gibbula; species Gibbula magus. Next base: position 8,359,292 of record OW388290.1, on the reverse strand, counting down.
TATCCCCCGCCGCGCGTTTAGCGCGAAGCGGGGGATATAGTATTCGGCTGCGTCCGTCCGTACGTACGTACGTACGTCCGTACGTCCGTACGAAATGGAATAACTCAAATACTATTCACTGGATTCTTTTCATATTTTGCATATGGGTTCATCATAGCAAGAGTAATGTTCCTATAGAGGTTTGTGACCTTGACCTTCATTTCAAGGTCACAATGAGACTTTGTCATTTTACCCTTGTCAGCGGGATATCTCAATAACCATTTGCTGGATTCTCTTCATATTTTACACATAGCTTCTCCAAGGGAAGACGACGGGCTGATTAGATTTTGGTGACCTTGACATCATTTTGAATTTTTCGACATGTTAATGTACATGTAAAGCTTGTCAGCGAGATATCTCAAGAACCATTCACCGGAATTCCATCATTTCTTACATAGAGCACCTTCTAGGGAAGACGACGGGCTGATTAGATTTTGGTGACCTTGACATTATTTTCAAGGTCACAGCGGAACTTTGACTTTTTAGACATGTTTGACAGTCGATTTTGCTGATCTTGACATTATTTTTAAATTTTGAAGTATTATTTTGCGGCGGGGGATCATATCACCTTAGTGACAAATACTTGTCTATTATTCTTCAGCGGTTTGTTTTCCATAAGTTTTATCATGTTTGAATGTTGACATTGTATTTTATCATATAAGGTTAATGGAAAAAAAACCATACAAATTGCAGAATTGCTATTCTAATAACATTCCATTTATGAAAGAAAACAACAATATAGCTCTAAATGATTATCATTTATTTTAATAAGTGACTTTAACAAAATAAAACAAGTTTGTCATTTGTTGTGACATTACCACTGAAAAAAAGTCCGTGTCATGCACTATTTCTTTTTGAATCTCGAATAATACATGTTCAGCTTGCATCATGCCAATTTACAGCATTTTTTCATTTATTTTGATTATTGTTAGGAACCTCTTTAAAATGGTGTCATCCGTATTTTCAAATATCCCTCATTTTGACTACAAATAACAATAATTTGTTTGTAGATACTTCATTGTTTGTCCCACAATCTTAGGTCTCACTAAGTAATCAAACAATTATTTTTCTTGCGTAACCTTTGGTATTAAAGACAACGTTTGTAAAACCGAATCAAAAACTACTTCATGCGTTATATTAGCGAAGATTTTATTGCAACTTCACGAAATATGAAAATGCACCTAAATAGTTAATCTATTCACATACCATTATATGATTACCACTTGGAGTATCTTACTTACTCACACTTTCGACGCTAAGGGAAGATAAGTGCCTGATGTCGAATAGCTTTAAGCAAACACATGGATAAACATGCCAACTTTTGGTACTTGTATATGTATTTACAGCAAAAAAACAACACCACTATCACCTGTCATGAACTTATTTTCTGGTGTATGGGGGTGACTATAGGTATTTTCACAAGAGCAACACGAAGTTCAAACAGTCTTTCAGTATGAATGTATACTATTTTGTACGACGGAGTTTGTTTTCATTTGATTGAGAGCAGGGAGCTCTCAGTGTTGTAAGAATTCCCAGGTGATCTGTTTAGAAGCACTAGAACACGCACCTGCATCTCGTGCCAGGTACACTATCCTCACCTGGATGAATCCCAGTTTATAGATGCTGGACGATACCCGTCCCCTCATTAATTAACTCCAGTGCTTATAACAAGATACCGAGGGGGAGCTCCAAATGTAGACGCGCTTTATGGCCAACATGGGAAATTAACATTAAGTTGGTCCCTCATGCAATCGATGACCGATATGTCTCCAGTTCTGTTTCAGGACTCCTTGATGTTACAGACTGCCTGGAAGTTTACTTTTCAACAGTATTGTTGAAGAACAGTAATATTCTCTGGATAACACCTCTTTGATGTGAAAATACACGACGTTTACGAGTATATACTCACTCCTTAATCAGGTGATATATAATGATACCTGATGAAGGAGTGAGCATATACTCCGAAACGTCTTGTATTTTCACATTAAAGAAGTTGTTATCAAGAAAATCTTCCTGTTCTTATGTATACCACATCTAAATGTCCTTCAAAGACCGGATTGTTGTTGAAGGAATACCAGACGGGATACTGTTTTATTAACTTTAATATTTAGCAATGACACACTGCGAATGACGTGTTCACAGCAACGATATGATCAAACTCAGACTCGAACCACCTCGATACTATCGACTTCAACCAAGGCACGTTTAATAAATAGAATATACTGAAGGACCTCCCATGTAATACTATTATTATAATTTATTAAACGAGATAATGATTTGGCATCAAACGGGCGAATAAATTAGTATTCTGTTTATTTCTTGCCCATAGTCAAGGTAAGTTCCGACAGGGTGTTGAACGTCTCAGGTCATGTACAGTGATAATGGTGTGACATCTGCACATTATTGTAAGGTCGTGACGTCATATCTGCACATTATTGTAAGGTCGTGACGTCATATCTGCACATTATTGTGAGGTCATACAAGCAGCTAAGTGGTATTTAACTTGTTTTATATTGCAATATTAGTAGTATTGCAGTGCACTACTTTATTCGGCGATATCAAAATAGTGCAATACCGCTCACAACAATGTGCAGATGTGACGTCCCGACCTTACAATAATGATCTTCCATGAGCGAGCTATATCCTCGTAGTAACCGTCCCTCCTTCCGTGAACGTTTCGCTTTTTCGACTTCTACTCCAGAACCAATGACTCTAAAGTGCTGAAGTTTTATGTACAGACTCCTTGGTTAAATTACACTTGTGACGTCATCCTATTGTTCTTTCACTCCATTATTTTTCAGTAATGGAGAGTTACACATCACATCTTATTTTTGAAGTAGAAATTTAATTTCTTTAACTTTTTAAAGCAATTTTGATAAAAGAGCAATACTTTGAGTGTAATTTAAGTAGAGTAATATCCTCGTAACTCTCCATTCCTTAAAAATAATGGGCCTCGGCCCCTCCGGGGCCTCGGCTCCATTATTTTTAAGGAATGGAGAGTTACTCGGACATTACACTCTACGTAAAGGGGATTCTAAATTGTAGATTTGGAGAACTGTATAAAGGTCACAGGGATCATGACCTAAAAAGCTTTTTTCATCTTTTTCTCCTGAACTGATGACTCAGTCTAGCGAGCTGAAATTTATGTACAGACTCCTTAGCTGAAGGGGATTCTAAATTGTATATTTGGTGACCCTGTGACCTCAACTAAGGGTCACAGGGGTCATGACCTAAACAGCTATTTTCATCTTCTTCGCCAGTCCCAATAGCTCTGTAAAGCTGAAATGATATGTACAGGCTCTTTGGCCAATGGGGATTCTAAATTGCAGATTTGGGTACCCTGTGACCGCAAATATGGGTAAAAGCCTAAAAACCCTGTTGTAAGAGTTTTGAACTCTTGAGATTTTATGTGCAATTCTTTAAGTTTTGAGAAGTAATCCCGAATAAAAGACCTGAGGGATAGTCATCTCATCTTTTTTAGTGCTTTAAGAAATGTAGGAATTGAGAAAAGAAAGTAACTTTGCAGTTAATCTTATTCAATAGTAATGTGATATATATGTCGACTTAAGATTAATATCTTCATTATGGACATGTTTGATGCAATCAATGTGAAATGAGAACTATTGAATAGCCTATGAACTGAACATTGTGACAGGCCGCAAGGAATACATTGAAGAGGAGTTTTATTTTTATTATTTTAAATTAGATATGTGAACTGAATATGACTGGTAATGAAATGATAATAAAACTATTAGAAATAGCTACATGAGATCATGACATCACATCTTCTTCTCCAGTCCCAATAGCTCTGCAAAGCTGAAATGATATGTACAGGCTCTTTGGCCAATGGGGATTCTAAATTGCAGATTTGGGTACCCTGTGACCGCAAATATGGGTAAAAGCCTAAAAACCCTGTTGTAAGAGTTTTGAACTCTTGAGATTTTATGTGCAATTCTTTAAGTTTTGAGAAGTAATCCCGAATAAAAGACCTGAGGGATAGTCATCTCATCTTTTTTAGTGCTTTAAGAAATGTAGGAATTGAGAAAAGAAAGTAACTTTGCAGTTAATCTTATTCAATAGTAATGTGATATATATGTCGACTTAAGATTAATATCTTCATTATGGAAATGTTTGATGCAATCAATGTGAAATGAGAACTATTGAATAGCCTATGAACTGAACATTGTGACAGGCCGCAAGGAATACATTGAAGAGGAGTTTTATTTTTATTATTTTAAATTAGATATGTGAACTGAATATGACTGGTAATGAAATGATAATAAAACTATTAGAAATAGCTACATGAGATCATGACATCACATCTTCTTCTCCAGTCCCAATAGCTCTACAAAGCTGAAATGATATGTACAGACTCTTTGGTCAATGGGGATTCTAAATTGTAGATTTGGTGACCCTGTGACCGCAAATATGGGTCACAGTCTAAAAACCCTGCTGTTAGAGCTTTGAACTTTTGAGATTTTATGTGCACTTCTTCAAGTTTTGAGAAGTAATCCCGAATAAAAGACCTGAGGGATAGTCATCTCATCTTTTTTAGTGCTTTAAGAAATGTAGGAATTGAGAAAAGAAAGTAACTTTGCAGTTAATCTTATTCAATAGTAATGTGATATATATGTCGACTTAAGATTAATATCTTCATTATGGACATGTTTGATGCAATCAATGTGAAATGAGAACTATTGAATAGCATATGAACTGAACATTGTGACAGGCCGCAAGGAATACATTGAAGAGGAGTTTTATTTTTATTATTTTAAATTAGATATGTGAACTGAATATGACTGGTAATGAAATGATAATAAAACTATTAGAAATAGCTACATGAGATCATGACATCACATCTTCTTCTCCAGTCCCAATAGCTCTACAAAGCTGAAATGATATGTACAGACTCTTTGGTCAATGGGGATTCTAAATTGTAGATTTGGTGACCCTGTGACCGCAAATATGGGTCACAGTCTAAAAACCCTGCTGTTAGAGCTTTGAACTTTTGAGATTTTATGTGCACTTCTTCAAGTTTTGAGAAGTAATCCCGAATAAAAAACCTGAGGGATAGTCATCTCATCTTTTTTAGTGCTTTAAGAAATGTAGGAATTGAGAAAAGAAAGTAACTTTGCAGTTAATCTTATTCAATAGTAATGTGATATATATGTCGACTTAAGATTAATATCTTCATTATGGAAATGTTTGATGCAATCAATGTGAAATGAGAACTATTGAATAGCCTATGAACTGAACATTGTGACAGGCCGCAAGGAATACATTGAAGAGGAGTTTTATTTTTATTATTTTAAATTAGATATGTGAACTGAATATGACTGGTAATGAAATGATAATAAAACTATTAGAAATAGCTACATGAGATCATGACATCACATCTTCTTCTCCAGTCCCAATAGCTCTACAAAGCTGAAATGATATGTACAGACTCTTTGGTCAATGGGGATTCTAAATTGTAGATTTGGTGACCCTGTGACCGCAAATATGGGTCACAGTCTAAAAACCCTGCTGTTAGAGCTTTGAACTTTTGAGATTTTATGTGCACTTCTTCAAGTTTTGAGAAGTAATCCCTAATAAAAGACCTGAGGGAAAGACATCTCATCTTTTCTAGTCCTAACATGTGCTTTGAGAATTGCAGGAATTAAGAAAAGAAAGTAAATTTGAAGTTAATCTTATTCAATAGCAAAGTGAAATATATATCGACTTTACATTATGGACATGTTTGATGTAATCAATGTTAAATGAGAACTATTGAATAGCCTATGAACTGAATATTGTGACGGGCCGCAAAGAAATAAATTGAAGAGGTTTATTTTTATTTTACATGGGATATGTATGTGAACTGGATATGACTGGTGATGAAATGATAAGATAAGACTATTAGAAGTAGCTACATGAGATCATGACATCACATTTTCTCCAGTACAGAAAAATAAATAAGTGTGGGGAAAACAACATTTAAAATATATAATTCACTGGCTGTGATGTTGTGAAATAGCATTGTGTTGACCTGGGCAGTGAGTAGAGAGTTAGCTTAAGTCGTTAGGGCTCATACAGAAATTGAGGGTTACTTCAAGCTTCTGTGTTGTGTTGCTGTCTTACACTCAGATGCTCAAGAGAATTTATTCATAAAATATCAACATTTTATTTAATTGAAATTGATTTATGAAATTGAAAAGGAGCCTATAAGAAACAGGATGTTCAGGAACAGATTGGAGCTCCTTTTCAATATGTAATAAATGTTGATATTTCAAGAATACAAATAAGAACTAAAACAATAACATGCAAAGGTCTACTGTATACATGTATATTATGAATGTGGATTGTTATAATACATTTTAAAGTTGATGACTAGGCAATGCCTTATTTTATGATATCTTAACCTTTTCCTTAGAGATAATGAATAACATAATTATTGATGAGCTTCAGAGCCAATGGCTCTATTTTTTATATAAATTATTTGATAATTTTTTTTATTTTTTATTAGGTGAAAGACATTTCTAGTTGCGTGCAGGTAAGATAGATAACACCTCGTGACGTCATTATTCCTCGGGAAGTGGAGAACATTACCAACTCCGCCACAGCTCATGTTTATTACAGCACTGTGCGGACTTTCATTACGGACCAGAATACCTGGGATTAAAGTAGACTTATTAATATACATCAACGTGTCTGTCTGGGAGTCATCGAGTGCTTTACGTTTTGATTATTACATTACATAAAATAGACCACTGACACATGATGTGATACTGCCCATAACGACTAGACACGTGCAGGGTGCGCTGTTCTGGTGTCCTGTCATTATGTCAATAGGAGTAGAACAGCAATAGGAGAATGGCCTTTCAATCACATAACAGAAAGCGATCTAAATGTTTCACCCCATCACAAATAGCCACGTAAATAGTCCAACTCAACCTTAGAGTGATGCAAACTTTCCAACGCCACAACAGAAACCATTGTAAATGTTCCAACTCCATAAGAGAAAGCAGTGTAAAGGTTCCAGCACGCATTCTAATTCTCAGGTTGTTTTTATCATCAATAGGGTCACCAAATCGACGATACGCTGCATGCGCCCATTCTTGCACAGAGCTATGCATATACTTGAAAGAATAGTTATCGTTTGAAAAAAGACCCCATTACAACACACCTTATATGAAGACAGATGCATTAAGGTTCTGGACGTAAGAGTCATAAGTGCCATACATTAACATTGACTTACGACTATCTAAGCACTAAGAGAGCTTCGAAAATATGGGCCCTGGTTGTGAATCATTCTAGAAATGGATAGTAAATGAAGACGAGAAAGATAGTGAACAGTAATAAAATCCTCCTTTTTCCTAAATATATTTATATAGGTTCTAATCTTCATCTAAAATAACACAGTAGATTTGAATGAGTAAACAAGTGATGCATAGGGGAAAGCTTTTATTTCAGCATGATGTGAACTAGACGTCGAAACATTTTCAAAAGAAATACATGTAAATTATATTTCTACTTCAACCAAGTGAAATGGGTAGTTCTTTTTTAATATGATTATAACGTATATGGATTCTAGCGTAATTAGAAAGTAACAACGTGTATAATAAAAATAACCTTTTGTTCTTAAAATAATAGTGTTGTCAAATATTAAAAGGTTCTTAATGCTATTTAATATCAAAGACAGTATTGGACGACTCCATTATAATCAAGGGGTAAACGCTTTGGATTGCTTGTATTATGTTTATTACGGGATCGCTTTCTACAAACAGCCCCATTTTAGATTTTCAAAAGCAGTCCAGATATTTGCAATCAAGAAACCAGGTTAGTTTATATCACGCTCCTTAAAATCTTGGAACTTCAAGAAGACATATTGTCTAAGACTTTGACTCTCGAAGTTCTGTGTGACTTAATGCTGTGACAGTTTAGATATTTAATGTGTGAGATAATCTGATATGACATTCTGATATTGGAAATCTGTACTTGATCAAAACAATGTTCCAACGTTATATTCGGGATTACACTATGCTATGTAAACGTCCCAACCCCATAACGTATTGTGAACCCTAATATAACATTTGTTCACTATCTAAATGGCAAAGTACGACTGACGTTAGATTTCACAACTAAACACGGCGTATGGCACTTTGAACACTGTATGACAGGGACGTATGTGTAATCGGTAAAGTTCATGGTCGGACCACAAATGATATGTGTAAGTATACAGACTGTTTATGATATTTACGTTTAGGACATGCATCATTAAACCACTACTTAGAGAGTATGTTACCTATATTTAGACATATCACCCCTTCTCTTTATACCAGTTTTAGATCTTGCCAGTCTAGTAGGTGCAATGCTATACGTCCCGTTAGTCCGTAATGATGTGTGAGCAGCATACCATTTTGTTATCATCTATTATGACATTGTCGAAATAATCAAATTTTCTCATTATAGCCGGAAATATGAATAGAGTACGTAACATAATTATAGTAATCGGGAATCATTTAACATCTTGAAATCGAATAACATCAAATAATATCTCCAAAGTGAATACATTTTTTTTTATGAAATTATGGTCAATGTGTCATTTACTTTTTCAAAATGATCAAATCTTGTTTTAGAATTGATACACCTTTATTCAATCGCAATTTAATATCCGCTAGCTGTTGGTTCGTGATGAAACCAATAGAAAGAAGGCTGATATCTACAGTGTTTACCTATTGAATGTAACCCCCCACTTATTTGTTGAAAACACTGGGACTCTATCTATCTGTTCTGATGCCATAACAAGATACTTCACTTAAGTAGCATCGAAAAGAAAACCGCAATAGGAAATGTATGTTTAATAGAAACAATGCGTTACGTATTTGATTTCAAATTACATTTCATTATGTTAAACTTTTAAATTACATAACAACATTAAAGGCGCCATTTGATGAAAAAAGGTGACCCTACATGCCCATTTAGCATACTTGCAACCATTTTAGAGCGTATTAAAGTGGTTAAGTGTTTAAATCAAATTTGTTTTTCTCTCTGAAGTTCCGGTGTCATTGTATGATGAAAAATAAACGCTGTGTGATATCAGTATTGTATATGTTAACAACCATTCTAAAAAAGACACCTCGCATTGTATCGGGACTGTCTGACAAAACAACAGCACGGAGAGTTACACAAACGTGAAATGCAACACAGGTAACTTTTTTTTTAAAAGCGGTGTTTCATAAATTAAACTTAAATGTATGACTTATAACGTAAAATACCTGTAGGAGGAAGATCTAATGAAAACATATATAATTATAATTAAGACTGGTGTCATGTTGTTATTAATTTAATTTTATTCTTTGTTGTCAACCCAAAATGTTGAAACGTGTTTAAACACTGCTAAATATCTTTACTATGCATTTGAAAAAAGAAAAGCTATTTTGTCATATTAATATCATATCTTGTTATATCACATACATTTTGTCATTGAAAACAATTCAATGTCTGCACCGATGAGGTGGGTTTTTTGTACCGTGGCCCTACAGTATTGGAAATAAAAGATTGAATCAGAAATTATATGTAGGACTTATAACGTATAAATACCCGTATGTAGATCTAATGAAAATCTATATAATTAAGACTGGTGTCATGTTGTTGTATATTGATAGCAAGGCCCGAGTGGAATAGTTTGAGACACGCAAACTTCTTTATTTCTATCCGATCAATAGTTTTTCATAGAATAAGAAGTTACCAGTAATGAAACGAATTGAAAAATAAACTTTCATTGAAAATTGTAAACTCCTCATGGTGCTGTGGCGTCTTTCCTCGTGTCAAGTCTTATAGATCCCAATGAAAGGTTAAATCTATGAGAGTTAACCGGGCATCGTTTCAAGAGATCGCATCAGAGTCACGGGTGACTAGCTACAGGAAGACCTTACTCTCCGACAACGGTGCTGATTGCATACAATAAAATACCAAGAATGTCGATAAACCCTTAAACCGTCGCTTTAGAACAGGTTAATATATAGGACGTTATGACTTCCGAAACTCTGTCATCAGAGAATGATCTGGTCCTGCCCCATGACTGTATAATATCATGTGATATAGTCCAGGTTCTTATTCAGCAAGTTTAAATAAACTGAATACACTGTGGCACTAAAAGCTTAAAGATCCCGTGTAACGCATGTTTCTCAAGAATGACAGGATATTACCTCTACGTACATTATATATCGGAATCAATTGAACATAAAATCGAGACAATATACACTTGCAATTGATTATTAAGACGGTTTTAATTGACCCATTTTAACAATGCCGTGATCAGCGCCGGGATCCGTTTGAAGATAATCATTGAGGCGTGACTGTGATTAACCACAGACGACGGGAGGGGTCATCTGTGACCCGCTTCGTGGAGCCTCGTTAATTAATTGATGATGATTATCACTGCCGCTAGATGAATTTATGAGGTGTGTTCACTCGCAAAAACACATGTTTATGCAATAATTATGTCATTGTCATCTGCGGAATTACCTAGTTGGATATCTAAACATTCGATATATGGATTTTTTAAGTTGTTTTATTGAAGATTTGAGAGTGAAATTAACAACCAAAATGTTGCGAAATGACGTTGAATTATGACTATCGCCGATAATGAGATTACTCCAGTGACGTCACAGGAGTCAAGCAATAGGGACCACACCCCGCAGATTTTCATTCTGGTCGCCGGCGTTTTTTTTAAAAAGCTGTTTATAAGTCATTTATGGGCCGATTTCAGAAATTTAAATTGAGCAATTGTCAAATTGGCATCCCATTTTAATGAATTCGAATGTGACCATATGTCAATACATCTATCCTTTAAAGAATTAGATCATATGGATGGATGTAGAGTATTTCAATAGACTGAAATGTTAGTCCAATAATAGTCCTCCTGTGACCAATAAAGAAGAAGGTAAAGAAGAAATGTCGTTCAAAATCAAAAATAAAGTTATCATTTGTTATCCATTTGACTAATACAACACATGATGACATGATGGAGAAGTGCAAGGGTATGCCGTTGTATGGTATAATGTGGTAGGCCTACTGTGTGGTTAAGCAAGATGATACCATTGGCTAGTTAGGGCATGGGTTGATATACGTACATGTCGAAAGTAGGGCATGCGTGGTATGGTATGACAGCAGAATATCGTATGATATGGTTAGCTATATGGTATCGTTTGGCATAGTAATGCTGTAATGGCACGGGTTGATGTCATGATATATTGTATCGAAATGTCTTACATTGTATCAATTTGATATACAATATGATCTGTAATGGTCCGATATGATACGACAGTGCATATGCACCAGTACAGTTGGTAGGCTGTGTTCAGGTTTCGTGACGATTGGTATGTGTAGAAAAAGCCAGGGATGTCGGAAGTTGGGTCAGGGGTCATAGAGATTGTACTGAATCAATGTCATTATAGTTATGACAATATTTCTACGATAGCATCTGGCTCCGAGGCGACACCCGAGGGTATGGAAGGCGCATTGTGAGGACACATTTGGTTACGTATAAGTGAACACACTGTCACAGCATGTGTAAGAGTACATTGGTAAGGGAATAATGATATGGGTATGTGTCGAAGTTGGTAACTGAAATGTTAACACCCTAGATAAAGCGAAACTTGAATCATTTTAGCATTACCACATTGACAGTTACTTTAAATCAATAAAACGCCAGAAAATAAGCATAATGAACTGATATAAACTGTATGTGTTTACCAACAAAGTATAAAAGTCCATCATTAGAGTAGAAACATGATAGAAGGTCGGAACTTAATGTCCTCGCGGAAATAAAGACAAGACATTGACATATATTCAATGCAGTGTATAAAGGTATGACATTTCAACAATAGGTAGATATATATAGGCACAGAAAGGCCTTATATACATAACCTATACCTTTAGACTCGGTCATGCTTTTCACAATCGGACATTTGTAGAAGTTGAAAGGCTCTTCTAGGTAGAGGAGTATTCCCGTACTGTGTAAACTGCCCTTCAATCTGCCCTGCGCTAATTTGGAGACCTTCCCCTTTTGCGATTTAATTTCTCATAAAGTATTTATCCACTGCACGTCCGGACTACTCTGTGACTTCGAGCTTTGGTGTGCAACAAAAGCGGTGTACTTCAGAGACGCCCCAGCGAAGCAGGACAAACAGCAGAAGCGGGCAATGGTCCAACACAGTCTTTAATATACACCAGGCCCGCCTATATGCTTTACTTGCCAAGATTGATACAAAAATATTTTACCAATGGATTCGGGACCTGCTACGTAATAAATGTCAGGGAAGGCGTGTGTGCGTGCTTGAGTTCCATCGGGCGGACAGACAGACTGACGGGGGGAGGGGAGGGAGAAGCAGACGCAGCCGGAAACGGCGGGAAGAAGCAGACGTCAAATCAACTGTCGTCTGCTCAATCAATTTTATGGAATGTACGAGTGTGTAAGTGAAGAGATGGATATTGATATTACAGGAAGTATACCTATATATACCTACCCAGGATAATCATTGAAGTAGTATACAGACCGGGGGAGTTCTATACACTAATGTGAGTATGGTGTTCCTTCAAAGTTAGACGTTGTTTTATAAGTTTTATTTAAAGATTTTGTATGCACGTGTTAACAAATGATTAACACAGTTTTATCTTATATATTTTATTATGAATATATTTCCCTATTTCATTCAGGAACCATTTATCTTAAATGACCAGAAAACATATAATTTTTAATTACGTATCATCATCACTATTTGTCGTTTTGAATCATAACGTTAACTAATTCATCAAAGGTAGGCTACTTCGATGGTATGTCCCACCTTTTCAGACATACAACACTAAGACCATTTAGAATGGCCCGTGGTCAGATGTCAGCACCCAGTACTTGTTCAGTACCTTGGTATCATTGTAGATAACCGATTATGAATATAAACGTAAACTAATTCATCAAAGGTTGGCCTACTTTAAACGTATATCCCACCTTCTCAGACAGATACATATATAGCCTATATGTCACAGTAAGAACATTTAGGATGGCCCTTGGTCAGATTTCAGGACATCAAATACTTCAGTACATTCAATACTTAGTATCATCTCACATCGTACCTTAATCGCTTTTGTAGCTCAGTTGGGCGAGGTTTGGGTTCCTTTCCCGGGCGCCTCATACCAAACTACGTAGAATGGGAGTTCTTGCTTCCAGAAGACAACGGAAAAGAACAGATTTCAATTCTTACAATTCACATATAACAGTGAATAGTTAAATAGTAGTGCATTCTATATATTACATAACATGTTTCTATTAACATATACACTTTCAAACATTAGTAATACAAAGAGATTTAGTTATGTAATCAAAATAAACTCAGGCCGCCTTTAATGATATTGACATCTTCAATAAAAAGAGTTTATGTGTGGTTTCATGAAGGAGATATACTTTTAAATTCCTTGATCGACCTAAAAAACACTCCAACAGATGCTTTAGCTGCCGGGTTTAATTGTCTGTGTTTGACATTGAAGATATCATAATCAATGAATAATGATAATCAATATATTGTGTTACTGCTTCTTACTGATCCGCTAAACAACCCCTGGGACATAACTGACCCTCTGACAAAATGATAGAGAAACTCTTTTTATCTAAAAACTTTCTACCAATACTTCATAAAATATGATAATTCAATAAACAACGTCGATCGCCTGCAAAGTAAAATACATTGAATTAATCCCAACTGAACATATTACTAAGTAACACGTTATAAATGGTACTTCTAGGAATACAACTCTGATTTACTGGTCAGTTACAGTGACGTTCAGCTGACGTCTCGCATTCCAACTGAAGATTTCACAGTGTAAGAATCTTTGACACGAGGAGGTAGGAGACAACGTCATTGTTTCACTCCACAACTTTGAGAAAATGTAACTTATTTGAAGTGATAGTGTAGGTGACCGAATAGCGTGTATAACATAATTTAATAAGGATTTATCACTTCAGTTGTTCTGAAAAAAACTCTTTGATACGTTTCTTTCAAATGTTATCAATGTTATCAACCTCGCTAACTGAGTTGCTCCCAAAGGCTTTATGTTCATTGATATTCAAATATAATAATGTAAGCCCGTTAGCATGAATTCAATGAATGACAAAGTGTGACATGTGATATGCATTGTATTTGCCAACCGGAAATCAGCAATTGAATGTCAAAATATAATTATGTTGAAATACTTATCTGCATTACAATAACTGGTATGCTTCACTTATTTTCGAATTAATAATTTATTACGTACTTCAAAAGAAAAGTATATTATGAAATTTATTACACTTGAACATATGTAAATTTAAACCCACCATTCTCACCCTCGCTTGAATACACTTGACATTTAAAACCATATTGGACACACCTACCCACAATTCTCACCCTCGCTTGAACACACGTGACATTTAAAACCATATTGGACACACCCACCCACCATTCTCACCCTCGCTTGAATACCCGTGACATTTAAAACCATAATGTCAAACCCACGCTATATTCTCACCCTCGCTTGAATAGACGTGACATTTAAAACCATATTGGACACACCTACCCACAATTCTAACCCTCGCTTGAATACACGTGACATTTAAAACCATATTGGACACACCCACCCACCATTCTCACCCTCTCTTGAATACCCGTGACATTTAAAACCATAATGTCAAACCCACCCTATATTCTAACCCTCGCTTGAATAGACGTGACATTTAAAACCATATTGGACACACCTACCCACCATTCTCACCCTCGCTTGAATACACTTGACATTTAAAACCATATTGGACACACCTACCCACAATTCTCACCCTCGCTTGAACACACGTGACATTTAAAACCATATTGGACACACCCATCCACCATTCTCACCCTCGCTTGAATACCCGTGACATTTAAAACCATAATGTCAAACCCACTCTATATTCTAACCCTCGCTTGAATAGACGTGACATTTAAAACCATATTGGACACACCTACCCACAATTCTAACCCTCTCTTGAATACACGTGACATTTAAAACCATATTGGACACATCCATCCACCATTCTCACCCTCGCTTGAATACCCGTGACATTTAAAACCATAATGTCAAACCCACCCACCATTCTCACCCTCGCTTGAATACCCGTGACATTTAAAACCATATTGGACACACCCATCCACAATTCTAACCCTCGCTTGAACACACGTGGCATTTAAAACCATATTGGACACACCCATCCACAATTCTAACCCTCGCTTGAATAGACGTGACATTTAAAACCATATTGGACACACCCATCCACAATTCTAACCCTCGCTTGAACACACGTGGCATTTAAAACCATATTGGACACACCCACCCACCATTCTCACCCTCGCTTGAATACACGTGACATTTAAAACCATATTGGACACACCTACCCAAAATTCTAACCCTCGCTTGAACACACGTGGCATTTAAAACCATATTGGACACACCCACCCACCATTCTCAACCTCGCTTGAATACACGTGACATTAAAAACCATATTGGACACACCCACCCACCATTCTCAACCTCGCTTGAATACACGTGACATTAAAAACCATATTGGACACACCCACCCACCATTCTTACCCTCGCTTGAATACACGTGACATTTAAAACCATATTGGACACACACACCCACTTTTCTCACTCTCGCTTGAATACACGTGACATTTAAAACCATATTGGACACACCCACCCACCATTCTCACCCTCGCTTGAATACACGTGACATTAACAACCATATTGGACACACCTACCCACCACCATTCTCACCCTCGCTTGAATGCACGTGACATTTCAAACCATATATACAATTGTTAGTGGGCGAAAAAGGAAGTTTCCAATGCCGAAAATAAGTTTATCAAACAAATCATTGAATGGAATGGGAGAATGCGGAGGGTGCACGAGGGTGTTATATACTCAAGCGTATCACTCCATGACATACGAGCCAAAGTTCCCATCTCAATGCTTGAAAAACGAAACCCTAAACTAACTTGGGTTCCTTTCACAAAATAACCTTTACTAAGGTTAATCATAACCCCCATACTTTAACATTACCTTAGTGACTTACGATCACCTTAGTGACTT
The DNA here is from genome assembly GCA_936450465.1 of Gibbula magus. NCBI lineage: Eukaryota > Metazoa > Mollusca > Gastropoda > Trochida > Trochidae > Gibbula > Gibbula magus. The sequence goes on along the minus strand of OW388290.1, from coordinate 8,343,113 downwards.
ACGATCACCTTAGTGACTTACGATCACCTTAGTGACTTACGATCGCCTTAGTGACTTACGATCGCCTTAGTGACATACGATCACCTTAGTGCTTTGTGAGAGGAGCCCCAGGACCAGGTCCATCAACAATTCTTAAAACCGATTGATCTGAATTTCTGACATTTAAAGAAAATTCAATAGCCAAATATGCCAATCAACAAGGTATGTCTAAATGTAAACCTACGTGTGGGAATGTATTCAATGTACTGATACCTCAAGGGGGACATCAATGTCATTCCGTCTCTCGAAGCATGTAAAAGATGGAATGACATTTAACCCTCTCGGGGCCGCAGTGTGGAATGGCTGTCATATTGACCTGTATGATACTTATGACATGGACTGACTTACTCCTCACTGACATGTTGTGACCTTACATATCTGCGTGCGTGGGCGACATGGTTAATAAATATGATAGAAGTTGAAGATCAACTGATGTTACTTTAAACTAATACATTAAATATGTACAAAATTGATTTCGTTGTTTATTGTGTGTGTTTGTTTATGTTAAAATTTGCCATTTATAACTATTCGTTTAGAACTTTGTTTATTGTTGGTGGGTGATTGTTATTGGTAAACAAATTCCATTTTGTGAGATTTCTTCATTTCCATAAGAAATGTTTAGCATCTTTAATTTTATGAACATGTGATTCACTTGCCATTAGCTAAACATTTCAAAATAATATGATTCAACTCGAATGTCATCCCAAATCAACTTGTTATCCAATATGACATTAAACATGTTTGCCGTACGAGCAAGAAATATGTTCGATTCACAATCTCCATTGTCGTAACGTATAGAGTTTTTAATTCCCAGCACATTATAGCCTGTATCGTACTGAGTGGATGGGCAGAATCTCTCCAGTTTGCACTGAGTGGCTGCTGCCTGTGTGAAGATATGGCTGGTGGTAATGGAGGGAGGAGATAATCTAATTACCATGCTATCACCAGGTCAAGTTGATTCTGTATCTACCGGTGACATCATGGCGACTGAGCCATCATCCATACACAACCCGGACTCCATACAGCGACACTGTAACATGGGCATGCTGCTGCATATCACGTAATTAGTAGGATAGTGCGATGTTTGGAGTTATTGAAATATTCCATACGGGAAATTAATGAATTTCATGAGTCTGTGATAGTCGTCTGTCAATAGATCGTGAAGGAAACAATTGCATATACACTTCTGTGTGTTTGATAAGAATTTCTTTTCGCAAATGAAATATGAGCATACAGTTTTATGTGCATCGACACGAGTTCATCAATGAAGACAATATTTGCTCATTCTAAATAGAAAATCTGTATTGAAATATAACAAACCATAGCTGAATGATAACATGTTTCAATGTTAACAATGTGCCATCGTATTTGTCGGTTGTGCACATGCTTTCACGGGGTAAAACTAAACTGAGTGGTCTAACTTGTACAAGTTTACATTATATGTCATTGAGTGGTTCTCCTATTACTTGATGAGATAATGTTTTGAAAGGATAAAGAAAGACATCATGTGCTTCATTTTCTAAAAAAAAGGCATGTGTGCATGAGTGCACTGGACGAAGCAGTACCTGTTGTTGGCACTTATCAAGAGCATAAAAATCGATAACGACTGAACACTCTGCAAACAATGTCATCAGTTATCAGACTTACATTTTGTTAAGGAAAACCTATTATTTTTTGTTTATCCGTAATGTATATTTTATAAACGTTTCAACATGAGTCTCAGAGAAAAGGAACCAAATAATCCAGACTTGCTTTCTGAAGGATGTCATGTTTCGGCTTCTGGTGAAGTTAAGGGAAATGTTACCAGACTGAAGTTGTACGATTGGAACATGGTTCCTGCAATACTCTATTACGATTCAGTTGTTAAGTAGCAATGGTATGTTCCAATACCAAGTGGTATAATGCCATTATCATAGAATATATGAATAAATCTTTCTCTAACCTCGCTTTGAACTGTTAACGATCCAGTTGGTAAGTAGATTTGGTATGCTTCCATTACCAGGTAGCTCATTGAAAATGACATTATTATAATATAGAATATCTGAAAAACTGAAAGGGGGCAAACAAATATACAAGCAGTTTCACATCAAGCATTTTCGTTACGAATAGAACGAATTGGTATATTTGATACATCATACTACTAATGAATGATTCACCAACGAAAGGAAAAGTAGGATCTTCCTAAGTGAAAGAAAATTAGTTCTTTACAAAATGTGTCAATTTGCAAGAAGTTGATCGTGAAAAGTTTAAAGTGTGATATTTTTTACAGCATGTATGAACGTAAACCATTGCTCTAATACTGCAATATGATCAATAAGAAGAAGGTTCAAATAACATGGTAAACCCGTTTCCTATATGGACACTTTGAAAGTCAGAGTATCTCCCTCGTTTTTAACTTCATGTATAAGGAAGTCATCGGTAACCTTTCCTCGAATAAGGCTCTCGCTGTAAGTATGCAGGATAGGACAACCCACACAACCATTCACAAAAATTATTCCATTCGCTAATGCTATTTTCATCAAACGTTCCACAAAATCTGTCTCCATAATTTCTTTGATTATCCATTTACACCAACCGGGAAGCCATGATGCATTGATTTTTTGTTAATTTCTTTTCTTGGACCTCCTGCGATTGAACAATTCTCACTGCCTTCACTTCTCACTTCTTACACCGACATGCACTTACTTCTGGAGAGTTCTTACAGGATATAACAATGTTAACTCAGTTTTATCTAACGGGACCTATCAGTGGTGAGTATGTTTTCATACGTTCGTTGAGTACTCGATATAAGCATTGTCACCGGTGTAGAATCCACTGATCAAACCAATTTCTATCACTGGTCGCCTGTTTCTCAAGGTTTCTCTGATTGTCCGATTTTACCTATACACCACCGTCTAGTTCCATGAAGATAATTCCGTGATCACTTGCTTTAAAACAGTATTGGCGCCATTGCTATTAAAAAAACCCCAACCCTATGAGTCACTGAACCAGTTTCTTCTTTTAAACAGTTCTTTGACATCGACGATGTTTAGTAACTAGTGTTTGTCTCGGTCATTCAGCATGATAGAGTACCCCCATCGCATATAATGCTAAGAAGAGTGAGCGTATACTTACATAGATATACAGATCCATACACAGTACGGGTGTCTGGTCACCTTAAAGGTGCATCCATTGTGTTTCATAAAATTGTATTTGGCTTTAATACGATCCAACACATCATATGTGCTGTTTACAATACAACCAAATTCACTCAACTTACATATTCATCTCCAATCGCCAAACATATCATAATTACTAGTTTCCAATTAAAATCGAGTAACATCATTATGCATGTGCAGAAACCGAAAGTGCACGTCCACGCTGTGTATTGTCCGGTTTTCGATCAGAAATCGATACTTTTACCTTCATATCGTCAATATACTAAGAAAACGACCATTAAAATGGTAGTTTTCGGTTACAGTTGGTACTTCTCGATGAAATAAGACAATATATAACGTTTGCTATATTTGACCCCAATCAACACAATGGATATACCTTTAACGTGTTATCAACCGTGTATACATAGTCCTCACCATAGCTGTGTGTAAGAGGCAATTGAATGGGAGAGCATATTCAACGGATTATCAATTTCTTTTTAGCGATTGCTGGAACCTTCCATATACCTTTGGAAAAGAATGGATATAAACACCGAAACTTCAGTTATTCTATTGAAGTTGTAGCTGTTTGTTTGTTTGTTGTGAAGTGCTTTCTCTTTCATAAATGTGCTTTGACTTGACTCTTTACCCCAAAATATTGATTCGCCTGTTTGGTCACTTCGTGGCATTTAGGAGATAAACCTACTGTGTTTTAAAATCAGAGACATGTTATACTGGATTGATAGCGAGTAAAGTTTAAATTGAAACCGAACGCTGCTTCTAACGGACCACTCATCTGACAGTCCTGCGGTGTGTAAAAGATCATTTGAAGGCGATTTAGCGCTTACATCTTGAACGGACCGTTGGTGTCAGCTTAATAGAAATATCCCGTCATTGGTTTCACTTTCTCAGTTGTTTGCTTTTTTTGACTGAAAATAAGTAAAATTTTGAATTATTGCGTATATTTTATAGAAAAAGAATAATACTTGGTGAAAAAGGTTGCAAGTTTACTGTTCGAAAAGTCAGCGGAAATCAGCTGAGATAATCTTGATGTTCGTCTATAACATCATATATCGCCTGTTCACTTAGTCAAAAGAGGTCTTACAAAATTTAACTATCACTGGTCAGTTAGTTTCAAAGAGTTTCTTCAATTTGACAACGATAATTGATACTACCTCAGAGTAACGAAGTTATTAACCGTAAATAGCTGTCCCTATAACTCTACAAGCAGACTCCATCTCCTCTGTTAGGTCATGGGCTTCAACAAGGTTCCACAGAACTTAACAGTTAACAGAATGTTTGAAATGTACATAAACAAATAAGGGCCATGTTCTGTATTCATGATTTCGTACTTCTTGATGCCATCGCCTAAGAGCTCCGAGGTACTGACCATGTGATACGGGGTCCCCTGGTACTGAACTGCTCAGATTAACACGTCATCTGACCACTCATCTGACCACTCATCTGACCAATCCTGATCCAATCCCCCCCCCCCCCCCCCCCCCCCCCCCCCCCCGCCCCTCGGCGTTATCTATTCATGAGCCTGTCAAGTTACTCCTCCATACCAGCAGTCATGTTGCAATGTTCGCGGTGTGACATTATTGTTACCCACCTGTCTGCTTTGAGTGTCTTCTGCTCCATCGAATTCAAAATAATTGCGTCGTCTGCCTCATTGACTTCATATTGAGGTCTGTTTCGAAGACGTGGTAACTCTTCGTAACTTTTTGAAATCAACTTTTCTTGAATCGGATAAATGTATTACGCTTTTTACAATGCTATTAGGTCGATGAACATGGTGTATTTGCATAAAAAATACATTGATATATGACATGTTACTAAAATGTTATGTATATAATTCATTCTGTCTTTTCAATCGTATCAACAGTATTGTCTCAAAGTTGAAAGAATTATGTCATATCCGTTTTCGTTTCAGATCGCTGTACCGCCTGCTGCTATGTCTGTGTGTCCGTCGTCTGCGACTCGAGCATGCCGGGAGAGTTCACGAGACAGCTATCACGTCGCGTGCAGGAGTTCGAGTTGTGGAAGGACGATAAAGACGTATTCAAGGACGTAGAGTACGCCAGGAGGCGAGCAGAGCGTCGTCGGGAGCTCAAGAAACTGGAGAGCGATAAGAGGCTAAAATGCTGGAGGAAAGTCTATGTGCCCTCACTTCTTGCAATATTCGTCAGCACAGTCACCCTTCTTTGTAGTTCCATACCTAGTTTGGGTCAAAACTCGTTTTTCTTTGCTTACCAGGAGATATTCTACATTATTGGACCTATCGTACTTGTTGCTGGCATCATTGGTTTGATGGTGGCCGCAGCGTGTTCGTACCGTGAAGAAGAGAGACTAAGGATTGAGTTAGGACTGCCAAGTCAGTTTCCTCAGCCAAGGTCGCTCTCAACAAGGTCTTCAACCAGAAGCGAGTCTCTCACCAACTCGGAGATAAATGAACTCATAGCCAAAAAGAAGAAACGCCGGTCTTGGAGGAAGATTTCGTCTGGGTCTCTCGAAATATCCAATTTCTTTGACTCGAGTTCTTCCTCGGCTGCCACTGAGATGACGTGGCTGCATCACTCCAGTTCTTCCTCTCGACCTATAACCCTGGAAGTGGCGGAGGCGCATGTGTTCGAGGAGTGCGAGGAGGAAGGGAGTTTTGAACGGGTGGTGGACTGCCATACAACGATGTGTACGAAACCTTTGTTAAAGATACATCCTCAGCTCTCTAAACCAATGAGTGATTCAACTGAGTGTGTTGTCTCCGAAAACTCGTCGGGATATTCCACAGTCACCGGAAGTGAACCGGATAATACCGTAACGGAAGTGAAATCTGTTGTTGTGGAAATACAGGAAACAGAACCGAGTACCACAGCGGTACATGAAGAGAAAAGTGATATGGTAGACCAAAGATGAGTTGTGTTAAACGTCTTCAATGTGCGAGTGTAAGAGTTGTTTCCATTGGGTGTATCAACCAAAAGTTGCTGATTCAAGTGCTGATTGGTCAGACTTTCAGATTGGAATATTGTTCCGAGACATTGTATTGGGTGTGGATGGTGAAGTGTAGATTATACGATGGTGCTTGTATGGAGGAGAGTGTAGTGAGATAACGCCGGGATATAAACTATCGTTCTGCTTACCACTTCTGTGATATACACAATACTTACCTACATCACGTCTTGAATCTCTCTAGTGCAATGCTGTTACATTCAATTATATTACCACATGTGACTTTATTACTTGTATACTTTATTGGAAATATATACTTAGCAAAAAGTGTATTCACATAATAATAGCATTTGTCAACCATATAGTTGTTCTAAAAGTCTCGTAAACTAAATCCGAACGGACGGATGCACTGACGGAGCTAATTTCTATATGCTGCTCGATGTGGCTGGGATAACAATGCGTGAGGATAAAGAAACCTTCTTGTAATTTTATAACAACGATGTTCGTCAATGCAGAAGCATTATGCTAGAAACTTCGGCGCCACGGACCATGCTCTTGTGTCTTTAAGAACCCACAGTTATTATACCTCTTATGGTGCCTCATCACTCCGGACGCAATACCGAATTCAACAGTTGCTTCTATGTCTGATGTATACTCATCTTCTATTGTATACTACGTTTCCACAGTACATTCTTGTCACTTCTTCACAGTACATTCTTGTCACTTCTTCACAGTTCATACGTATCACTTCTTCACGCTTCTTAACTACAAACATTTATCCATGGCACTTTGGTGTCATTTCTTCAGGGTATACTTAATACTTCTTCACTGACATGAACCATTCGAAGATCTGATATGTAGCAATAATTTGTCTGTATTATTTGAGAAAGCGGATTTAGATATGTTGAGCTCTGCAGGACTAGTTTCAGTGTAGATTCCAGCAGCATCCCGTATAATGTTATCATACTTTCCTGAAGTGGAGAATTCCTAGAGTAATGTTATGGAATTGGAGTTGTCCTTGGTAAATTGCTTTGTTTTTACTAAATTCAGTAGAAATCTGAGTGAAACCGAAAGTAGTAAATATCTCTTGGTTACGTATACACATATTATTGGTGTGTAAACCGCGATAGAGGCAATTATGATTCATGTTATGAAAACACTGTATCCTCCACAATATGAGCCTTTGCTAAATCGTTTTACACCATACAAAAGCAAGTGAAATGCTCAATTTGAGCAAACACGCTTCAAGTAGAAGAACGACATCGATATGGATGTTAAACTTCGTTATGCTGTGTTGGCGACGTTTCGATATATATTCTGATGTCTTTGTTAAGTCATTTTAGAAACGTAACCTTCACAGAATATACTAGTTGTATATCCAAAACATTGCCCTTATTCGTCATTATTTTAACTTCCAGAATGTCAATCAAAGAAGTCATGCTTCAGGTAGATCAAAGATAACGTATATCGTATATCGACTGTAGAAGTGATATATATATAGTCTTGAAGTTGCAGTGGCAATGCATTACAAGGATGTATGCATTGTCCTTGTTCATTGGTTCGCACGTTTCCATATAAATATACTTAGAGTATATAGAGGATATTATATGAGTGTCTATGTCATACTATGTTTACGACATGAGTGCCTGAATATTAGTATTTCCCGAGCGAGAGCGAGGGATATTCCGATATTCAGGCACGAGTGTCGTAAACATAGTATGGCATAGACACGAATATAATATTCTGTTTATTACCGAAGTCGTAAAATTAACGAAAACACGCTAAAATCCACTTTCAACTATAGGCTGGCGACCCGCCGTCACGCATTTAGAACGCAACGTCATAGACGAAACGTGACGTCATAGCATCGTTTATGACGTCACGTCACCATGACAAAGTGATATGTTGCCCTAGGGCATCGTATGAAAAATATGAACCCCGATCTGATTGCCCCCGTAGGTAATAAATACATTTATTACCTACGAGGGCATTCACATCGGGGTTCACTTTGTCATGGTGACGTGACGTCATAAAAATGTTTTGACGTCACGTTTCGTCTATGAGGTTGCGTTCTACATGCGCGACGGCGGGTCGCCAGCCTATGGTTGAATGTGGATTTCTAGCGTTTTTTCATTAATTTCACGCCTTCGTTAATAAACAGAATATTATATTCGTGTCTGTGGTATAGGCCTACTATGTTTACGACACTCGTGCCTGAATATCGGTATATCCTTAGCTCTCGCTCGGGAAATACTAATATTCAGGCACTCGTGTCGTAAACATCATGATATCCATATTCGGAAACGTCGCAACCACCGAATAAAGAAAGTTGAATTTCCATTTATACGTTCACTTTCATATTTCTAAAGTTAGTTTGTTTATGAATACATATGCTTCCCGACCTCCATTCTCTCCTTACAGATGGTTCTCAAACCAGTTCTTCCCATGTAGCCTCTTTTACAGTTGAGCCACATTTATCGGTTCTCGCAAAATCCCCCAGCGGTGAACATTTCAATACGGATAGGTCCTTATTTCTATCCAATCAAAACATTTCAATACGGATAGGTCCTTATTTCTATCCAATCAAAACATTTCTGACATCTCCGAATGACTTCTGTCATGTAAGAAATATGTCTGCTTCACATTGGAGAAGGAACTCTGATATTTCGGCCGTTAAAGTTAGAGTTCTATCGTGGTAATCGAAATTCTAGGAGACATTCCTGTCTGTACATACATACATGTTATTAATAATGCTTAAAATACAATCCAGTTAAAACATATTGCTGAGTGAAACATGTTGGTGCCTTTAGATAGGCAACATTCATTTATAAAGTGTATAGATACAGTATATGTTACTCTGTGGATAATATATTAATATATATGCTTTAGTACACAAAATTGCCGATCCACATGCGGGATTCGAAGCCCGGACCTCTTGATCCGAAGGGGAACAAGCTAACCATTACGCTACCTCGACTGCTCGGCTTTAAGAAAGTGGTTACATAGGAAACTATGAGTTGAGTAACATCTATGGGGAGAGAATGACCTACCTCAAATACCGATCTTGTCACAAACTGCATTTTAATTACGACCACTTACCCCACAAGTAAACCAATCCACAGATCGAGAATGATCTGTCAGTCACATGTTCAATGGAGTGTGTGTATCGAAGAAACGTTAAAAAATTTAATGATGCTTTGTATGCACATTTCCTGATATGTGCCAGTGAAGGAGAAATAAAAACATTCCACAAGTGCATTTGTTTGTTGTTGTAGATAGACGGTTCAACTTCAACATTAAGATAGATGACTATTGACTACAATGTAAAAGATGGAGACGTTAGGTTATTTTGTAAAATGTTCATTCCCTTACCAGCTTTCACGATTGCATCTCATTTAAGTGTTTGTTTTCGTGTACTCACAGGAATTCAAATACCCAAAGCCTAAAAAGCATATAATAGGAACCGGGAGATTTTCTGGATAACAACTTCTTTAATGTGAAAATACACGACGTTTCGGGGTATACGCTCACTCCTTCCTCAGGTGGAATGATGAAGGAGTGAGCAAATAACGAAACGTCGTGTATTTTGATGAAGGAGTGAGCAAATAACGAAACGTCGCGTATTTTCACTTCAAGGAAGTTATGCAGAACCTCTTCCTGTTCTTGTGTATGCCACTTGTAACTGCCCTTCAAAGAGCATAATTATATTAGGTTCAGTATAAGAAAGTACCCCTTCCAACATTTAAGGTGAGGTGAGGTGAGTTGGGGTTTGACGCCACTTTCAAGAGCATTTCACTTATATCGCGGCTGCTAGTATTATGGCAGGGAGAAAGCCCGCAACGCCATGTGGCTATGCATTGCGGTGAAACCTGCGGGCATCGGCTGATACTGGGGAACCATGGGTGGTACTACGCTGAACTTCAGTGTAGCATTGCACCCAAACCTTACTGCGTGTAGAACAGTTCTCTACTGAAGACAAAGTTGCCGTGCCCCTGGCGGGATCCAACATTTAAGAGAGTCAGAAATAAATGCATATTCTGCTAGGTACATGTAGGTATGTGCCCTTCAGATGTGCATTTAGTTTTGGAATGATTCCTTTTATACGCGTGTAATATTTTGTCAGTATTTCTAAACCAATGAAATGGAATTATCACGAATGCTGTACTAGATTTTTTTTATCATCTCAGCGTTTCCGGCGTTATTTACGTCTTATGTTATATGATATCTGGAAGGAGATGGTTCGATGAATGGCATTATCAACTAATTAAGCAATTGAACTCCAATGAAACTTTACCAGAACGAGGTTTTGCTTGGCGAACAAGATCGTTCTATTTCAATATTCATTTATATTATAACCTCACTTTCGTTTTTAATAAAACCATATAACAGTGAGTGAGTTACTGTTTAACGCCGCTTCGGCAGTATTGCAGCCATTAGCGGCGAACCATATAACACAAGGCGTCTGTACGTATTATTCATTTATTTAATTATTTATTGATGTTTCATTGTTTGCGTGCGGTGTCAATGTTTTAATCGATTTAATTTATTAGCAAGGAATACAGTATCCCGAGTCGCATGCTATGGAAACAACTTCTTTGAAGTGCCTTCTAGAAGTTGGCAAAATGAATTCGAAGTGTGACATATGGATCTGAAACTTCATTGTTGCAAACGGAATATATGAATGCATGTGATGTGTTAGAGATCTACCAAGGTGTTTTCCATATCGCTGTCCTAATCCCCGGAGGTTACTCGAGCTAAGGCAGAAGACTGCAGTAATCTCTGTGAGAAGGGAACTTGTGTTAGACGCACCTGTCTTCCTACCTGTGGTTCGTGATGACACTTCTTGTCAATGAATATTAACAAATAAATTCATCTTGTTCCATCTACAATCATTTGTTATGAATGTAGGTTCATTTTCATCAAATTAAAACCTTTATCCATACGTTCGCGCTACTTATGGCCAGACCTTGTCAGAGATGTTTCTTTAAAGTCAAGTGTTCTCTGAAGACTTTGTATGGCAATAAACGATCGGTGTACAGATACTGCATGCTTGACAATGGATACAGTTGAAACCAGTCAACAGCAGAAATCATAACTGAGATTAACTGATTCAGAGATCTGTTTGAGTAAACACGAGCTAAACCATTCCACAGAGATAGAACAACACTGCTGAAAATGGAACTGTTCATTTTAACTTTGTTTTTCTTGAAAACATTCAAAATGTGATTAAAGAACAGAGATAAAAGAAATGATTCAGTAATCTTTAAAGTCACGAAAGAGCTTTGGATACTGCGGGAATTCAGTACATTAAATGTTTCGAATTAAGTTCTCTTCTTAAATGCAGCCTGTAATTTTGTTGATCGGGATTGTTATTTAACCGTTGCATGGGCGCGCGAGGTTGTCTGAATGTTCACGATCCATTCGTCGAGGGTAAAGCACTGCGCATATGATTTATTGATAGACTGCAAGCTTGTAATTTGATTCTGCTGGCCAAAAAATCAATGTGCATTCGCACCTTGCGCCTAAACTTGAAACATCAACAATGCCTTTCGGAATGCATTTCGGTGTATCCCGCCACCTTCAGCGGCAGACGAAAACTAGATAGTGTATCTGGAAATTTTCGATACCGGATTAATTTCGTTAATTATTAATCAACTATGGACTGGGAAAAGTTTGGAAAAGCGGGACCAGTCGTGTTGTTAATTTAGATGGCGCATCAATTCCTTATCCGACGTCTTCCGATTGTATCATTCAGATTGTTACGTGCATACAAGATTGTTTTCTGACTGAAACTGCCCATCTTTGCCATCCATGATTATACATAATTTACATTTCTTTGACATAAAATCTTGAAATAACATCCAGGCCCTCTTCGTGAGAAAGATCCTTGATCGGGCATTGATAGTAACCCTTCAATGAGCAGGAGACAACTGTAACAGTTTAATTATATTTGAATCAATTATCAAAGTGAAATAAGTTTAGAGGAGGCAACCAAAAGAAAACCAAAAGAAATAGCCATAAAAACATATCATTAATGTTTTAGAAGAATGATAAAACCTTCTGTTAAAGATAGATTTATGTGTGTTTTATTACCTTGTTTTAAAACATTACTGATATAAAATAGTACTACAGGGTTTATGAATGTTATCAAGGAGGAATCTTATCTAAGACTTGAAACAGCTCGAAATGAAATCAGTTCAATACAGTTTTACAAACAAAAGTTATAACCAGTCTATTATTTGAGAGGGATTCTGGAAGATGGTGTCATGGAGAAGACAGGAATGTTAAACTATGATCGACTTCTTCATTTCACAATGGCAACGTTTCAGTAGAGATTCTTATACAGTTATCAAGTCATATTTGTCATCACTTACGGTTGCAAGTATATGAGATGTGATCAGTAAGGTTTCATTATGATTTGTGATCATTATGGAAATACATACAATAAATTATAACAAGAAGAGTTGCTGCGACTCTGGGTTTAATGCTTTTTTCATCATGGTATTAGTACAGGAAAAGCCCACAACACCATTCAGGCTACATATTGTGGTGAACCTTGCAAGCATCAACTGGAACCACTGACAGTACTGCACTGAAATGCAGTGTATCATATATTGCACCCAAACCTGCATGTAGAATAGTTCTCAACAGCAGGTAAAGCCCCTAGAGGGATTCGAACCCTGAACCTCTTCATTCCATGCTGAAGGCACTAACCACTGCACTATCACAACCCCAATGCCATCAAACATGGACGAAGATTGTTGTGTGAAAGATCATGCATGTATTCCTATAGTAAGTTTATTGCACTTAACTTTGAAACTGAGTTATTGTTTTATTATGTCATTTGAATTCAAAACTTGTCTGGCTATTACTGTACAAGCTGTTCAATACTCTGTATGCAGTAATACCTGATGATTGAGATAAGTTGAGTTAACAGGAAAAGTTGGTTTCCTTCATTCTCTTACACAGCGTTTTCTTGTCCAGAATTCTTGTCCAGAATTCTTGTCCAGAGAAAAGTCTTGAACAAAGTTATATTCATAGGTTTATTAAAATCCTTTTCTGTACATGTATTTACAAAAGTGCTTTCATGTCGTCAGGAATATCACCGATCCATCGGTACTTCTGAAATATAAAAGAAACAAGAATGAAAATCTACAAACAGTACAAGATTATTGAAGCATTGTACATTGGAGAGAACTGTCTGAAATGCACAGAACTTCTGCAAGTAGCTACCGTAGATCAACTTAAAATACTTTTGATACTAACATATCCTGGACTAGATGTGCTGCGGTATAAACAGATGTTTCCCTCCTGTCACCTCACAGCTTTGTAGCTTACCATGTTGACTGTAGTGCTGACCTTCAACCAGCCTACTACTTAAAAGGAGGGTTCTATCGGGGTATTTTTTGTGGAAATGAAATTCGAGAGGATATTTCTGTTTACACATATATATCATTAATACATGATCAAAACACAGTCAAATTAAAAGATACTATTAATGAAAGTAACATTTTGATGACTATATATTTCACAAATTGATAAAGGCACACTTGTTGAAAAAAAACCGATGAGAACTGAAGCCATTCATCGGCGCTGGGAGTCGGGAAAATTTCGATACGGTCTAACAGCATATTATTTACTAATTTTATTATGTGTTATTTGTTACTATGTGAATTTTCTATTTTCATATCTTTGGTAATAAATGGCAAATCCTAATTTTGTCAATGCTTAACTATGTTAATGACACTCGTGCCTGGATTTTGGTCAATTCAATCGAGAAAAAAAACTATATTCTGGTATTTTTTTTTTAACATAGTAATAAGTATGGTATGAGCAGTTGTTTCATATCCTCTCTATCATTCATGAGCATGTTGCTCGGTTTAAGAAAATTCAATCTTTCAATGAAATAACTGCAACTACAGAGTACCACAGGTCAGTGTTGCACAAGAAACTAAGCATACACATAAATAAAATAAATATATAAATTCATTTATCCAGTGACATCAAATTTTGAAAATGATTGCAAGAAAACATCCTAAAAAGACATGAAACATGTTACATATTTTGTCTGTAACTGTAATCACTCAATATCAACAAAACTATTGCACAATTAACTTAATGTAGGAAGGAACTCTCTCTCCCTCAATCCCAATCATTACTAATCTGATTAGCGGTGAGATCAGAGCGGTGTGATAAGCACTTGGGATTTTATAAACAGTAGCTGGTCCCAGTGAGGTGTTCACAGAAAGCTAGCCGACTTTTTACTGATTTATAATTCATACCATCCACAACTCTACAATTCCCTCTGGTGCTAATTACCGGAGGCAAGTCATCAATTCTTCAATTAAATGATATTTCAGAATGTGTTTTTCGTTTTATGGGTACATTGATGAGTATTATTTTAAGGCAAAGTCATTTCCTGAAAGTCTGAGGTGTTGATGGACTGTTTTATTGCTACCGATATGGGAAAAGTTTTGATAGCTTTGAGATTGACGCTTTGTCAAGTTACAAAAGCCATGCAATTTCAATTCAATAAGAAACAAGTCTTTCTTCCATATATTGTTCTGGACGCCACCTCTGTGGGACTTGAACTTTAAGCTTCAATAACGAAATAACAACAAAATACATCATGTTGGCGGATCAAGAAATTTTCAGGGGGTGTTGGTGTTGGTGTCTAAAACACCTGAACCCCCCCTCCCCCTCTAGATTCGCACTTCATCAAAAGATAACAAGTCTCTCCCTCACCCATAAAGTTGTTGAAACAATTTTTTTTATATTTCTTCATTCCGTCCATCCATACATATGAAATTCCAAGTATTACAAAAAGCTAAACTGCATCATAAAACCGAACTAGTTTCGAAACATTTGAACAGTTATTGTAACATGATTTCGGTGAATCCTTGATTCTGATTGGTTGATTTGCCTTTGTTGAATGACAATGAATACCCGCAAATTACATGGGGCGAATCACCACAAACTTATACAGTATGTTCACAATATTCGGCCCGACTCAAAATTTGATTTTTCTTTTTCTCTTAATATATATTCCTTACGCAAATTTGACAGGTGTCATTGTCATTTTCTAATTTGTGTATACCTGTATAAGTCACAAATAACTCTCAATAGGAATTAGTTTCAAGTAACTAAAATGTTTTCAACTAGTTTCAGATGTCCAAGTCGGTTTTAAACTAAATTTGCGGGTTTTGAATAACAATGAATCCCGGAATATTTACAAATGCAACTATTTATCTTATAACTGTCTGACTTATGAGTGGCACAAATCGTGTGGATGACGAAGTCCAAAAACAGAGAAAATCTGCATAAATTATGCAAATGAGTATGAAACACAAAAGGCAGATGTAGACATCATAAAGATTACTGTATATGTATCAAGTTATAAAACATTTGAACAATTAGTGTCTGAGTTATGAATGGAACAAAAAGTGTTAATGGCGGTCGAAAAATGGATAAAAATTGCATAAACTAGAAGAGCGTTTGCGGGACACCGCAAAAGCAGAGCAGCTCCGAAACTTTGGATCTTGCCTTTCCCTGTTCCGCCTTTTCCTCAGCATAAATAAAATGGGAATTCTTTTTTGGACAAAAATTTGTTCATTATTCAAGTCATTCTAACAAGTTGAATTATCACTGGTGTCACTTTTCACAAGTTTGTTCTCAAAATTGGATCAAAGAATTAACATGGCCTTAACTAATATCTCATGACCTTGACCTTTGACCTTCAAGGTCACACAGTCAATGATCACTTTTCATTGTGTATAACAATCATGTAATGATTCAAAGTGTTAATAATGTTGTTAATAATGTGTTAATAATAATGTTAACTAGATTAGCGTTTGCGGGACACCGCAAAAGCAGAGCAGCTCCGAAACTTAGGGTCTCGCCCTTTCCCTGCTCCGCCTTCTCGTCAGCATCAATAAAATGGCAATTCTTTTTAACAAAAGTTTGTTCATTATTCGATTTATTACTAATCATCACTGGGGTCACTTTTCACAAGTTTGTTCTTAAAACCTATTTCTTCTTTCCAAATTTGATCAAAGGATTAACGTGGCCTTAACCAATATCTCATGACCTTGACCTTTGACCATCAAGGTCACACCATCAATGATCACTGTTCATCGCGTATAATAATCATGTAATGACTCAAAGTGTTCATAGTTAAAATACGGCATTTTAACAAAAGCATGCTTAAGTTTTGACCTCACTGCGACCTTGACCTTTGACAGATTTTAGCGAAAACGTTTTCAAATCTTGGTCTTTCTCCATAGTTCATATACACCAAATAAGAGCCTAATAGCACAAAAAAGTTTGAAGTTATCATGTTTACAAGGATTGTTGTAGTGATTTCAGAACTCATGACCTTGACCTTTGACCTTGAATGTGAACATGTCAAAATCATTCACCAGGTGTATAAGAAAGAAATTAAGCTATCTATATGAGGTGTTAATATCTTCATGGAAAAAGTTACTTAGTGATTTCAGAACGGGTCAGCATGACCATATCTCGTGACCTTGACCTTAGTGTTAATAGTTGAAATAAGACATTTTCGCATAAGCATGCTTAGGTTGTGACCTCACTATGACCTTGACCTTTGACGGATGTTAGCGAAAACCTTTTCAAATCTTGGCCTTTCTCCATAGTTGATATATACCAAATAAGAGCCTGATAGCACAAATGTTTTTCAAGTTATCGTGTTTACAAGGATTTTTTGAAGCAATTTCAGAGCTCGTGACCTTGACCTTTGACCTTGAATATGAACATGTCAAAATATATCCCGAGGAGCATAAGTAAGAAGTTAAGTATATGAGGTGTTGAAACCTCCTTGGAAAGAAGTTATTTAGTGATTTCAGAACTGGTCAGCATGACCATATCTCATGACCTTGACCTTTAAAATTCAAGGTCACATAATCAGTGATCACTTTTCATTGTGTATCACAATCATGTAATGATTTAAAGTGTTAATAGTTGAAAGAAGACATTTTCGCAAAAGCATGCTTAGGTTGTGACCTCGCTATGACCTTGACCTTTGACGGATGTTAGCGAAAACCTTTTCAAATCTTGGCCTTTCTCCATAGTTGATATACACCAAAGAAGAGCCTGATAGCACAAATATTTTTCAAGTTATCGTGTTTACAAGGATTTTTTTAGCAATTTCAGAACTCGTGACCTTGACCTTTGACCTTGAATATGAACATGTCAAAATAATTCCCGAGGAGCATAAGTAAGAAGTTATTGTATATGAGGTGTTGAAACCTCCTTGGAAAGAAGTTATTTAGTGATTTCAGAACTGGTCAGCATGACCATATCTCGTGACCTTGACCTTTAAAATTCAAGGTCACATAATCAGTGATCACTTTTCATTGTGTATCACAATCATGTAATGATTTAAAGTGTTAATAGTTGAAATAAGACATTTTCGCAAAAGCATGCTTAGGTTGTGACCTCGCTATGACCTTGACCTTTGACGGATGTTAGCGAAAACCTTTTCAAATCTTGGCCTTTCTCCATAGTTGATATACACCAAAGAAGAGCCTGATAGCACAAATATTTTTCAAGTTATCGTGTTTACAAGGATTTTTTTAGCAATTTCAGAACTCGTGACCTTGACCTTTGACCTTGAATATGAACATGTCAAAATAATTCCCGAGGAGCATAAGTAAGAAGTTATGTATATGAGGTGTTGAAACCTCCTTGGAAAGAAGTTATTTAGTGATTTCAAAACTGGTCAGCATGACCATATCTCGTGACCTTGAACTTTAAAATTCAAGGTCACATAATCAGTGATCACTTTTCATTGTGTATCACAATCATGTAATGATTTAAAGTGTTAATAGTTGAAAGAAGACATTTTCGCAAAAGCATGCTTAGGTTGTGACCTCGCTATGACCTTGACCTTTGACGGATGTTAGCAAAAACCTTTTCAAATCTTGACCTTTCTCCATAGTTGATATACACCAAATAAGAGCCTGATAGCACAAATATTTTTCAAGTTATCGTGTTTACAAGGATTTTTTTAGCGATTTCAGAACTCGTGACCTTGACCTTTGACCTTGAATGTGAACATGTCCAAAAAATTCCCCAGGGGTATAAGTAAGAAGTTATGTATATGAGTTCTCAAAACCTAATAGGAAAAAAGTTATAGCGAATACAAATCGCGGCGGCGGCGGCGATGGAAACTGCACAAAAACTGATAGCAGCTCCGACTTAGTCGGAGCTGCTAATAAGGCATGTTCGCAACTGCATGCTTAAGTTGTGACCTCGCTGTGACCTTGACCTTGTGCAGATTTTAGCGAAAACCTTTTCAAATCTCAGTCTTTCTCCATAGTTGATATATACCAAGTAAGGGCCTGATAACACAGAAGTTGTTGAAGTTTTCGTGTTTAGAAGGATTTTTGTAGTGATTTCAGAACTCATGACCTTGACCTTTGACCTTGAATGTGAGCTTGTCAAAATAATTCCCCAGGTGTACAAGAAAGAAGCTATATATATGAGCTGTTGATAACTTCATGGAAAAAAGTTATTTAGTGATTTCAGAACTGGTGACCTTGACCCTATCTCGTGATCTTGACCTTTAAAATTCAATGTCACATAATCAGTGATCACTTTTCATTGTGTATAACAATCAATTAATGATTCAAAGTGTTAATAGTTGAAATAAGACATTTTCGCAAAAGCATGCTTAAGTCGTGCCCTCGCTGTGACCTTGACCTTTGACGGATGTTAGCGAAAACCTTTTCAAATCTTGGCCTTTCTCCATAGTTGATGTACACCAAATAAGAGCCTGATAGTACAAATATTTTTCAAGTTATCGTGTTTACAAGGATTGTTTTAGCGATTTCAGAACTCGTGACCTTGACCTTTGACCTTGAATATGAACATGTCAAAAAAAGTCCCCAGGGGCATAAGTAAGAAGTTATGTATATGAGTTCTCAAAACCTTCTAGGAAAAAAGTTATAGTGAATACAAAACGCGCCAGCGGCGTGGGCGGCGACTGAAACTGCGCAAAAACTGATAGCAGCTCCGACTTAGTCGGAGCTGCTAATAAAATCAAGGAGAACAAAGAAGTAGCTTTTGATGAAAGTTACACGAAAAAGAAAATGACAAAGTCAACAAATGACAACACAGAAGTAGCTTCATTCAATCTAGCTCCGAATATGACTAAGTTAAAACCTACAAAAATTCGCCAAAAATTCAAAAAGTCACCAATTCAGTTTTAATTTCTCACTGTACCTCTCCTAGTAGTGAAGAAGATATGTGCCAAATGTGAAAAGTAACAGATAAATAGTTTTTCTGTTATTGATCGGACAAAAAATTTCCTCAGACGGACAAACGGAATTGTTGGTATTACTCAGGGTACGAATTCATTTTTTTTCAGCAGCTGCACCAAGTGCAGTTGACTATATATACCAGACTGTACCTGGGTAAATCTAGCTGCACCCGAATTAAAAAATTGGTTGCACTCAAATATGAGACTCATAAGTATACTAAATAAAATACTAAAACCATTTTCTGTTTTGTTTTCATTCAAGTGAATGAAAAGCTGAATAAAACGTAGATGTCATGTCATGACTTTTACTTGCATCAAATTAATGAGAGGTTGCATTTTAGATTGATGAATATAATCATTTATGAGTATTGAGGCACATGTCATTCCTGGCATAATAGATTAGATTGACATTCATGCTCAACACAATCCAACCTGATAAGTCGTGTGACAACAGCACACAATATTGGGTCACTCGGTGTCAATCTGGACCACTCTGACATGCAATTGATAATAATTCAAATACATTTGGAAAGTCACTGTATGGGGTTTCATGTACTGCTAACCAATATGCACTTGTAAATAAATTTTTTCAGTTTGATTGTCATTCATTTGTGTTATTGCTTTTTCAAGAGGCTATTTCTCTCTGGTTGATGAGGTTTTAAGCACAAAGTTCAACCAGTTCACTACATTCTGAATGTTAATGAATTTCAGTCTTGTCGTGCATTTTGATTTCTTATAATCTGTCAGATTTGGTTCTTGAACGAAAAGCATTTGATTTAGTACCACTTT
Organism: Gibbula magus; assembly: GCA_936450465.1. Classification (NCBI taxonomy): domain Eukaryota; kingdom Metazoa; phylum Mollusca; class Gastropoda; order Trochida; family Trochidae; genus Gibbula; species Gibbula magus. The sequence continues at coordinate 8,322,923 of OW388290.1, read as the reverse complement.
TGTTTAATATTAGACACTGAACAAAACATTACGTTTTCTCTGTCATCATAATGTAACTACTTTCTTCCTGTTTTCCATTCACTACGAAACGAATAAGTTTTGTTTCTTTTGGCCTTTGGCTTAAAGTCAAGTTTTTCTAAAGAAGACATTAAGTTCTCGCTAGCGACGCTACTTGTACTTGGTTTATTGTCATCCTATGAAACATCTTTCATGTTGCTATCACTAACCTTTGACTGATTATCATCACCTGCTTTGCTGTCCGTTTTAGCAAAATATTAAAAGATTGTTGATTGCACCTGTCTCGACATTTAAGTTGTTTATATACATCCAACATATGTGACAAATGACACAAGGCTGGAAGACTTGATTACTTAAAGACTACAAAACGGCTGCAAACGAGTTTTCACGGAAATAGCCGAAGTTACTAACTAACATTTGTGATTCGCTAATATCTGTGACGAAAATATGCAAATGATCAAAGCCTGTATTTAGGTTAAATTTATTTTTGTCAAATGCGGAAGTAATGACTGTTTACGTTTTGCTAACATTTTAAATGTTTTTGTTATCGTTTTTTATCATTCTTTTCAATATGAAGTGCGGCACTTTTTCAAATTTCACCTGGTGCAGTTTAGTAATGAATATAGGCTGCACAAGACAATTTTCACCTGCACTGGTGGAGAATTTATAAGGCGAATTCAAACGCTGTTACTATATACCCCCAACCGTTGGTCGGGTTTAATTAAAACTAAAAGCACCAAGTTCTCTATTTACCTGCTGTTTACTGTGAGTTGATTTAGATTTGTCCCAGGTACTCATCAGTTTGTCGTAGTCGTCCAGCCAGCTGTTGAGGTTGATCAGATCATCATCTATACCAGACTTCGTCTTCAGTTTCTTTAATTGGGCATTCAATCTATAATAAACAATATGTAATGGTAACAAACATTTTTATGTTAATTTTAAAATATTTTCCAAAGCTTGTTACAAAATACAGTATTACAGACATTTATGATACAAATAATTCTTTGCATTAACTAATAACGATTGATGACGATGACGCTGCATTAAAAAGTTGGTAACATGTATAAATAGGTACACAAAAGCAAGTGTGAGTTGGAGCGATTTTAAGGTCACTTCACACAAATTGTATCTTATTCTTTACATTGCAGAAGAAAAATCTACACTTAGGCGTTGAAGTTTAAAGTTGGGGGGGTTTCTAATTTGCTAACCATGTATGGTGTTGGGTGCGTAATAGAAACACTTGTGTATATAACAGAGGACAGGTAGATATAACATTTTAGAATTGAATATTGCTCAAGATTGGTAAATTATTAAAATCTGATCCATAGTTTTTTCTCAGCCCTTTCCTGCAGCATAAGAATACTGCACAAGGAGATTTCATAGTAACATATTCCCTCTATATTTGGTCTTAAATATCTGGGGAAAACAGAAACAAAAACAAAACAAAAATACTTTATAGCTTGTTAAAACATGGGGAGAGGGAGGGGCGGTGTCCCAAAGTTTCTTCGCCTATGCTAGAGTTAGTTTAACCCAATTCAACTTACTTTATCTTACTAACTTGCTTCTCCTGCAGGTCCAATCGCAAATCTTTCACTGAAGAACACAGCTGTCAACAGATACATTTATGTGTAATCAACATTTAATTTATGTTATCATATTATATTTAATATCTTTTTTTTTATGCAAAAGGTTCAATTATATGAGCACTTTTTGGAGGGTTTGGTCTTATGTCCATTACAAAACACCCTATCTCTGTTAATAATTGACCGATTTTGATGAAATAAACTGTTTTAGAAACTAGAATCATTGTTTTTCCCCATCAATGCAGCCACGGTAGTTTAACATGTGATTACGGCCAGAAACCACATGTCTGAAAACTTGGTCAAAATCGGCGATTCCGCCATATTGGCGTGAGAACTCACCTCGGTAAAAAGGTCACAGTATCGTTAATCTATGTCCAATTTTCATGACAGTGATAAGTGATTTAGAAACAAGAGTCAATATTCCTTTCCAATAATATAGTCATGCCATTTTAAAATGTGGATGCAGGGTGCAACCACATTGTGGTTGCAGTCCCTATATAGTAACTGCAACCACATATTTTTCACCATGAAAAGTAGTATATTTTAAAATGTGGATGCAGTCACTTGCCGGGGTTGAGCAGACGAAGGAAGCTATTTGTATTGCTCTTTCTGATTGGATTAAACTTGATGGTCTTTACGAATGGGCGAATTTGTCTCTTTCTGCTATGTTAAGACATAAGTGGATGAAGCGCATCGGGTAGGCCAAACTTCTCGATCCGAGAGAAGATTAGTTGAGGTTTTTAACAATAGTTTTCATCCAGAATACACCTATATCATGTGTTAGGACTATATTGATTTGAATGATGTATGTTTCTAGTTTAAACGACAGTTCATTGTGATGAAAATCTGACCTGGATTGATGAAAATATCGGCTTGGCCTAGAGTCTACTGCAGTAACATCGGGACATGATTTTACGTGTTGTTACTTCTTTTAGGGGCATTTTAATATGTGGTTGCACTTTGCATCCACATTTTATTTTAGACCAGACTTATAGACAGTAAGGATATTTGTTATGGTTGAATCTATTAATCAAGTGTTTCATTAGTAACAAAATTTTGGTTGCAGTTCCTATATAGGACCACAACCACATTTTCAAAACACCGATTTTGACATGTTTTCGAGATGTGGCTGCACCCTGCAACCACAATTTAAAATGTATTGAATATATTGACATGAAAGAACAATGACTTCAGTTTCTAAAACGCTTTATTCCATGGAAATTGGACAAACAAGAAGACATAGTCATCAACATCCCCCGCCAGAGCCAAGAAATTGGAAAAAGGGCAATAATTCGAAATAATTGTGCATTACTCATTTTCATTCCATCAATTCAAGGTATGTGTGCCCTCAAGCAACACACCAATTTTGGTTCTCCTATCTTAAACAGTTTCTGAGAAAAACAGTTGACTTTGGATATACGATGAAAAAAGGCCAAAAATACGGAACAAGGGCAATAACTCTGGACGATATAATTGCACGCTTCTCATTTTCGAACTCCATCAAGGTATTCATGCCTTCAAGCAACACATCAAATTTGGTAACCCTATCTTAAATGGTTTCTGAGAAAAGCTGTCCCCTTTGGAGATACCATGAACAAAGTAAAAAAAAAACGGAACAAGGGCATTTTCGAACTCAAACAAGGTATTCATGCCCTCAAGCAACTCATCAAATTTGGTAACCCTATCTTAAATGTTTCTGAGAAAACCTGTCCCCTTTGTCTCGGACGGACGGACGGACAGAGCCCAAACCTATATCCCCCTTCTACTTCGTGGCGGGGGATAATAATAATACTAATGTGGCCTGTTTACCGAGGGATATCTTCCTGGCAAGATGGCAAGATACACAGTGCATCGGTGTATAGGTTCACTCATTCATCAGGTGGAATATATTATGTCACATTCTATTATGATGAATGATGAACATTTATTTACGGTAAATACTGTGTATCTACACAACAAAGAAGTTGTTAATCAGAAAATCTTGGTTTCTTATATATATAAAATTTGAAATTTGTCATTTAAATAAACAATTTCTATCAATTTGTGCAGCGCCTTACGGGATCATCTCTATTCTATATTTTCCCAATTGACAACCTACCTTTTTGCTTTCAGATTGACTATGTTTAATCTCTTGCACTTGGGAAATCTGAAAAATATCAAAATTTAAAAAAAATCCTAGAAAAACATTTTACAAACAAATTTGATGCACACTGAACACTTATGTTATGATATTTTTTTGCTCATTAGGTTAATAATACTTACAGTTTTGTGAATTTCTTTTCGGACGAAGGATCCAACTTTTTGTGTAGCCTTCTCACATGGTCTGGAATCGGCCTCCTCACTGACAACAAGAACAATAACTTTAACCAGTGAATGGTTTCAGTTTTCATAATTTTTATGCCTTCATGAATGTGTGCTATTCTTGTGAAAATCTGAAGTCACCAAAATATTACCCTCATTAATATGTTTCAACTGGATTGTGTTATTACCGTATCAGATCTTTATAACATGTATTTCATGATCACAGAAAAATGTTCTGATAGAAAAAAGTAAGTTAAATTGTTTTTAATTAATACCCTTCAGCTGTACTTCTAGACTCTTATCTCAAACTTGCAAGAACAATGTTGTACTTTGTTCAACAATTAAATGTTTTCACACTTCACAACTATGTTCTATATTGCACATTCTGTTGCACATTTCACAACATTGTTTCGCATTGTTATTATTAATTACTTGGCATAGATATAAATCAGATGTTGACATGGATTTACAGAATCAAGAATGAAAGTGAAATATCATTAACGTCAATTCATCCTTGGTAGTATATAATATTACATTGTTCTACTATTAACAAGAGACCTATTATGCCTATAGTTCCTGGATTTCTCCCTTCGTTTCATAGGAATCGTTTGAGGAATGTTCCGTAAAATGTCTACTCACTACATCTCTCGTTCAACTGACTGCAGACATTCAAGAACTATGTCAAGGTCAAGGACATCTGTTCCTCGTCTTGGCTGGTTTGATTGGCTCCATACAGATACGGAACGACTTGCATCTAAAAATAAAGAAGATAATATAAATACAGCTGAAAGAGAGGTTGATCAAGGACTTGCAGACAGATGTTAACCCTTAACTTGCGAATCCCAGAATTATCCGGGCGGGCTATAAGCGATTCCGAGGTGTCTGTATACGGATCCCGGATACAAGACTTAGAATAATTCACGGCTGTCTCACTACTTTACTAGCCCTGTCAACGGGTCCCGAGTCGATTGTGTCCGCGACCCGACCCATGAGAATGGCTGTATTTACGCTCCGCGACCCGACATGAGAATGAAGCTTTGTTCAGTGTGTGGTCGGAATATCAAGCAAAATTCACACCAATTTGCGTGTGCATTGTTGACCCGTAACGCATCGATAATTAGCTTTACAAAAGGCCAATTTTGTCGGGCTAAGCATTAATTCGCTTGAGGCTATTTTCACCCACGTGTTTGTATTGCGTCGGGTTTGCCTCGCCCGAGACTGCTATCTGCCTCGCATCTCGCGAGACGGGGAAAAAAATCGCTAACTCGCCTTACTCCTGCACTTCATATCATGTGAGCGAATTGTTTGTTTTAAAAAAAAAATACGGCAAAATAAAGGGGAAACAATGGACTACATTCCCATATAAAATTAGCAAATGTCAAAAAAATAATAAAGACACAGCAAGCGCCGTGGAAAAAGGCACGTTTACACCGACAATCCCTTTAACAATCGGCGATTTTCACAACTTGTCTACACATTTATCACAGCTAAAATACTGAATGGATTTTCATGATTTTTATATCACAATAAACCAAAAAGAATAATCTTTTATTCTATATAAAATGCGCATATTTATTCACAGAAATAAAGATACAATTTTACCTTTCTGAGAGGCATGTGAAACCAAACGGCACACAAACTAATCAACATATTTTCATCAGTTATGGTTCGAGGTTAGCTTTTATTGGAAAGGTTAAACAACATAACCATATTAGGGTTGACATGTGCTTATTTGTCAACTGGTTCGAGATTATGATTTCTTGGAAAAGTGCGATGAACGATTGTTCGCAATGCCGCATACATGTTGTAAGTATTTACGATTTATTGGTGGAAATAAAGACAAACTTTACATAGCTATAGAATTATAACCAAAGGTCGCATTCTAATAATTTTTATATCATTGTGAAGCTAGACATCTTGTCTTCAATTCCGTATATAAATGGAATTTTTTTCGTTTCGTATTTATGATGTTACGAGGCCCGAATTAAAGACAATCTTTCGAAAGTAATAGAATAAAAACGAAAAAACATAGAAAATTCATTCAAAGTTTCGGATGTGAATTAGCCATTTGTGTACGGGTGTCGCTACTTGAATTTGTATTGAACGCCCGTATATAGTCCTTATTCGCCATGTAGATGCGGTATATTTTGTAACGTAAGGGTTAATATAGAGTACACTTTTACTTAAAGATCATTACAAGATACATACACCTTTCCTCTTCGTCCGATTCCACTTCCCTCCTCGGACGTGCTTTGGCTCTCGCTTTCTTGTTTATCTGTTTGGGTTTTTTGGCAGTACTTCTCTTCACAGGTTTGGCTCTCTTGGTTTCTTTCGTTTCCGTAGGAATGCTTGATACCATACTCTGAAGTTATATATTGCATTGTTGCTGATCTTTGTCTAAACATTCTTACAGGGAATATTTTAATTTTTGTGAGATCTGCTCATGATAATGACGATTTTGAGGATATCTGATTTTGGTATGTTCAGTCTACGCCAGAAAATATTTGATGATCAACAAGGTGATGTCATGAGCATGCCATGATGTCACAGTATTATTTAATGGTCAAAGAATTTAGTTACCAGTGATGGCATGATGTCATATCACTAGTGACTGATGACACGGTTGAATTCATTGAATGATTTGATAGATCGCTGTATTTCAGTTTCATTTAATAATCTCTATGAGTGTCAAGACTTGTCGTGAGTCATTATTAATATGTTTGTAATATTATATATTATTATATTATATTATATATATTAAATTTCGGAAACAATTTCAATACTGATATACAACAAAATGTACCTAAATGACACTATTGCATAAATTGTTAGTGAAATGTCTTGAAATGGAAATACACAGCCAACCAACATACCATGTCATCGGAAGCAGCACTTGAAGTGTGTTCCCTGCGTCGAGGAGACCAAGCACGAGGTTTCAGAGCAGATATCTTCTTTCCTTTCCACAAACTACTGGGCGACGCTCCTGGTTTCTTGGTAACATCAGATTCAATTTGTGGTGTCTTCTCGAAATCTACCCCTTCCATTCTGAGAGAGCTGGCCACAGAGTGAGCATCATCATTACTGTCTTCCACAGCTTCTTGCTCTGTTGATCCTCTCACTTTCTCCCCAGGAGTCAACCTCGCTCTCTTGGATTGGCTGCTTTCTTCTTCATGGGTACTTGATGAAGGCGTTCGACTTCTACTAGGAGTCATGTTTGGTCTTTTCATTACTTCAGGTTGCTTCTTCGCAGCAGGGACAATTGCAGATTGTTTAGTTAAATCTTCTCGCTCAGTAAATATGTCCTGTTCAGACATTGACGACGGATTAGCATCATTTGCTTTTGAGGCTTTTGCCTTTGATGCCTTGTTCTTCTTTGACAATTCTTTCACTAACACATTAGATTTTTTCTTCCCACTTATTGTTCTTTCTTCAACATCTGATTCAAGACCAGATTCAGTGCTTTTCCTGAATCCATCCTGCTTCACAGGTTGTTCAGTGGACTCTTCTTGCTCAGTCAGATCATCTTCTTCCTGATCATTCAGAGATTCCTCATCAATATCTGTTGAAACTTTTGTCTTTGTTGACACTTTGGCTTTTTTGGGTGTTTCTTTTGTCGTAGGTGCAACATATTTTTTCTTTCGACTTTTTGTTTCTTCACCATCTGATTCAGGACGAGATTCTGGGGAACTTTGTCTTCTTTTAGTTTCTGTTCCTCTTCTAGTTTGCTTGACAGGTTGTTTAGCTGCCTCTTCTTTTCCAGAAAGTTTCTCAAGTTCAGACAAAGACTCTTCTTCTTCATCTTGAGATTTTGCAGCTTTTGACTTTAACACTCTCCCCTTCTTAGGTGTCTTTTTCACAATAGATGTAACAGATTTTTTCTTTCTAGTTCTTGATGTTTCTTCAACATCTGAAGCAAGTATGGATTCTGGTGAATTTAGTCTGCTTGTTTTTGCTTCTTTTCTAGTACCAGTCTGATTAACAACTTGCTTAGTTGTTTCTTCTGTCTCAGAGTGACTGTCCTCTTCATCAGAAGGCTCTTGTTCTTTAGCTTGAGATTTTAAAGCCTTTGCCTTTGTTGTAACTTTGGCCTTCTTTGGTGTCTCTTTAATCAAAGATGTGTTTGATTTCTTCTTCTGAGTTCTTGTTGTTTCTTCAGCATCTGAGGCAAGGCCAGATTCTGGTGAACTTTGTCGAGATGGTGTTTCATTGCCTTTCCTGGTAGCAGTTCGTTTCACAGTCTCAGATTTCTTATGTGCTGCTTCAACTTTGCCTTTTGGAGTGGATTTCTGCTTTCCTGTTGATCTCACTTTTGATTTAGTTCCAGCAGAACCCTTCTTTCCCCTAGGTGTCTCTGTAGGTTTATCATCCGTATCTGTTTCTATCCTTTGTGGATCAACAGATTCCTGCTCTTTCTCTGGTGGAGAAACACTTGGGTCTTTCCTTGATGAGGAAACAACTTGATGAGGATCCTTGGTTGATTCTTCTGTGAATGAAGAACTTTGTCCAACAGTCGAGGAATCACAATCAGAAACTGATGCCTTCTGCGCTGCCTTTCTCTTCATCTGTACAGACTTTGGGCCTCGACCTTTCATCTTGTATGGCTTTCTACTTGAATCTTGACTTGATGTGATCTTATCTTCTGAATCTGAATAAGACTTGTCATAATTTTCCTTCTCTGGACTTTCTGAAGTTTCAATTCTATCACTATCATACTTTGCTTGATACTGTTTAACCTCAACCCTTTCAAGACAAATAGACAATGTCTTTGATAATGTGGAAAGGCTTGAAGCATTGTTGGTATCTGACGTTTCATTTCTTTCAAGTTCTGGTGGTTCATCAGCCCCTACAGGAGAAGATGATGACAAAGATGAGTCTTCTTGAAGTGGTTGATCTGCGGGAGGTTCATGAACCAACTCGGGAGGGGCGGGAGACTCCTCATGACCTATATGCCTCTTTGGGAGTTTTTCACTCTCTAAAACTCCCTGATCTTCAGATCTGTCATCAGGTTCATGGAGCAAGTCAGGGGGCGCAAGGAAGTCCTCATGATCCGATGTAGCCTGAACTTCCTGGAAATTCTCTTGTCCAACATCCTGGGAAACAAGTGTTGGGGACAACGGTTGGTCTTCAGAAAGTATATCAACATCTTTCCAGTTCTTAACGGTCCATTTGTTTTTGTTGGTTCCATCATTCGTTGATTCTTTGGATGTCCTTTCTTGATTGTTTTTCTTTTTTACAGACCCTTTCCTTGAACTCTCTTTTGGAGATAATGATGCTTCACTTGATTCCTTACTTGTGGACTCCAAAGTTTCTTTTGATGCAGACTCTGATGTATGAGAGGAGTTGGTTGATGCAGGACTGGAGGAACCTTCCCGACTGCTCCCACTACGTTGTGATGTGGATCTTGGCAAATACTCAGCAGTCCCAGAACTATATGGAGTCTCTGTCACATTTTCAGTCTCAGTTGGAGTTGTCTCTATCTCCTCAGTGCCTTTTTCTTTCTCTATCTCCGGTGCCTCTGAGTCCGGAGTCTCGGTCTCTAGCACACCTGGAGTTTCAGAAGTAGTGGCTGGTGCAGTGCTCTGGCCAGACCCTGTCGGGAGCTCGCTGCTCTCTGTTGGATTGTAGGTTACATCATTTGAGTCTGAACTGTTAGGGTCAGAACTCGGAATATATCCCTTGCGGCCCGAACTTGATGGGCCAGAATGCTGCAAGAAAAATGTCATATATTATTCCTAGTATGTCTTTTTTTTTTGCAGTGTTTTTTCAAGGTACCTAAAGTTGTTAAAACGGCTGGCAAAAAGCACTCAATATATAAAGTGATGTTGTCAAAATTCTTTTGTGCTGTCGTTAAATTTTGTGTTACAAGGTTTGGAAAATTTAAATCGATTCTGAACAGACAAACCTCCATACCAGCAATGCACATTAAAGATTAACATACTTTGAATAAAAGAAAAAACAAGTGTTTGCCACTAACAATGCAATGTCCCCCGCCGGTGACATGGAGTAAGTAAGACACATCATTGAAGCTACTTTATATATTGCATTACTGGTAAAAAGTGCCATGATGATCAGCAAATTTTAAGACTTTGGGTGCTTGGGTTCATGATATATCGTGTTAATAAGAGTTCAAAAAGTGGTCAAAGTGTAGAGGTGACCTTGAAAATAAGGTCAAGGTCACAAAATCGACTGGTGTCTGCGTCATCCTCAAATGTAGACTGACACCAAATTTGAAAACATTTGGTCCAACCGGTCATGATATATCGCGTATGCAAGAGTTTGAAAAGTGGTCAAAGTGTTGTGGTGACCATGAAAATAAGGTCAAGGTCACCAAAATGTACTGGTGTGTGTGTCATCCCCAAATTTAGGCTGACACCAAATTTGAAGACTTTGGATGCAACACTTCATGAGATATCGCGTTAACAGGAGTTCAAAAAGTGGTCAAAGTGTAGAGGTGACCTTGAAAATAAGGTCAAGGTGACCAAATCGAATGGTGTCTGCGTCATCCTCAAATGTAGACTGACACCAAATTTGAAAACATTTGGTCCAACCGGTCATGATATATCGCGTAAGCAAGAGTTTGAAAAGTGGTCAAAGTGTTGTGGTGACCATGAAAATAAGGTCAAGGTCACCAAAATGTACTGGTGTGTGTGTCATCCCCCAATGTAGGCTGACACCAAATTTGAAGACTTTGGATGCAACACTTCATGAGATATCGCGTTAACAGGAGTTCAAAAAGTGGTCAAAGTGTAGAGGTGACCTTGAAAATAAGGTCAAGGTGACCAAATCGACTGGTGTCTGCGTCATCCTCAAATGTAGACTGACACCAAATTTGAAAACATTTGGTCCAACCGGTCATGATATATCGCGTAAGCAAGAGTTTGAAAAGTAGTCAAAGTGTTACGGTGACCTTGAAAGTAAGGTCAAGGTCACCAAAATCAACTGGTGTCTGTGTCTTTCCCCAATGTAGGCTGACAACTAATTTGAAGACTTTGGATGCAATGTTTCATGAGATATCGCCTTAACAAGAGTTCAAAGAGGGGTCAAAGTGTCGTGTTGACCTTGAAAATATGGCCAATGTCACCAAAATTGACTGGTGTCTGCGTCTTCTCATAATGTAGGCAGACACCAAATTTGAAGACTTTGGATGCAACGCTTCATGAGATATCCCGTAAACAAGAGTTAAAAAAGTGGTCAAAGTGTTGTGGTGACCTTGAAAATAAGGCCAAGGTCACCACAATTAAATGGTGTCTGCGTCTTCCCACAATGTAGGCAGACATCAAATTTGAAGACTTTGGATGGAACGCTTCATAAGATATCGCGTAAACAAGAAATGTGACGTACGGACGGACGCCGCTGAATACATAGTCCCCCGTTCCGCGTTGCGGCGGGGGACAATAACAAGATAAAATAACAATAATATGGTTGTGTCAAATGAAAAATAGTGTAAACAATGTAAAAAGTACAGCCGCTGTAATCCTTTAATCTTCTTCTTAATTGATTTGATGAAGGAGTAAGCATTTATTCCAAAATGTTGTTTCTATCCACAATAAGGAAGTTATTATCAAGAAAATTTGCTTTTCCTATGCATTCCAAATCTAAATTCCATTCAGAGACATGAAATGAATAGTAATTTCCAATTTTTCAATACTGTCCATGTTTAACAGAAAATACTCATTCTACATACCGGTTCAGAATCAGATTCTTTAGGTGTAGACCATGTTTTCACAATTCTGAAGTCTCGCTTTGAAGTCTCTCTTTTTCTGTAATACAATGTAGAACCATGTACTGGAGATGAACTGTTGTGATCCAAATACTGACTAAATTATTTAAGTCTTAGAGGTTTTAGGCACTCCCTAAAACAAAGCATTGGTATTATTAAGTCTGCAGCTCCATACAGGGGAGTTACACCACTAATCTACTGCATCACTTATGCTTCAACATGACTGGCTAACACTGGAAACAGACATTTAACAGAGAATGAGATCGTCAAATGATCCAAACCAAATTGAGCACATATAGGGTGGGGTGAGGTGAGGTGAGTTGGGGTTTAACGCCACTTTCAAGAGTATTTCACTTATATCGCGGCTGCTAGTATTATGGCAGGGAGAAAGCCTGCAATGCCATGTGGCTATTTATTGCAATGAAACCTGCGAGCATCGGCTGGAACTAGCGAACCATGGGTGGCACTACGCTGAGATTCAGTGTAACATTGCACCCAAACCTTACTGTGTGTAGAACAGGTCTCTAATGCAGACAAAGTTGCCGTGCCCCTGGCGGGATTCGAACCCCGGACCTCTTGATCCGACCCATAGGTAGGGACATATGCAATCCAATCGAGTCTGACCATATAGAATAATAGGAATCGTAATTCAGTACCTGAAAAACTAATGGATATAGAGTTTTACAGAAAACTGATGACAGTGAAAAGACACTGAATCTTCTTTACCTCCCACCTAATTATTTTCTTCCTATGCTAATCTTATCTGGGTAATTGATTTCTAAAAATAGAACACAATTCCAAAACTCTAGTTCTCAAAACTCATCACAGCCCTCAGTAGGTACCCTTCCAACAGAGTTTATTCCCTCAGATTTTTTACTATGACTATGAAGAATTTCTTGTTTCTAACAAAATCCCTCAGCGACAAAAAAGGCTACTACGTATAATATCCCTGCTTTTTATCCAATAAAATCGCATTTTCATCGTAAACATTGACAGAGTTATTTCAAAGATCTTAGCCTTTGATTGGAAAGGGTCTTGCTAATGAGCATATGTTCTTCGAAAATATGTCTGATATAAATAACACAAAGAAACCTTTTGTGTTTTTTGTCTCTGACTCGCCCTTTTTATTTATCGGCATGTTTATGGTCAATAGTTTTCCAAAAATTAAACAGCATTTTCAACCAAAACGCATAAACGAGAAAACCTTTATCTTACATTTGCGTTATGACATGTCATGTGCAGTGTATGAAATGAAGCCTGTCCGCCACTCCGAAAACCTGGTAACTTAATTTGGTCCGGACTGGTAACTTTTTAAATTTTTTTATTTTGCTATTTAGACAGACAAATTGATGCTTGGGCTGGCAACTTTCAAGCTTATCTCATACAGTGTACAGGCATATGTCACCTTTACAACTGCGTTGCTGATTGCACCACTATATTCAAATGCAACCAATCAAGACTCTCCATTTCTAGTTGAGAAAATCACCATACTGTATTCTCTCGGGTATAAGACCAGGGGGCAAGGCAAACAAACATTTTGAAAACATGGGGGTGGGCTTTTACATGGGAGAGACCCTTACTCAGATGAATATTCATACCGGAGACCTTCATACAGTCAGAATAGGTTTTATGTAGGTTTTTGACACTTAACTTAAAATAATATTATGGATGTATGTAATGTATGACCATGGAACATCTGGCAAAATTGTGGGGTGGTCTATAACCTGAGAATAACCCCAACCAGGACAACCCTCCAAAAAGTTTGGGTGGTCTTAGGCTTGAGTATGGTCTTATACACGGGAGAATACAGTAGTAGACCAGGCTGGAATTTGGAATTTGTAAGCTCGGGGGGGGGGGGGGGGGGGGGGGGGGCCTTCATTGTATGAGTTGTTATTCAGATACTTGTTTTAATATTGCATACAGTACATCTTCGTACTTAAACTTACTCATCCTCAAACGTTGCAAAACTTGTCTACGCAGTATGCGTTATACTCTAAAACATCCACTTGCACTATCCGAATTTTCCAAAAATTAACATCCTATCTTCACTTCTTCTTAAGTATATAGAGCCAGTTCCGTTTATTGTCATTGTCAATTTAGATGTGTCAGACACGATACTTGTAACTTTTATGCAAACGTTTCGTACATCATCAGAATTTTCTCTCACAAAGTTATTTGCAATGTCTTTCAGGTTGAAAAACACTTTGGAATAGAGGGCCAAAAAAAAAATTTCTCCCTAAAATTTGTGGGGGGGCTGAGGCCCCCCTAGCCCCTGTTGCTACGGGCCTGGTAGAACAGATGTTAGGATCGATAATCTGAGGGAATAAACTCTGTGGGGAGAGAATGTAAGCAGGATTTACAATAAAATTTCTTTGAACTAGTATGATGAGTGACCCTATTATCGAGGTGACCCAATTATCGTGGCAAATTCATTTCTGTCCAAAGGACTTATTTTGGTAAAACACTTAACAAATTAATAAATAAAATGCAGCAGCATCTAAAAAAGTAAAACTTACAAAATATTATAAAGTACTAATTTCTCACATTTGTAGTGATTTGAAGTCTACAGTTTAATTTAAATTTAAAAAATTTTACTGCATGCGTCTCAAGGAAGAAAACAATTCTGTTTTTTTTTTAAATATTGTCTATTTGGTTCTAACTTTTGTGTTGTAAATAGTTAGATACTTATCAATCAGAAATGTGTAAGTGGAAGAGGCATTGATGGTTTCACTGGCGCTAAATGCTTCCAACAACTTACTCTCCAAATATAATAAATAAATAAACCCGGAAAATTTACGTACCTGCCATATTTCAGTGGAATGTTAAAATGTATCAAATAGACAATGGATAATAATTTTCACCATTTTGTAAGAACATAATTGAAAACAATGTTCAGATAATTCAGAATCAACAAAACATTATCAAAACCGATAATAGTGAAATCTTAGCCTTTTCCTGATACATTGACCAAGCTTACCTATCAAAAAGGTCTTCCCAATTACACTTTTCTGCAATAATATTTCTTGTTAAGGTTTGCAAAAAAATACTGTTAATGATAAAATAAGATTGAAAAATAATTTTGTTTTTATTTCTGATGATTTTTCTTTGGTAGTTCACTCATAAATATTTATATATCAATGAAATTTTAAATACCCCGATAATTTGGACGCTTCTGTTGAAATACACTGCACAGACAATGATTTATCCTCCCATGTCAAGAAAAATATTTTCCATAGTGGAGTGCATAAGGGTATTCCGGATCATGGGTATTCCGGATCACTCGGACGTCTATTTAAACCAAGGGAGTGCAAACCTGATTGATTTCTTTACTCAATGTCTTGTTTAAAGCTGTGTCAATGTTATTCAAGATGAGATATTTTTTTCATTTCATGGGAGGAGGGAGTTTACTTGTGGGTCCTGTAACGAGCATACCTATCACTGTGGTCAGCTATCGTTTGTGCGTCAGAAATAGGCCACTTATTCATGATGGTTCATTTTAAGAAACAATAAAATTAACTTGCTAAATGTTAAACATTTTTTGTTTACCTTAACACTTCACCTGTAAATTACAATGCAAATGATTTGTATATCTGCCATATATTTTAAGAAATAAACAATTTATCGGACAACATAGTTCAGGTAGTTCCGGATCACCATAATTTAGGAACCGTGATTATAACTTCCAACGGCCATTAACTGTTGAATTGACGAAATATATTGTCAATGTTACAGTGTTGATCCTAGGCGATCTCCTGAGGGGGTCATTTTGGCCATTTCTGAACAAGTGGGACCCTTTGCAATGGCCTAGCTAAAAAGGTGGGCAAATGTCCCCAGGAACCCCTCTAGGAACAACACTGAGTGTTGTGTAATTTTCAATCATCCACAAATAATAATGTATTTGTGGTCCGAGAACGCTAATGAGGTCTACACGGCAGTAAATGTTAAATTTGTTTACAAGGAATTTATTGTTTTGAACTGCAATGCTTGTTATTCATAATATATGCCCCATTTCGAGACACGGGGTCACAAAATCTACCAAGGAAATATAAACATTAAATTTCAGCTCTCTAGAATCATGGGTTCTGGAGTAGAAGTCGAAAATGCGAAAAGTTTACAGACAGATGGATGGACGGACGCCATGCCACAAGCCCATCGGGTCTTTCAGACCTGATGAGCTAAAAATGAAGACTATTATAATGTTCAATTTATGAACACACAACATAGACATAGTTTGTATATGCACGAACAAGTCAAGATCGACATTTCTGCCGTGCATGCTAGCATGCAATACAAACCAGAGAAAGTAGTGGAATTATTCTTCCTTCACGTTTTTTTGAAACTTTGTTTACATTTTTGTTTTGAAGAATATTATTAATATATTTTGACAATTTTTATTGAGCCTATTGTCACTCTAAGATAATGTCATTTTAGATTATGAAAATGTTTGATGTGAAAACCCGACGATGGACTCTTCTAACAACTTAGCTAACCAATCAATGCAAACTTTCCAAATAAATTCTTATCTGGAAGACGAGTTTCGTTGGTTTTCAATCGATTCAAAGTAGGGTCTCCTTCGATTCAAACAAGGCAAAATATACACAAAGATTATAGAGTACTGTCGAAATGAATAATGCAATAATTACGCGTAACGTCGAGCAAAATGAATGTTCTTATTCGACATCATAACATCCTAAATCATCTGTTCAAAGCCAAACAGTTCCAAGTTCCCGCTGATGTGTGCAAAGGGAGATAACTCTAATTTTATTATGAAGACGGTCTCATTCTCTTGACTCCATCAAAATAGGTCACACACGGGTTCAAATCCTTTTTTGGCTTTGCAGTTATTTTTTAAACACTAAATTTAGTTTTTTAGCATATTTAGTACATCTTTATTTTCCATATCTAAATGGAGATGTGAATCAATCATGGTACAGTATAGCAGTTATGCAGCCAAGATTATGCATAATTTAAGCATTGTATAAAACATAAATATTGTAACACTGTCCTGTCGGCATATTATCCATCATCTTGATTTTTTGTAATTCATTGAATTTTGCTGTATTTTTTAATAATTTTCTATCTTTTTAATAATAAAACACATACATTGAATGATTATAGAATATCCATAAAGAAACACATGATTTATCATTAAACTAATATACAATGTCAATGGGCACTGTATGTATTAGGGGCTTGAAAACACTGTACGCAAGATTATATTACTGCGGGTAAAAATGTTAAATCGATTAGCGCGGGATACAAAATTACCAAGTAATTCACTGCAGAATACGTGCCTTCTCAAAACGGTATAAAAATACAGAAATTCAAAAATTCAAAAAATGTCATGTGATTTAGCACTGCACCTCTCCTGGTCACGTGTAGAAGATTTGTGCAAAATTTGAAAAGAATCGGACGAATAATTTTTCTGTAATCAATCGAACAAATTTACATACTGGTATTTACATCATAAAAATGACTACCGGTAAGTAAAAAATACAGTAATTTGTAAACAAAACTTAAAATTCACAAAATGCTTGTAATTTGATACTGCACCAGTCCTGGTTGTGTAGTCCCAGAGGTTTTGTTTGAGAAAGAAAGCCCTCGGCAGAGGGAAATTGGGAAGGACCCTCCCCAATTTTTCCCTCTGCTGAGGGACTTCTTACTCAAACAAAACCGAGAGGAGAGGTTTTAATCTTACTTATGAACCAACTTTTGCTTTATTCGAGATGTAATTAGATATTTTTAAATCCTCATGGATCAATGGTTTTTACTATTGGGATCAGTTGTCAATAGAGCACAGCCACAATGTCCATGTGCTACACGCCTGCAACGCAAGCTGTGTACAGGAGTTGATAGCCTGATACCCCTATAACCCTATTTTGGGTCAAGGGGTCACCAAATCTTCAATTTAGAATCTCATCGACCAAGGAGTCTGCACACAACATTTCAGCTCTCTAGAGTCATTGGTACTTAAGAAGAAGATGAAAATAGGTTTTTAAGGTCGTGACCCCTTGACCCTATTTGGGGTCATGGAGTCACCAAATCTACAATTTAGAATACCAATTGGCCAAGGAATCTACACACCACATTTCAACATTCTGGACCTTTTGGCATTGGAGAAGAAGATGAAAACAGGTTGGGGTCATGGGTCACCAAATCTACAATTTCAGGCCAGATGAGCTACCCGGTAATAACATTGTTTCGTTTGTTCACTAACTAAATGGCACATATTTCTAATCTCTCAAGACATCAGTGACGGATCAAGAGAGCGGTGCAGAGTGCAAAATTGAAGATGGATTACATCCCTCCCCCCTCTCCTCCACACAAATAAATCCTGGAACCACCCGAGCCATTGAGCCATGTATTAAAGATAAAAACACAAGATGTTTAGTTAGGCTATTGATTTATTTGTGAATGATGCCAACATGCACATACATTTAAACTATGGATAGGAAATGTAACACAGAGTAGCAGGGAGTCATGCATAACTTGTAGATATGAGTCCAACATAGCTGCACACATCTAGTAGTGTAATCCATGAAAGAAGCGTCCTGGCGTCACATGTTGTGTATGAACTAGGCCCTTTCTACAGCTCTAAATCTGGTACTTTTTACTCTGGGCTGACAACAATGCTTCTTTAATTTTGCAGGTAAAATTGTCATAATAACTTCTGGGATGGCTACTCGGGCTTGTTTCATACACTGTAGCTAAATGTATTATATGGGGACTTAAATTTAATCTATAACCCTTTCCAGGAAAAGCTTTTAGTAATGATGTATATTGGGTTTGTAGTTTTATATCACATCAGATCTACAATGTATAGCATATCCTCTTTCAAGAGTGATCTACATTCTAGAATGTTTTGGTTGGGGCAGGGGCTTCAGTATTAACGAGGGGGCGCTAATTATGTTGATTACTTTAGAACAACTTATCACAGGATGCCATATTTCAAACAATATTAACAATCAATGTCTGTTTCATCAATAATTTTTACATACAAATTTGTTTCCTCAATAATGTTAATAATCAACATTTACAACAGCTGTAGAACCCTTGTCTCCAATAATTTCTTCTGTTTACCAATATACATTTTTGTTTGTGCATACAATTTTCATATTATTATTTACAAATTATAAATAACAGTTAAACACTTTATCATATTAATATATTAATATTTTCCATGTCAATCAAAGGCAGCATACATTTTCAAACTTATTTCAACTGTTTATTTTAAAGCTAATGATTTCCGACTGTCAATTTTGTCTCTCGCGAAATTTTTTAGAAATTTTTGACAGTGGATGAGTAAGTTTCAATAACACTCGAATATCAATTACTTAGTTATGGCATAAATAACACACAATCTAAGACACCAAAAGCTAAACAATATTGAGTGAGATACTATAACATATACCTTGTAAAATACAAGTTCCTCTTTCAAATTCAGATAATTCTAGTTACATGGAGACTAGAATATACTGGACCAAATAAGTTAGGGATATTAGAATTCCTATGATTGACATTTTTTTTAGCATGTCAAAGAATAAAGAGATCATTATAAATTATGATTTCAAAATTTACATACAGCCCTAACTATTTGTGTTCAGTATATCATTTATTGGTCAAACTTTCACAACTATCTTTTTTCTGATATCTAATTGATAATTGTTTTAGTTTAAACTCATGTTTAGTTTTAAAATGTCCACTTTCTTAACAAATTAAATAGCACAGAATGAATGAAGGAGGAAGCATACACTCAGACTGTTGTGTATCTTCACAATAAAGAAGTTGTTATTTATCAAATCTTGTTTTTCTTTTGCTATTCTATATGTACTAGTTCTTACTTATTGCCAAATCAAACATAAATGTAGAGCTCTTTGAGGGCCATATTATAAAAATCAAGATCAAAGAAGAATGAAGGCATAATCATTTCTGGATAATCAAATATGTAACAACTTGCATTGATATAACGGTTGTATATTCATACAAAAATGACTTCATTCTTCAATTACTTTAAGATTAGAATGTTCGAATGGGCTTATAATAGAACACTGTTTATAAACTAAACAATATATTGAATAGAAAATAACTTTGATTTGAATAGCTGAAACATAATTCAGTGAGCAATTTTCTTTCTTTTACTAAGCATATAAGCAAAAATATTTGAATCTAGAATGTTTCAACATTAAATTTAAGACAGAATATGTTTATATCAAGGTAACATATAAATTGCAACAGATTTCCAACAATGCTCACACTATATATCAATTTCCGGCAACCCAACACCAATCATGACAACCAGTACACATGCATCCCCAAAACCAATCATTTACTAGTATATCATTCAACTTTCCCTAAATGTTATCAATCTTAATTTCGCATCTAATCTTGCCATGGAAGTTAACAAATTGACACCTTAGTTTTCACAAATACAATTCCCACCCATCTCATTAACATGAGAAAAGCAGCAAATCGGAGACCCACTCTGATTGGTTGAAATTCACTATGATTACAAAAAATATCTTACAGTTTATGCTAGTCTGTCATCAAGACCCTAAAATTTCATTAAAACCTGGGCAGGTCTATGGCAAGACTATAGAGCTTGGTTTCAGGAAAATGAAGAAATCTAGGAGGCTCTCTTTTCTTTTTTTTTTCATTTTTTTTCAAATTTCAATTTTTTCATTTCAGACACTTAACCAGTCTTATTAAAATCAACAGTTTTCTGAGGAATAAAAATTGCAAAATAGTGCATCTGCCGGTATATGAACTCATATCGTTTGAAGGTTTCCTCGCAAAACTGTTTGATAACAGCCCGTAACCTCCCATGTTCTGACGCAATTCAGTTAACCAATCACAGGACCTCCAACAAAAGTTTTCAGAGCAAGAAGCTAGGGGCAGATAATACTCCAAACAGCTATCCCTTCGGCTGTTCCGAATGCTTTCAAAACGGTGACTGTTTAAAAACTATGATGTGGTTGGTCAGCTATTTGACTAGGCTTCGTCTGCGCTAAACAGGTTCGAAACACACGCCTATACACGGTGTCCTCAGATCTTGTGGCAAGGAATCTACAGAACCTGTTCTTATCCTGGTAGATGCATTATTTTGCAATTTTTTCTCCTCGGAACAAGGTCGATTCTAATCAGACTGGAACTTAACGTTAGTCCTAGTTTATGCATAAATTAATTCAGATCACAGTGCGACGAAGTCTCAAGGTCAGTATTTCTATCCTTCAAATTAAGTTGAGAGTTCATTGAAAAGTCACTTGTCTGGAGCTGCTGCCAGTTATTTAATTGCTTTTGTTCACCTTCACTAAATTATCGTCACAATTTCAATTTCATCCAAACCTTTCATTATACCTCAATGTTCTTTATCACATATTGTTTTAAGTAAAAAATATCTATCATTGTTTGGCTATAAAGATGATTAATGATACCATATGATCTGTGACTCTATTGGGAGATAAGTATAACTATTTAATACATTTTTTTAAATGAGATCATTTATACTCTAAACTAAATTCTACATGAAATAATCAAAACGCATTTACACATGGTAGGCGACAATAAAACACACATAAGGTAAACAAACAGCCCACAGTACATCATCTTCCCAAAGCAAAGTTCATAAAACAGATGGGTTTTACAATTTATGACCTCTGTTATGTTATGTAAGGTTTTCAAGTTTTGAAAAACAAGCCGATTGTTTGTGAGCACTACTTAAGTTGCATGTATTTTTAACCAGTGAATTTAAACAGTTGTCGAAGATTTGATATTTACAAGAAAGTGCAAATGTTCTTGAATCTTGTAATGGCTTAATTATTTGGCTCACGATTTTCACTTTCTCATGAAAGAGAACTTTCATTCTATTCCCTTAAACAATGATTTTACATAAATAATCTTCGAACACAATTTCTTTTATTCGAATTTTAACAATCGTCAACTTCTTCCAGGCAATGGTGCCATTTCATTAATTTTATACTACAATAGCTGCATTAATGCTATTCCTGAAATATATTTAATCATGCAACTAATGTCAATTTCATTGAAGCATTGACATTATATCATTACATCAATTTTTTAAATCTCATTGAAGCATTGACATTTATATCATTACATCAATTCTTTAAATCTCATTGAAGCATTGACATTATATCATTACTTCAATTCTTTAAATCTCATTGAAGCATTCACATTATATCATTACTTCAATTCTTTAAATCTCATTGAAGCATTCACATTATATTATTATTTAAACTTTTTAAATCTCATTGAAGCATTGACATTATATCATTACATCAACTCTTTAAATTTCATTGAAGCACTGACATTATATAATTACATCAATTCTCTAAATTTCATTGCAGCATTGATATTATATCATTACATCAACTGTTTCATTTCTTTGAAGCATTGACATTAAACATTAAAGATCTGGTGAAATGCATTTTTCTCAAGAATGACAGATGATTACCTCTACGTATATTGTATATCAGAATCAATTGAGCATAAAATCGAGACAATATACACTTGCAATTGATAATTAAGACAATTTTAATTCACCCATTTTAACATTACCGCAATTAGTTGGGCGATTCATTTTTAAAATGCTCACTGAGCCGTGACTGTGATACGCGACAAACGGGGCCGGCTAGACAGCTACTCCGCCGAGTCTCGTTAATCAATTAATGATGATTATCACTGCCGCTAGATGAATTTATGAGGTGTGTTAAATCGCCAAAAACACATGTTTATGCAATAATTATGTAATTGTCATCTGCGGAATTACCTATAGTTGGATATCTAAACATTCGATAAATGGAATATTTAAGCTGTTTTATTGAAGATTTGTTAAATTAACGATCAAAATGTGGCAAAATTATGTTGAATTATGAGTATCGCCGATAATGACATTACTCCAGTGACGTCACAGACATCATCTCTTCAGGGGCCACTATGGTCGCCAGGGCTAAATTAGACGGCTTTTTAAAAAGCCGTAGTTAAGTAATTTATGGACCGAAATTTAAATCGAGCAGTTGTCAAATTGACATCCCATTTTAATGAATCCGATTTTGATCATACGTCATTGCATCTATCCTTTAAATAAACGCTTTAAATTTTATCGAAGCATTGACATTATATCATAAAGCAAACGCTTTCAATTTCATTGAAGCATAGACATTGTATCATTTTATCAAATATTCAAATATCATTAAATCAATGACATTATATCGTAATGTTAACTCTTTAAATGTAATATGTACTATATAATTATGTCAACTCTTGAAATTGCATTGAAGTATTGACATTATATCACTACGTTTACGCTTGAAATTTCATTGAAGCCATCTGACAATATCAACACCATTAGATCAAATAAAGATATGATCGAAGCATAGAAAGGGAAATTAAAGAAATAGAAACATTTGCTTGGGGAAGATGGGTTTGAATATATGATTTTGAGTAAAATGTGTACATATACCTCCATGGACCGAACATATCTGGCAGTGTTGAAAATTGAAAGATGACATAGTTTTGAAGTTTTATGACTTCTTTCTTTTCTTCATGATTACATTGAAATGAGTGAAAAATAACCTTCCAAAACTTCTTCCATGCTGGAATGATTTTGATCATTTAATGCTGTTTGTATAATAATAATTAATTACCATCTATATTGAGGTATTTGATGACAAACTCAAATTTCAAAAACATAAAAAGAGAGTTAACAAAGACAATAAAAGACCAAAAAATAAAATAAAGTATAAATATCAAGTACATCTGTCACTTGAAATAAAAGAAAGCAAGCTTCGGAATTGTTATATAGGTGGTTCAGGACAACAAAGCTAGCTGAGGCTTAACCTCTATTCTCCGAATTTTATCTCTGATAATTCTTCCTCATCTTTGATAAAGATCTAGCGATAACCATGGTGAGAGCTGCATTCGTATTTCAGATGATGACGGTTGATGACCACTTTCAACCAATCAGAGTCGCAGAGTGTCCTCGGCAGTCTCTCTCTTGCAATGATGACATCACTTGAAGAGGGGTCAAATATTCGCAATTCATCAAAATATTTGCTATCCCCAACTTGAAGGATAAGGATTTTCCTGTTGTGTTGGACAATGCGGAAGTATTCGCAGTCCAAGTTCTTGATGACGCTGACGATTGCTGGGTAGGATTTCTGCGTGTACTTCATGACATTCCCGTCTGGACTGACAACATAAATAGAATCATCGATGGCTAGGGCCTGACTCCAACACGTGTTCACGGGCAGAGTCCCCAGAAGTGCACTGGTCCGAGTCCTGGTGTTGAAGCTCTGGAACACTGCCGTCTTCCGGTCCAGTCTGTCCTTCTTCCCACCAAACGTGTAGATTGTATCCTTGAGAGAAGCGGCAGAGAGTCCGCCAACTGCTTGAGGCAGATCTCCGACCTTCGTCCACCTGTTGGAATGAATGTTGTACTCCTCAATACTTGTCACAGCAGCGTTAGAAACAAAGCCTCCCAGAGCATACAGGCAGTTGTTGACCCTCACAAGCTCGTGGTAGCACCGGCCTTGCTGCAAGGGAGCACACTCCACCCATCGGTTCCGTTTTGTTTCATACTTGACGAGTCTGCTCTCAGCAACACCTGACGTACCTCCACAGACAAAAATATCTCCGTTCAAAACACAGGAAGCTTTTCCATCAGCAAAGTAAGGGAATCTTGCAAGAGCAAATGATTTCTTTCTCTGGAGACTGAAACAGGCGACCTCCTGTCTCCTTCCGTCCACCATAACAAGCACCTGTTCATTGCGCTCACGGTACATCTGGTACTGGGCTGGCGAGAGTTCCTGTCGGTGACTCCGCTGCTGCATCTGGGTCAGATGGTCCCAACACTCCGGGTTGTCACGGATACAAGCCTTGGTCTCCAGGAGCATGCTGATGTAGTTACTGTTCATCAGCGGCAGGCGCAGGTTGTGGAAGATCTCATTGATGTCCACTAACCTCTTACGATCTTGCTCCAACCAGGGTATAACGGCATCACAAACTGTCTCCTCGTTTTCAACATTCAAGTTGTCCTCGTTGATTATCTGAAACAATTCTTCCTTGGATAATTCAAGGAAGTCCTCGGAGCGACAAACTGCTTTGAAATTCTCAATGATATAATCCCAGGCATGGCCCGCTAGTCTTGTACAGCTGTACGCAACACCGATTCTCCAGATGGCAATACAAGTCTGAGGAGACAGATTCTCGCAGAAATTCTTCTCGCAAACTTGTTGCAAAGTGCTTATTTGAAAGAGGCTGGCAGCGTGAAGCATATCCATTGCATTGTCCGCTGTGATAATGATATTTCCGCAGTAGACAAAGTTAAGAATTGACTGGAACACTGTTGATTGGATGTTGTGGAGGGTCACATGACCATCTAACGACTCTCTCATACCAGATGTGTACATTGCGTTGAAATAAGGTGACACCGCAGAAAGAATGACCCGATGACATGGAAACGTCTTCCCTTCGACTGAGATGATGGTGTCGCAGAATCTGCCGCTCAGCCATAACTGGGACAAGCCCTCGGCAAGGTGACTCTTGTGTACGTCGCTGTGAAAGTCCTGCATTGTTTCTCTGAAATAGAGAAACAGGGGAAAATCAATTTCTATCACATAAAAATAACTTATTTTTGCAAGCAATTGATTTTTTAATTTTTGTGTTGTTGAAGCATATTTTGTATTAAATTATACATAATGACATCTAAAGACCTTGTCAAACACCGGCAGATCCAGGAATTTTCAAAGGGGGATTTACCCAGGGCCAGGGGTCTATAAAATTAACATGCAAAATGTCAAAGCTGGGGGGAGACTAAGCTGAGGTGCAACACTCGGTCAGATTCAGGGTAGTTGATGCGGGGTACAGCTCACAAAAGAGTTGTTTCGCTGATCTTGAGTTGATTTCAATGATATTTAGACTAAATTAGAAGTTTCTGAAAGCATTTTCAATAATGACTGAGTTTTAAGAGCAAACATGCCAGATTTTCAAAGCTTTTTGAAGTGTTCACTGCCTGAGCACTTGCTTTCTAAATACCGTAAATCCTTGAATAACTGCCTGCGATTATTAATTTCAAACGTTGATTTGACTCAACGATTATTCTAGGCAAGAATTATTCAAGGTACGCAATTAATTTTCAAAACAAAAATATATAAATGCAATTTTTAAAAAAATCATTGCAGTACGTTTTAAATTATGAATATTGTAAATGAAGTGCATGTCATATAAAGGTTAAAACTTTGCATAAATATGCTCATGTCAGAATTATTTTTAAAAAGGATCAACATACCCATTAGTTTATTTAGATTTGCTAAATTTAACCCGGCAATTAATTATGGAGGACAGGCGATTATTTCTTTCAAAGAGGGGTCAGACCTGGTAATTATTGAAGGTAGGCAACTATTCAAGGATTTACGGTAACTAAAATTAGGATTTCACTAAGATGAATAAAACTTTGTACTTACATAAAGAAAGAAGATTCATTTGTATTGAAAAAATGTTTATATACATAATTTTTATATTGCAAATTTTCCAAAGATATTTTTTGCCTTATTCGTCCTTAAAAGGAGGGTTCTATCGGGATATTTTTTTTGGAAACTAAATTCGAGAGGATATCCCCGTTTACACATATATGCTATTAATATATGATTAAAACACAGTCAGATTGAAAGATATTAATGAAGTTAATACTTTGATGACTTTACATTTCACAACTTGAAAGTGAAGCGCACATTTGTTGAAAAATTCAAACAATGAGAATTGTTTATTAGTTTTATGATACATTATGTGTTACTATGTGTATATTCTATCAGTGTAAATGTGTTATTATTACCAAAAAAAAAATTGGGTTAAATATAGAATGTTTTAATTTCACGAAATGTCAAGGATCAAAGATGGCGGATGCTGCCAGGATCGTTGATAGAACTTTCCCATTAAAGTGTATTGTTACATATAGCGTCTTCACTTTTCATGCTTAAAAAATTTCATACATAACTCAACTTAGTTTTTAATTATGCATTTTATCAAGAATTTTAAAATACATTTAGTCAAAAATTGATTCTTTTTGTTGTAAAAGATCATTATAATAATAATAAATACATAACCAGTGATGTTTATTAATAAAAACAACAATTTCATATTGCATTTTGCATTTTGCAACTTGATGAATTTATATATTTCAATATTTTATTTCATTATAATTATTAATATTCAATTTCATATATAAAGTTTTTGTGAATTATTTACAGTAGAAAAACCTCAATAAATTATGCATAAAAACATTTAGTAAAATTATAATCATTCACTCTCTCCAATATTGATGAATGTACAATCAACAGGTTAAACAAGTAATTTACTTCATAATATTTAGAAAATAATCATTACTTCAAATACATCTTACACATCAATCTTTCCCATTCAACTTGACACAATAAAAGAACGACCTGAATATGTTAAACATGAATAATCTATAAATACACAATTCCTCAAACAACGTATAAATACAAGAAAAGTGGGCGTGGCTTGGACCCATTTTACGGATTGACAAATTCAAGGTGTACAAGCATTCACCCAGGTCATTGTCAATGTCAGAAAGGCAGAGGTTGCGAAGGTACACCACCTCAGCAACAACACAGCTAATCGAGCTGGCCACATACAACTGTGTACAACCGACAACCTGCAAGTCGCAAACCTACTGTAGCAGGCTATAAATAGCATCGAGCCTCGAGCCCAGCTGATGTTATTCTACAGCCCATACATAGATTCGTATTATAATACTTACTTTCCGAGCCCAGCTACGTTTATTTTGACTTTGGTCACTTTGGTATGATAGTACTTGAACGTATTTATGTCAGTGCCATCACTTACTGGTTGGTTATCAGCCCGACATTGCCAAATCTTTCCAACTTGACAGACCTTCCAGATGTAAACAAACCAAGATATTTCTGATTGTGACGTTTATGAGACAAGGGCGGATAACTCGTGGCTTGACCTCTATGTTGGAATGTCATTTGCATAAGTATGAAGGCGTTTTTGAATGAATGGACTTTACTCGCTTTATATCTTTTTAAAATGTTTTCTGAGTGCATTGCATTTATTTTCTGAAATAAAAAATATTGTTATTGTTTTTTAAAATAAATATCATACTTATCACACATGCATACGTTCGTACTTTCGTTTCAAACATATGGTGGTTGAGATGATTTGCCAGGACCTTTTTTAAATAGGGCAATTGAACAGCTAATGTCTCTTTCTATTGTTATACAAACTCGGGGGTTTATTTTAATTTTGTTCTTAATTTAAAAAGATACGACTTAATTTTAAAAGTGTTGTTGCTTCATTCAAAATATTTTAAACTAGTAGCCAAAAGAAACGTTATCGATAAAAAATTAAAAAGCAAGATAGTTAAATCCACAAATGATAAATACTACTGGAGTATACATGTAGTTACATGTTGAGTTCAGAAGCTAACAAACCCCAAGTTTCCTTATTTAAAACACTATATTTATGAGGATTACGCATTTCAAAAAAAAAATCGTAGTTTTGGCGAGATGTTATTTTTGCTTGTTTTATGTCGTCATACACATACGATGCGCCAACGAATTAAATTCCAATAAGGCGCAGATTGTCGACAACATATTTTATTTACTTAATCTCTGTATTCTTTAAATTTTAAGCTGAAATCAGAAACGCCTTGCCCCCCAAAAAACCTCATGAAATAGCGATTTTAGCGTCAAACTCTGTTTGAACAGGCGTTCAAATAGAAGTATCATACCATGGTGAAACACGTACAAAGACATTAATTCAAGATTGCCTTTGTACGGTGGCAGTATGTTGTTTTTTGACTATGTTGAAAATGTTGTAGCGTTTCTTTTGGTCGCTAGTTTATAATACAAAACAAATGGAATAGAACATTGCTGTAAAATATTTCAATTAATTAGAAAACTGCGTTTGAGACAGTTGACTCAGTAGATCTCAGTAACATGGTAACTTCTCTGCAAACATATTGGAAATAATATTTTCAATGACGTTATTCAACCTTCTAACGCCCGCTTAACATTACACACCAACCGAATTGCTAACTTTGTATAATGACTTTTTGGACTTGACTTAAACTAATTTTATTTTTTGATTCTGATAGACAGCGTTTGCCGTTAAGAATTATGTTAATGTTTAAGTTGACCTTTAGGAATTTAAAAACGTGTATCAAGCCGACCGCCAGTGGACAGCCTTAGGAAATTAAAAAAAGGTAATGATAAGATATGAAACATAATATATTCCGCCAAAGACAGACTTTACTTTCAGATAAATTGACAAGAGAAAGATGAGTATTTCAGTAACTACACCAATGTGTTGAACAAGATGTCGACCAAGAAGAGTTTCTGTACACCTGATATTTAGATGACGGCAATGAAGTGTCTGTATATTTTATATTTAACATTTTGTCTAAATAGCAGAGTTAGCTATGGCGGTAGGTGCCTGATATGGGGATGCGTTTCCCCAATGGACTCGTCCTGACAGTACAAGAGTGTATACTATGATACGGACAGTGTGATCTCAGACACAAATGTATAGCAATTTACAACTGCTCCAGTCTCTAGGTTACAGCCAAAGAAAGCCACATTTAAGAACATGAGGTTAAAAACAGCATTGCTCTCCCGGAAGTATGTGTGATTAAGGGTGATTATGATAGTATCCTTTTCCCTTGTAGGAATTTATTTTCTAGAGCCTATGGAACTTGATCTATGCAGGTATCCTGTTCCCTTGTAGGAATTTATTTTCTAAAGCCTATGGAACTTGATCTATGCAAACTGAATGCGCTTTAGTCATTAATAAATATAAATAACTGCCAATAAACGCAACATTCATAGTGTATTTTCACATTTAAGAAGTTGTTATCCAGAAAATCTTCCTGTTCTAACATTCAAGATGTTTGACGTTACTGGTTAATTTCTAGCACGAATTATATATTGCGGAGAAATGTTGAGTACTTTTAGGTTTAATACCTATAGAGAGACAGCGAGCACATCAATTAACCCTCTGTGTGCCAAACGGTCGCTGATGAAATATGTCCACTCATATGCATTTACAACATTTGTGTATGTTTTTATTTTCTTATTCATAATTTGTATTCTTTCATTCAATGAATATTGATTTTTCATACAAATGTTTAATAAATTTTATCGCTCTTTTATTAATGCGAAATAACATAAATGTTTCACAAACATTTCATAACATGATCAGCCAGAGGGAGGGGTGCTTTCACAATTAGTTTCTCGACCTTCGTGTACAATTCTAGTTAAGAGGTTGTGCCAACACTATTTATCTTAAAGAGAAAACGCTGGTGAGATAAGTATATTTGGCACAGCCCCCTCGAAGTTTAAACATTTCTCCATCAGATGGATATTATATGACGCTTCAATGACTTTGAAAACATTACTTCGTCTCAATGTTTAAGTTGTATTCAAATATGTTGTTTGATATTGTTGACATATACTTATCGTGTTAAATGATAATCACGATTCAAGTTTACATGTAAATGTGGAAACAGATCCACAATGTATATGTAAGGATAAGGAAATTAATAATCAAAACAGGAACAATCGAGAGTTGCCTCCCTTCTATTGTCATGTGACAATCAGCTTGATAAGGAAGCAACACTGTTCAACAATCGCGCTTTTATTTGGGGGCAATTGCAATTGTTGAATTGAAAAAATGGGCACAACAACGGGTGTTTTCGTATCCTTGTTATCCATTTCTATTATTGACACAGTTTGGGTGAGTGACATTCTTTATAAATGTTCCGCATAGCATGATACACAGGTCTTTGGAAACGGTTAACACATTTTCATACTGTTACGAAACTTAGTATCAATCTCATTATGGGCATCTGTGTCCCTGTCTGTAACACTTTAATTTATTATGTGTCTTCTAGAACGTTCTTTATCAAGTTTTTAATGTATGTACGTTGCAGTTTAATGTTTAATTTGTTACTTTGAATTAATTTGATTAAATTATTAAATGATTAGTAGTTTTTAATAATAAAAAAAATAGTCGAAAATGTAATAGAAACTGGCAAATTTAAGAATACATAAAAAAACATTCCCGGTCCAGAAAGAGATTTCTCACGAAGCTATTACGTTTTAAACAGCCTATATAGTGTAGAAGTTACATCCTTGTCAGTAAGACAACATATTCAACATGATGATTAATTGACATGTGCTTGAAATGAGATGATAAGGGGAAATGAAATGGCACTTACAATATAAATGATAGAGCTTCATGCTTTATAAGTAAGTAGAAACTAGCATTATCTTATTTATTTGTTCAAATAATCGCTTAATTCTCAATTGAATTGACTGTATGTAAGTGACAAACCATTTTCTTAAAATGTAATTATAATATAGTAACCTTTATATGAAAATGATTGCTGTACATAATGTATTATCCAATTAAATTAAACAGCAATTTTATATTGAAGGTAGTGTTATCCCAAATATAACCATGTTATAATTTTATAAAGGTTTGTAAAGGAAAATTATTTTTAAAAATGTTCAAAATGTATTTGTTTCCTTCCAGTCCTATGCCCAATGTGGATCCATATTGTGTACAGGTATGTAATTTTAAATTTTTTTATTCATTGATAGAGACAGGTTTACGATTATATGAAAATAAATTTTATTTGTCATTAAAGTACCTTTTCCCCATTTTGGGTTACTATGAAAAATATGTTTAGTGGGTAGCTTGCGAGGGCCACAGCATAGACTTCACTCTATCAATGAAATATAATCAAGTAAGCATAAAAGACACAATTAATAATATTGCCCATTATATTGTTAGTTGGGCCAAAAAATATGGCAACATTTTCAATTCAGAGGGATAATTTAGCAACATTTTGATATGGGAGGGATTCTGATAGAGTTTTTTCTCTTCAAATTTGGAAGGATCACTTTAAAACCAATTATATCATTTTTATCACCTAATTAAATATTGTTCTGTTTCAGGGTACTCTGCCTACTGCTGCCCCTATGATCTGGGTGAATGTTGCTACTATTATGTATATCACTTTTGGTGTAAGTAGTTGCTTTACTGTTTTACATTGTCTTACATTATTTACCAATAAGTGTTACATAGTTCATCACTGGCATTACAGAGTATTACATTGTATTACAAAGTGTGACCTTACTTGAGATCTTTTATATATGTTACACTGAATTATCATTTGTATTGCATGCATACAGTATTTACAGCCAAGAACATAATGAGCTGGAAACTGGGCCATTATGGCAAAACTGGTCCAATACAGGAAAACAGGGCGAATACAATACATTATTTATTAACTATCAATATTATGGCACGTATACAGTATTTACGACCTAGACCATATGATTTGACAACTGGGCCAATATGAGACAAACTTGGCCAATACAAGATAAACTGGGCCAATATGAGTTTGAGCATGCATATTCGCACACTTGATGTAAGCCCAAAGCTGTCGCTTCACAACTTTGACCCATGGTATCTGTTCATGAATCTTGTTTATTATTATTATTTCAATATAAATGAGATGTCTAATGTTGTGTAAATAGAATGAAAAAAGGTCAATTTATAAAATTGTCATTAGCCCTTTCACCCCTACACACCTAACATTAGTCACATAAACGTATTAATGTTCAGGACCCATATTTTCGAAGCTCTCTTAAAGGTACATCCATTGTGTTTCATAAAATTTTATTTGGCTTTAATACGTTCCAACTCACGACAAGTGCTGTCTACAATACAAATAAATTCACTCAGCTTGCACATTTATCCCCAATCGCCAAATGTACTATAATTATTAGTTTCCAATTAAAATTTAGTAACATAATTATACATATGCAGAAACCGAAACTGCACGCCCCATTGGCATGCACAACGGTTATGGAACCTATTAAACATTATCAACTCAAATTTGTCTTTTTGTCTGTTATAAATAAGATTCCAAAATTATGTTGACTCATTGACGCGCACCACAAGCTTTGCATTGTCCGGTTTTCGATCAGAAATCATTACTTTTACCTTCATATCGTCAATATGCTAAGTCTTCTATCATCAAAATGGTAGTTTTCAGTAACAGTCGGTACTTCTCGATTAAGTAATATCATTTATAGCGTTTGCAATATGTGACCCCCAACAACACAATGGATGTACCTTTAATGCTAAGATAGTTGTAAGTGCCATACATTAACATTGACTTACTATTATCTTAGCACTAAGGCAGCTACGAAAATATGGGCCAGGTTTCTTAGTGGTGAAAGGGTTTTAATTAAGTATTTCCGTATTGGCCAAGTTATAGGTCCTCGGTACGTTGTATTGGCCCTCAAATTTGTCTCGGGCCAATACAACAGACCTTAAACCTGTAACTGGGCCAATATGGAAATACTTAATTAATAATATTATAATATAAAACAATGCATCTGAGCATGAACACTCGCACATTTGGTGAAAACCCAAAGCTTTTTTTCACTACTTTGACCTGTTCTATCTATTCACCAATAATTATGATTTCAGTGGAAATTAGATGTTGACTACTGTGCAAATAGATTGAAAAGAGGTTAAAATATTCATTATTCAGTATTTCCGTATTGGAAGATTTACAGGTCCTTGGTCTGTGTATAACATTGACTCTCAACTTGGTCTCAATACAACAATACAATAGACCTTGGGCCAATACCGGTACTTGGGGAAATACTTAATTAATGACATTGTATCATGAATGTAGAATGTTCATGTCATGCCATACCGATGGATAATAGTGAGATATGTAATGTCTCATGGGTGTGACACATTGAGGTGTGATAGTGATTAGAAGCACACCAGTTGGTACAACTATGGAAAGGTGATGATTGGGCATTTTACATTCTGTTTCCTGTAGTGATGAGATGTAGCTGTACTTTCATCAAAGATACAAAATATTCTGTAAGTTTGTAGAATTGATCTACATAAGAACAAACATACCGGTATTACTGTTTGGAGTAAAGTCTTTTAACATGATTTTTTAAAGTACATTTTTATCAATTGCTCATAACGCCAGATTATCTAATGGCATAAGCTGTCATCTGTAAACGTTTCACATTCATGACTTCTTCTACAAAACCACTGACCCCTCAAAGTTGAAATAGTGTTTGGAGATAACATGAGGTGGGGGATTTATATTCCAAGATTATTGAAGATTGGAAGATTGTGCAATATCTGGAGAACAATTGATGTAAATCTTCAATTTCAAACCATTCAAAACCAGAAAAGCTACAGAACCCTTTGGCTCTTTTTTGTGTTTATTTGGACTCTTTAGGGGAATCTAATTGTTAAAGCACAGTCCATTTTGGATGTCGGCCATCAATAACGATAGTTATGTTTCAACCTGTGTGGTAAAATTTACCTATTATTCTTCAGATATTTTAATAATTTTGTCATTTAAATGTCCTGTTTTGTAGCTGAGTTTACCAATGTTGGATCTGACATCATCATTACTCTTGTACACAGGGTTCTGGTTTGTGTGGGTCATCATTTTCACCCTGATTGCAAGTTGTTCCTTCTGCTGCTACCGGCGTCGTCGACGTTACATCTACCGTTCCAACTGTGGCATTGTAAGTGATGGGTATCAACCCCCAGCGTATGGAACTGTTGTAGCGGTGTCGACTGCTCCCCCTCCGTATCCCCAACAGCAAGCCACGGCACCCCCACAGTACCAGCCAGAGCAGGTGAGCAGAGTTTCACACTTGGCTCTTGACCCAAAGCATGATTTGTCATAAATAAAAGCGATATGTAGTTCACTATCAAGCTAGTATTACCTAAAAGCTGTTCTGGCCCATAGATTTAGTAATGTGTCAGTGGTTTATTTGCCTTTGATCCGTTTTTGCAATGAAAAATTGTGTATCTGAAACAGTGATGTCATGAAAAAAAACATTACCGGGGGGTAGTTGTTTCTCAAGACACATCGTTGCTGAAAAAAAAAGAACAACTTGGTATTTCTGATTCTGAAAACATCTAAGAAACATATCTGATTTAAATCACAGCTATTCCTTCTTTAGTGTCTTGGTGTATATATAATAAACATTTCACTTTTTTTCCAGAAACCTCCTGCATACATGCCATAGTCAACATAGACAAGATAAAGATCCCTTGTGCCTTTAATCTAATTATTTTAACAAGTGCTTTTTTAATCAGATAAGCATTATAATGTGTTCAACTCCAGCAAGGTAGAAAATGAACATGTCACTTGACTAGCATGGCTTTTTTCAACTTCCCTCGCAAGTCATAACTCCAGGAGTCTCAATCACTAGCTCATTAAGCCTTGCCACATTTCCTCAACTTTCCTGTGCTAGAGTAGAAGAATGCACTATGAAGTTGAGGTGCAGCGCGCCACTACACTCTTACAGTAAAGTTAAGGAGGCTTAGGTATATTAGCCTGTGTTGTAGAGTGGTGAGAGTTTCGCCTTGAGGGGTAAAAGTTGGGTTTTTGTCTTTACTGGGACATTTATGTCCATAACACAAAATGATTTCAAGTAATCACAAAAATGTCTCATGTGACAGTTGTATGTTTCTTCTTCACCTTTCCCGAGTATTTTTAGCTCATCAGGCCTGAAAGGCCGGATGGGCTTATGGCATGGCATGGTGTCCGGCGTCCGTCCATCCGTAAACTTTTCACTTTTTCGACTTCTTCTCCAGAACCAATGACCCCACAGAGCTGAAATTTTATGTGCAGACTCCTTGGCCCATGTGGATTCTAAATTGTAGATTTTGTGACCCCATGACCCCAAATGGGGTCACAGGGGTCACATCCTTAAAAACCTATTTTCATCTTCTTCTCCAGTTCCAAAAGGTCCAGAGAGCTGAAAAGTTGTGTGCAGACTCCTTGGCCAATGGGGATTCTAAATTGTAGATTTCGTGACCCCATGACCCCAAATGAGGTCATAGGGGTCACATCCTTAAAAACCTATTTTCATCTTCTTCTCCAGTTCCAAAAGGTCTAGAGAGCTGAAAAGTTGTGTGCAGACTTCTTGGCCAATGGGGATTCTAAATTGTAGATTTCGTGACCCCATGACCCCAAATGGGGTCACAGGGGTCACATCCTTAAAAACCTATTTTCATCCTATTCTCCAGTTCCAAAAGGTCTAGAGAGCTGAAAAGTTGTATGCAGACTCCTTGGCCAATGGGGATTCTAAATTGTAGATTTCGTGACCCCATGACCCCAATTGGGGTCACAGGGGTCACATCCTTAAAAACCTATTTTCATCTTCTTCTCCAGTTCCAAAAGGTCCAGAGAGCTGAAAAGTTGTGTGCAGACTCCTTGGCCCATGGGGATTCTAAATTGTAGATTTTGTGACCCCATGACCCCAAATGGGGTCACAGGGGTCACATCCTTCAAAACCTATTTTCATCTTCTTCTCTAGTTCCAAAAGGTCCAGAGAGCTGAAAATTTGTGTGCAGACTCCTTGGCCAATGGGGATTCTAAATTGTAGATTTCGTGACCCCATGACCCCAATTGGGGTCACAGGGGTCAAATCCTTAAAAACCTATTTTCATCTTCTTCTCCAGTTCCAAAAGGTCCAGAGAGCTGAAAAGTTATGTGCAGACTCCTTGGCCCATTGGGATTCTAAATTGTAGATTTTGTGACCCCAAATGGGGTCACAGGGGTCACATCCTTAAAAACCTATTTTCATCTTCTTCTCCAGTTCCAAAAGGTCTAGAGAGCTGAAAAGTTGTGTGCAGACTCCTTGGCCAATGGGGATTCTAAATTGTAGATTTTGTAACCCAGTGACCCCAAATGGGGTCACAGGGGTCACATCCTTAAAAACCTATTTTCATCTTCTTCTCCAGTTCCAAAAGGTCCAGAGAGCTGAAAAGTTGTGTGCAGACTCCTTGGCCAATGGGGATTTTAATTGTAGATTTTGTGACCCTGTGACCCTAATCTAGGTCACGGGTCATGACCCAAAAACCTATTTTCATCTTTATCTCAAGTATGTAAAGCTCTAGAAAGGTGAAATGTTGTGTAGAGACTTTTTGGTCAAAGGTGATTCTTAATTGTAGGATTGGTGACCCTGTGACTTCAAATACAGGTCACAGGGGTCATGATAAAATAACCTATGTTTTGCCTATTAACAATGTATTACTTGAGATAACTTAGATATTAAACCTTAGATAATAAATCAATGAAATCCTGATGAGCTACAGAGCCCATGGCTCTATTTTTTCATTACAAAATAAAATGTAATAGGGTCCTAACGAAGGTCCTAACTATCTAACAAAGGTTATTTGGAGATGTTACGTAAGTCTCTCTATATACCAATGAAAGACATCAATAATGAAAATAATTTGATTATATAATGGTTTCTCCAAGTATATGCATGCATTTGAGATAATATTTTGCTTCCTGCATACTCTGAATTATGAGATATCATTTACACGTAACATCAAAACAAATTTATATTTGGCCAACTTCTTTCATGGAACCTTTAATTGTATCTGCAGCAAAAAGATTACAAACTTTCCTTTGTTTATCCAAAGAAATGACTGATTTTTTAAACAAACGATCTGCAGTTGTTAGTTATTTTTGCATCCGCTCCAAATCAAAGGGCGACTTCCGATTGATGTATGAGCCTCGATCAGTTTGCCTTCATCTTTTACCAATATCATGTTTACTGAATTAATGAGAAGTCAGAATTTATGAATTCTGTCAAAGTTTTAATGTCAGTAATAGTACAGCAAATAGTTTTGGTCATTTTTTAAAATTCATATTTTTGTAGTAGCCTTATTGTATAGATATTTCTCAAATTTCACATGTTTTGTTTCAAATGTTTTCTTACAATAAAGACAATTGAGTATAATCGAGATATAGCATGTATTGTAGAAATTCATTTTTGAGATGCAAAGACATTGGAATTATTTTATCTTGCAGATAATTTGTCCTGGAAAATTTTGTGTAGGACTCGATTTTCAGTGTTAAGACACTATACAGTAGTTGAATCAGTCAATGAATTGTTCATGTTCACTCATATTTTAACCAATCAGATTGTCATAGCAATGTAACAATGTTGTGTCTGCTTATCCAGAATTGGATGGGATGGTAAGTTTGATATATTACTCAGAGGTTATTTTTGTCAATGATTGTCTTTTGCGTTTTACTTATCAATTGGTAATATAAGTTGTATGTGTAACCCCTAGATTTGTGGTATGAAAGCTCAGTTGAATCTTAATCAAATCAAAGTAAAAAAACAATGCCCCACTAAGATTTTGGAATGTGATCAATCAAATTAATTATTGGTAGTTGCATTATCAATATTTACATGAATTTGATGTTAAATCTGGATATTTTTGTTGTGTCCATTTAAATCAAATTGAGACCAAATCAAAACATTCCCTTCCAGCTCACATTTTAAAGATAATGCATAAAACTCATGGTATGTATGTTTAAGGGTGTGAATATTGTGTTCATAAGTTACATGTTGTAATTCAATGTTAATTATATTTGTCCAAACAATAAAACCAAAATAAAGTGAATACTGCTTTCATCTTCAGTTGATGTTTTGTAGAAAACCAATCATGTGTACAGGGATGGTTGGTGAAATATTCCAACAGTGTCATAAGCTTGCTATTAGTCAACAGTAGAGAGAACATGACAAGTAACCAACCGGAGTTGAGTGAAACTAGAGGATATGTACAGTTGAATAACATGTACTGGTATATTTCATCAAGTGAAGAAGAAATGTATACATATTTTTTACGGGTGCACTGTAAATATATATTTCAAAAGATTAGACAAACATGGTTGGATGATAAATATCATAAATCGGTGTTCTAACCTTTTTACCATGCGGCTGACTCTTAGTTCTGGCCATTTACAAGGATTGCATCACATGATGAATAAATTTATGTCAAATGTTTACTTCTTCTGGTGATGCACCACTCATGGAAACAAAAACTGTCTACCTCACTCAGGTGATGAACCGGACATGATGAGCATAACCAGAGTAGACAGATAATTTTAATGTAAAAACACTTCCACTCCGAGACCTTTACAACCTTTACTCTTTATCATTACACTAAGGTGACCTTAAGGACTTTGTGAAAAGAAACCCATGCCATCTAACAGTTTCCTTTCAAACTGCCTTTGCTCAAGAGCAAATTTTCTATGTCGATTGAAGACGAGTCTCCAGGGCACTTGAAGAAAGCACGGTTGGTGTTAAATATGAGGTGTCCAGATGTCTACAACCCTTGCAGACATGTTTTTCCAGATGTAGCCTCTAAACATATTTCATGGTTTTGTAGCCTCATATCCTTGTCCTTGGCAACATTACTTTCCAGCAATGTATTTTAAGGATTTACCGGTACTTGCTTATCTCCTCTTTTCATGCAACTTCCCCCAGCAGAAGGAATAACTTGTGCCAGTCTCCATTACTGGCTGTTTTAAGTATTGCAGTATTTCCCTCCGTTTTCTTTCAGCGCTAAGATAGTGGATAACTGCACCTGAAATGCATAGTGGGCTCCTATTTTCTAGCACAGTAACCTTCAGGAAACACTGCAAGACTAAAACAGCAAGTAATTGAGACTAGCAAGAGTAATACCTTGCATTGGGAAGTTGCTGTTCTTGGGAACTTCATTATCATGGTGCTCGGACACAAATATAATTTTCCAGACGGAGGTACTGATCAGATATTCAGATTATAAACTTCCAAAGTGGGTTGAAAAGATGGGAGTGTCAAGTCATCATCAACCCTCTTATTCAATGTTAAATCCTGGACAATATTTCAAGGCCATCAAATAATATAATTTCAAAGAAAAGCATGATTTCTGGACACCAACTTCTTAATGGTGAAAGAACAAGAGATTACTGAAAACATCACTTCAAACTTCTCACTCATGCCTTTTGTAATGATGCCTACTTCTAAATGGCCTAATTTAACTTTAAAGGCCGCAACACCAAAGTGACTAATTTCCATGAAAAACAACGAAGAACAGTTGTCTTTGAATTGATTTTATTTTACATACATAGATATAGCATGAGTTGTTGGCAACCAAACAGTTCTGGACAGCTATCAAGACAGAATCAAATGAATGGATCGATCATGTACGAGGGAGGGAGGGATACTGTGTTGGGGGGGTGGGTGAGAGGGAGGAGAAGGGGCACTGGCTGCTTGCTCTGCTGCTAAATACATCACATTGTAGTCCATTTACAGATCCTATGTACATGTAGTCAGTCCTCCCATAAATACTTCAACATTTGGTATGTACCTACACATACTGCCTTTCTGTCAGACTTACAATAATCTCGATCAATCTCTCCGCCAGGCTCCGTCATAATGAATTGCGCTGCACTGTTTGACATTAGTTATACACCGGTCAGTAAATATGATGGTAAATAAACACTTTATAACTCTTGATTACTCAATTATTTTGACAAATAACATAAGCATGGTCACAACTGATTGTCACATCTAACTACACAACAAAGATGAAAGATGGACTCAATACGAATAAAAGTACAGCGGCGCAACAAAGTGGTTAATTTAACAAACATGTTTAAAAATGTAACAAAAATGATTTTCAGATTACAGGTGAAATCAAGACCTATTCCTAATGTTTTTTTGAAAGAATCATTTGATTTTTTGACAACTTCATGCATTGTTATTTAATATCACATTTAAAAATAGATTAAACGCACAATTGTACTCCCTATACTTAACATCTCAACTAGTCTGATCAGTGAATAAGAAATCTTATTTTAAAATCAAGTCACAGTGGAAAGCACTATGATGGCCACATGACATTTGCGGCCTGCTGTGCAAATATTGCTGTAATTTCTTGAAAGAAAACATTTGTTCGATACCTATGTAAGACTGATCTCTTACAACGTATGGGTTCAAGAAGAAAGCAGCATTTGCACTGCTCTGTCAAGGTCTACATACAGGAGGCAATCTGCCTCAGTTCTCTCCCCTTGCTCGTCTTACTGCTTACAGGAAGTAGTCCGGAGTTCGGCGGGTCACGTGAGGCTCGCCTCGGCGTGGGGCGGGGTCAAACTGGAGGCTGTAAGAGACAAAATCTAAGGTAACACCAGATGTGATGATTTTAAATTTATGCATATATAATATCGCACCTTTAATAATTTAGACGAAGTCATGTAACATCTGTAACCAAATATATACAACACTGCATCACCATCAACTTAGTCAAAGTGAGTTCTCATCTATCTGAGCTTGTACAGAATTAAGACTTTCACAGCATTTCTGGGCAAAGAAAGAGAATTAGTGAGCACAGGTCAATCAAGCTTCCATCACTGATCAAAGAAACTTTGTAATAGGATAAGCATGTCAACAATAGTCCTTTGAATGAACATATGTTAACTTGTTAAGCGAGTGTGAAGTTTTAGAAAATTTTGTAGCGTGTATAACTAAGGTCAATACGACAACCAATTATAAAAGACAACCATTTGAAAATGGGAAACTCAAACTCTCAAAAGTCAAGAGTCAAATATTTATCAAATTCCCCATAAAATTCACATGCACATAACAAATGTATATCCCAAGCATGTGTTTGTTTGAAATTGATATCCTAACTGCTTCAATTCAAATGCTCAAAATACTCTGTAGACTGATCTGTAATCTAAGGAGGATATTTCTAAATATCTGATTCCTTCAATTCTGATAAACACAGAGTTGAAAGTCAAAGTAAAATGTGTGTTTCACCTTGGGGAAAGCATGTCTATACACAGGGATAAACCTATGAATGTTTTTGGGTGGGCCAATGCCCCACCAGGGTAAATTTGGGTGGGGCCATATATTTGGTTGGGGGTCCAGAGGGCCCCACAAGGTTTAATTTAGGTGGGGCATTTTTTCTTGTGTTTGAAATTTAAAGATTAATGTATTTAAAAATATTTATGTGAATTAAAAATGAATTGAGTTGTTTTCATGGTGTATTATTGTTTTAATTTTCAGCAAGATTAAACAATTACTGTACATAAGTCAGTTGGCCAAAAAGCAGTGAAATTCTGATCTTATTTGACCAGTAGTTTTAATTTTATACTAGCACTTGGCCGGTTCAATTTTCTAATCTGTCATCATGATCATACATGCAGATGGTTACTGAGCTGATATATATTAACATAATAATATATCCAATATAAATAATATGCTGATATACCCAAACTTTAGATAATCGTGATTTAGATGAAAAATAAAAATGATAAATGGAATATATTTATGTTCTCAAAACAATATCCTAGGAGATGCCCAATGCACACTGGTACATGTTGGCATTGCATGATATCAGACTTTGAAACACATATAATAATATAACAAGTTACTTTGACAGTTTCAAGTTCGGTTTTTAAATTATGTAATTAAGAAAAATTATGATTTAACTATATATAACCAATGAGCACAAACTAACAAATGATATAACTTTACATTTCATAAAATGGTATGTGAAGCCATTTCGAAAACATTGTCGGCAAACACGACAATCTGTCAGGTGTCTTGTATCACCAGTCACTACTTCCTATTTTCACTTTCATGAAATCAAAACGAATATGAGTTTTCAAAAATAATTAATTTGACAACCAAACTACACAATATAAATATGCTATATACCTCATTATCTCGATGAAAATCACATCGCAATATACGATGCCAGATTTGATCTATGACCCTGAACCGTAACTGGTTGCAGACAGCTCATTGGCTGACCCAGTTACTTTTCCAAGAATTTTGCGGGATTGTTCACCTTTGACCTGTCACTGTGAATGGATTTAGACACATTTGATTGGTTGTCATTTTGACCCCAATACGAGGTGAAGGAATGTTTATAATGCTGTGTCTTTGCGTGACACGATGTCAAAAATGGAACAGCAAATGCTAAAATTTGCGATGATAAGCTGTCATCCTTGAAAATCAGACATGTTGACAGAATGGGTAAAGGGATACTAGTAATTATAACAGATGATTGAGACAGCGTATGGACCAATATTTTCATTGTATAAACCAATGTCGGCAATGACAATTACATTGCAGTAATATAAACAAAAGTAGGTTACGGTAATTCTTACAAATAAAAATTATCAATTATCATTCTGAATATTATTTAGGACTACTAAAATTCTATGCATAGATTTTTAACATATATATAACAGTTACGATACCTCTGAAATTTGTTGGAAAACCTTATTCTGGTCGTATGACCAAACTAAAAATAGACTGGTAATTCCCGAAGTCGAAATGTCGTACATATTTTTAGAAACACTTGTTTTCATTGGCTGAATTTATTACAACAACCAATCAGGGATGTTCATGCATGTGTATCAAACTGGTTCAGTTCATCGTCTTTGTGAGTTTGAAGTAAACAATGACAATAATTATGGTTTGCCGGTTGATGTATTTTATTTTTATTTTAATCCATTGGCCGCACTAGTATTTTTTGATTGCGGTAGTTTCAAATAGTATGCGTTAAAAGGCCGCATCCAACTCTTCTGTCTGCGGGAATTTGTGTTTTGATGCGGAAATGCCGCAGAAACGCATCCTAGGTTTATCCCTGTATACATGGTTGAAACTTTGATTTTTTATCAGTCAACTTTAGATTCTTGTCAATATGTCTGTCAATGCTTCATTGTGGCAGCTAAAACTTAGTCATAAATGTATAAACTTGAGCTTGGCCTCCTGCTGAATATATGAAGTAAAGAGATCACAGTGTGGTCATGGTGACCTAGCCACTGCATGACTAACTATTGATTCATACACACAGCCTTCACCTCTTTCTTTTCTGAAGGGTTTCAACTCCAGCTAAGCATTATTCTGACAAACCAATTTAAGCTCCTAGTTGCATAGGAATGATCATTAAATTGATTTGCTTTTTAAAATGTTTTACTTTGCTACTGCCATCTTAGCAACTAGAGCTACAACATTATTGTCAAGATGAAATATTGTTCATATACAATTTTATCAAATTACTTACAAAGAATACTTCAGTGAATCGTCTAGTTCCATGATTGCGGCTTGATTTCCACATCGGTAACAGTAGTTGGGGGCACTGAAGATTGTTACCACATTTCTGTCATGGCACCAGTTATAACCCTGCAAGAATCAAGGTGTAAAATGCTTATTTTAACAATAATTTCAAATTTTCAGAATTATAAAATATCAGTAGAATTGAAATAATTTGTCACATCCAGTATAATTTGATTTTTTATTTCATCTTCAAACATTTCAATCATTTTTGATAAAATAATTACAAGTGAAACTAATCATAGAAGCAAGAACAAATCAATAAGCTTTAATAGTATTAAACAAAATATATTAGTCAATGGTCATAAGTTTTAAATGTCAATGTATTAGTCACGACTCAACAGTTACTCATACACTAAATATAACCATAGTGTCACAGGGTGACCTAAATAAGCACACAGTAAGTAATCAATAAGAGCTGTGTAGGTATATATGTGCGCATGTATGTAGGTTAA
Source organism: Gibbula magus (assembly GCA_936450465.1). Classification (NCBI taxonomy): domain Eukaryota; kingdom Metazoa; phylum Mollusca; class Gastropoda; order Trochida; family Trochidae; genus Gibbula; species Gibbula magus. The sequence continues at coordinate 8,278,804 of OW388290.1, read as the reverse complement.
GATAAGTTAGATAAGCTGCTCACCTCCATGACAAGTTGGTGAGCTCGGGATACAAGAGTGAGGCCATTGCTATGGTTGAACGTTTCTGATATGTCCTGGCCAAAGGTGTAGCCAGCGCCTCGTGGAGAGATGCCCCAGCCTCCACGGTCATCGGGGTCAGACCACAACAGATCACACATTGGGCCCTGAAACAACCCAAAATATTTATCTGCTCATGCATGGACAGATAGTTATATTTCACATTGAGATTTAGAAATAAAGCAAGACCACTAGCATCAAAATTACAACTGCAAGATGATTACCGAGAATCGATATTAACTTCAATCCACTAGCCTATCTTGGAAAGAATTAGTCAAAACCCTTTCCAACTAGCTAAATAAATTTACACAATCACAACATTTTTAAAACCTCAAAATTCTTTGAAATGGTAGCAGGTACATCTTAGTAGCTCAGCATCTTTTTCACAATGAATTTGCAGGATTTGAAACTTAAATATTTGGATGAAAGTGAATACATTGGCATCAAAGAAACAAATATGAAACATGTTGTATTGTTTAGTGTGACAAATCAATCACCATCTAATAAAACAAAGCCAGTTTTTACATATCAAACTAAGAGATTTTCAATGGAGCCATTGGAAATACTTTGCTTCCCCATTCTTTAGCCTTGAAAGTTAAATATAGGAATGATGATATGAAGTAGCTGCATATGGAAAGAAGTATTATGACCTCAATATTGTCGAGTCTCTCACTATTCTGAAGATGCAAAATAATACAGAAAAAATCTGTTATCAGAACACTGATTTAAGCAGGATACCTCCAGAATCAACAATCTTTGGCAGTGGAATTTACATATTTAATAAGTTGATTACCGATAGACCATCAAACAAAATGAATCAAAGACAAATGTTAAAACTTACTCTGATCAGTTATACTGAAACATTGGTCATAAATGACAATTTCAATTTCAAACTATTTTGACAGTAGATGGTTTATTCATAACAGTATTATTTCTAAAGTACTATTCAATAAAGCTCAGCTCAGTTAGTGCTTGGTGTTTTCACAAAGTTTCAAACTTTTAGGCTCTTATTTTAAAGTTTCACTAAAAGATTATTTACAGAAATATTTAATTACAAGATGCAGAATTATGTTTAATTCGCCATGGAATCCAGGAGGGACTGATCATGGCCAAGTAGAAGTTATGAAGCAAACGCAGTTAAGACATCTCACAACAGCACTAAAAGAACTACAGAAAAGAATAAAGGAAATGTTATACTAAAACAATACAGACCTCGTGTGGGACTTCTTGTATTCTGTCTAGTGCTCGGATGTGGTCTAATGTGTCTATTGATGGAGAGAGACCACCATGTAAACAGAAGATCTGAAACAAGATTGCCACATTTTATTCATTACCTTAACACAAAGCAACAAATAATCAATAAACGTACGTTTGTTGTCATTTAACAATTATAAAATTAATGGATTCATAAATATTATTTTATTCTAAATATATACAAAACTTGATATGGGAATAAATAACTGAAAATACTATTACACGGTATATTATAACAATTCATACCAAACAAAGTGAACTAATTTGTTGCAACTACTGATAATTAATTATTTATAATTGATGGATGACTTCAATAATCAATTTAAATTTTGATTTCTGTTTATTCTGATCGCTTAAAAGAGCAACATACCTATTGTTAATACCTAATTACTTGAATATATAACATTCATTTATGCGTATGTTTTAATGCTTTCATTGAGCATGATTTTCTTACCTGGCTATCAACAAGAGCTGTGAGAGGGAGATAATCAAACAGGTCAGTGAAATATTTCCATACATTCGCATTGCCATACTTGCGCAAACACTCGTCGTAAAAACCATAAACTTGCGTGATTTGTCTACTTTCATGGTTTCCTCGTAGAATCGTTATTCTATCTTTGAACCGAACCTGAAACAGAAAATGATTAATAGATAAGCGAAACTACAAGTACTTTAACCAATTCTTTTCAAATTAAAACTTATATAATAACACACAGTATTTCATGTTCACCACTTTTACCAGCAGTTTCTAATTTACTTATTCTGAAACCTTTTGACCCTGTGATATCATAAAGGGATTATGTTTTCCATTTCTAACAATGATAAGCACAATGTTTTTGCAAATTTTACAGAATATTAAATTCTTTGAACAATGACATTCCAGCCATGATCCATATTTTTCGGAGGCAAACCCTGGGGTATTTCACATATATTCTCACTTCATTTAACGTACTGTTACTACCACTTGCCATCAAATCAGATTTCATTTTCTGGTCTTGACTCACACCGAGTGATCTATTATCTACATCTTTTTATCATATTCTGAACAAGGTTTCCTGTCATGCGCAGTAGCATACAAAATGGCCACGCCCATGGTAAGCAGCAGCTCATACATGTGGAAATGAGAAGGGATTTGTCCGATTTGAGTTTTCAAATATCAGTGGAACATGGCACACAATTATGAGAGGTATAACCACCCCTTAAACCACTATAAAAACATTGCACATTTGTATGAAAGTCATTAAATGCATTTTTGGGACTTTGGATAGAGTGGAAGTATATTTTCAAGCAACCAACTTACCTTTAAAGCAACTAGTAGTGTGACTGTTTCTACAGAATAGTACCCTCTGTCAACGTAATCCCCCATGAAGAGGTAATTTGTGTCCGGGGACTTCCCGCCTATCCTAAACAACTCCATCAAGTCGTGAAACTGTCCATGGACATCCCCGCATACTGTCACTGGACATTTTACTTCTTGGACATTTGATTCTTTTGACAAGATTTCTTTAGCCTGAAAAAGTGGAACGATTGGTAAATGTTCGATCATTTACACATATTATACATTGCTAACACATGTTAACATTGAACTAAGGTTAAAATAGTGACTTACAATCATGCTAGTACTTTGTATTTGAGAATATTAGTAATCTACTCTATGTTTCAATTAATTTATTCTGAATTGAACAGGAATATTTGTATCAGGAGGAAATGCTTTAAGCTTTCTTTTCAATTAAAATAAATTGTCACCACAATTTGAATTTTGGTTTAAAAAGACATTTATTGTAAACAAACATTACCGTGAGGTTATGAAGGTTGCATATTATATTAAAGAAATAATATAATGTAGATTACTGCAACACCTAACAACACCATGAGTTTGAGTATGGTGAGATCATTTAGTTAGCAAGGAAGATTACTTATCATTCAGACAGACTTAAAAAAACATCTTGCCATTGTTGTCAATATAAATTTTTAAACTTTTTAGCAGCTCATCATTTGATTGTTGGGATGTTGAAATGTTCAGATAGAATAGGACTCCATGAGTCTCCATGTTTCGCTTCAGCATATTTGACATAGGCACTTTTCTCAAATTATCAATCTTACATTCTCTTTAAAAAGACAAAGGTTGGTGTAAATAGGGATGTTGTACTGACATTAATAGTCCCTTACCTTTTTCACTATGTGAATGTAAAACATTCTCAAAACACCATCAAAATAGATTTATCACATGACGAATGGTGTATACTCAGTTGCTGTCAACTGTCAATAATTGTTTAAAATTGTGCCATTACATAGTTGAAAGAATGCATAATGAAATAATTGTTGTAAAATCATGATGTCAAAACGTCAAGCATAAAACCATCATTGCACACCTTTTCACACAGTGTTTTCACTTGATTTTCTGTCAGTTGTTTGCAATCGTTGAGTTGTTCTATCCATGTGTCGAGTTCCTTGGCCGAAGCCCTTTCTTCCACCATGATCAAACCTGCTTCCTAATAATAAGTTTCCCCGAAAGATATTTCTGAAAGTGAAAGATATTAGATCAATCTTAATATTGCCCTTTTCTCCAAAATGACAGGTTCGTGCGGGGATATTGCCCAGACAAAATGGCCGCTGAATCTGCACTTCGCTAATGACGTCATAACAACATGCACATAAGAAATGTTTATAATAAAACCAATATTTTCGAATATATTTATTCTCCTAAGGAACTGTCATGTTTGTCTCAGTCTAGGCAATCCCTTTACAGAGATACACATGGGTTTGAGAGAAAAATGACGCAGAAATTTGAATTTTAATCTACCTGCCACCCGGCTTCGAAACAGTAGATACAAAACACAGCGCCGTCTGCCGGGAACAAGTGCGCAACTTCCGCATGAGGATCTTTCTTTTTCCGGTCGGCCATTCGACTAAATGGCCGTGAGTCCGAAGTGGCTGTGAAGAATCCATTAAAATCAGTGTGACCTGCACTCCAATAAACATGTCGTCGCAGGAACAGATGACCCTGAAGGGTACCCTAGAAGGCCATAACGACTGGGTTACTCAGATTGCCACCAATCCACAGTTTCCGGACACTATTTTGTCGGCTTCTAGAGGTAATGTTTTCGTATCGCTTACAAAAGTTTTTAACTCGTGTAAACCTTTTCACTTTACTAAGTGTATATGAAGGGATCCCGTGTGATTCTCATCCATACATTTCTAAATATGTTCGCTGTCACTACCTTTCATAACAAGTTTGATTGGCACGGAACAGATTATTAGAGACAAACTATTTGAAGGAGCCATGCTCAAAACATAATGAGCAAGATGTTGGTATTATTGGCACATGTATTCTATTTGTAAGTTAATTTCATTTTGCTTTATTATAATTTTATAATTACCAAAAGTAAATCATAGTGTATTGCCGCTAATGGCTGCAATACTGCCGGAGCGGCGTTAAACAATAACTCACTCACTCATTCATAGTGTATTAAATGCATGTAAACTTTCAGGTGTTTCTTGAAATGTAAATAAATCACCCTGACATTCATTAAAAAGCTGACATCCTCAATATTACTACTTTATTCATTGATTTTCTGCATTTTCAGACAAGAATTTGCTTCTGTGGAAGTTGACCCGCAATGATACCAACTATGGCATCCCATACAAACGGCTTCATGGCCACAACCACTTCTTATCCGACGTGGTTCTGTCCTCTGATGGACAGTTTGCCCTCTCTTCTTCATGGGACGGATCTCTCAGGCTCTGGGATCTCGTCACGTGAGTTTGCCATAGAATTAGAACTGTAGATTAGGATGTTGCATTGCAGAGACGGCAGATACATAACAATTAAACTACTGTTCTTGATTAAGATTCCACGAGTGGGTAGTACGTAATACATATTAAATATTTTGCACTGAATATTAATGGTTGATTTCATGAACACGTGATGCGTTGCGAGTGTTCCCTGGAATGTTTGAGTGTCTGAATACTCGTGTATACGGAGAAAAAAGTGGGAATAATCGCGCCACACGGAATGCCTGACTCTCACAATCACAAGAGTGTCTGAATACGTGTGTATACAGAGGCTAAAAGTCGGGATTATCGCACCACACCATATCCATCTTCACAACGTCACAGGCGTAACGAAAATATTTCCATATCTTCTCCTTCCGCCCTTGACCTCAACCCTCGCATTTTCAGTGCTAAGATTTTAACGTACTGCAGGCTAATCGGATAAGCCAATCAGAAGACAGTTGTATTGCCTCTGTGACTGTGTCAATCGTCGCTTATTTTGAATTGGTTCCGAATGTAAACGGCGATTTCATTGGCTGTATTTTAGCAGATGGTAAGGGACGTAACTCGTGATCACAATAGGTGTCGCTGATTCGTTTCACCACTTCTGGCTAGTCTGAAGGCAAGGTAAAAAATTGAGATCTCGATACATTTTCACCTTGCCGTGGGAAGATGCACCATATCTGGCAGTCACTCACATATGGAAACTAACAATACGTTCATGCCTTACATAACGTGCATAGCATACAATATGTACACAATCCCAGTTTAAAGACGGGGAAACTTGCAATTTTTAGTGCTTTGAACTTAGATCAATAAATGCTGTGGTTGAGTCGAGGTTAGAAATTGGTGATCCATTTAAGTTTACAAAGGCTTTATCTACTGATACAGCTGTTGACATTAGACAAGTTTAAACTAAAACCAAACATGAATACACAAGTTTTCACAATAGTTAAGTCGTCTCCCTGCTCAGAAGATAAATTTTATGTTCATGTACCAGTTTGGTTGATGTTAATTGTTTGGACAATGTTTGATCAGCACTTGATGATTAAAAAACAGCACATATACCAAAAAGTTGAACTTGCTTGTGAAACACGATGTCCTGCAATTATGAGAGTGCTGCAAACCAATAATTCACATATGGTTGTAATAAAGAAAGTGAATAATTTCAGTTCTTCATGCTTATGCAGTTTGGAAATGTCCCTTTTAAGGGGATTTTCTACCACTATTTCATTTAATATTCTCTTAAATTGTTTGAATTGATAGTTATTCCGGGAAGTTAGCTCAGTTGGTAAAGCATCTGCTCGTCGAAGGTCAGGGTTCTATTCCCGACATACTACCCATGGACATGTCATTGGTTCGCTAGTTCCAGCCGATAATGGCAGGTTTCATTGCAATGCATAGCTACATGGTATTGTGGCCTTCTTCCTGTTACAATAGTCTAAAGGGAAATACTATTGAAAGCGGCATTAACGTTAAATCACCTCGCTTATTCCCGGCCACGTCATACCAAAGACCTTAAAGATGAGAGTTGTTGCTTCCTTGCTTGGTGTTCAGCATTAAAAGGATAGAAACACTTGAACTGGCAGTGCACTGGCTGTCAGGTGCCAAGGGCACAACAAGAATTTCCCATTTACTTTGTATTGAGGACAATAAAGTGTTACTATTTTTAAATGAATTAAATTGTGCAAATTAAAGAACAGTCTCAATTAGAATGACTTAGTTGGTTGATGGTTAGAAATTGGCACTTGTCCACAACTTGTTAGTATTATGTATCTTTACAAATGAAACTTGGATGTCCAAGGCAGACTATATGGGTGTTAGGTTTTTCTTAAATAATCCAAATGATCATATGGGTCATAAAAGCAGATAAGTAAAAAAAAAAAAAATTATTTGAAATTTCGTTTTTCAACAATGTCCTCGAATAAGATAACTCGACTTCTCTTAATGTCTGGAACCAATTCTCTTAAAATTGTTTCATTGATGTTATTCATGTTTCTATTTGAGTCAAGGTTTGTCATCCTGTTTATATTAGGGGCAGGATAGTGCTTCGGATTAAACTCAAATCACTTCGCCTTATCTTACTGTTTTTAGCACTTGATGATTAGAAAACGGCACATATAACGAAAGTTGAACCATTGTGTTTTGAAACATGATGTCCTGCAATTATGAAAGTGCTATGATAAAATACTCCCTTAGATTTGAAATTTGTAGTTGCGTTTACCGTATTCTCGCGGGTATAAGACCACATTTGAGCCTAAAACCACCCCCACTTTTCAGAGGGTTGTCCTGGTTGGGGTTATTCCCGAGTTATAGCCCACCCCCCATTTTGCCAGATGTTCCATGGTCCAAAGATGTCTCTATTCATGCACCGATTTCATTTCTCGGACATACAATAAAGTTTGATTTGTCAAGTTATCGTCTTGTGTTATGTGTTCATTATTCTTATTTTGACAGTTTAATTATCGTATATATTTTAGGAGGATAGTGAACCCAAATCACTTCGCCTTAACTTCCTGTTTTTAGCACTTGATGATTAGAAAACAGCACATATAACGAAAGTTGAACCATTGTGTTTTGAAACATGATGTCCTGCAATTATGAAAGTGCTATGATAAAATTCTCCCTTAGATTTGAAATTTATAGTTGCGTTTACCGGTATGTTGATTATAGCAATAAAAAAAATTAATTTTAAGGTTTGTTTAATATATAAGACAAACACAAGTTTGTGACTAATCAATGTCATGTCTTCAAATAAATTGTTCTCATTCTCGAAGCGGGGGATATAGTATTCATCTTAGTGAGAACTGCTTGTTCTCATTTAAAAGCTGCTTGCCCAAATTTAGCAAGTGTTAGACCAAATGGATTTTTGCGTCAATGTGATTAGTTATAATTTACAAGTACAGTGCTTTTTTGACAGATGCAAGACAACCCGTCACTTTGTCGGTCACGAGAAGGATGTGATGAGCGTTGCTTTCTCTGCCGACAATCGTCAGATCGTCTCCGGATCCCGTGACAAAACGGTCAAGCTGTGGAACACACTCGGTGTTTGCAAGTATACCATTCAGGTCAGTAAACACACCAACCCAGGAGGGTCTGTGACGGTTAATATATGGAACAAGTACTTATTGTAAAGGTATAACAATACATTGATACTGATGATTTTAACATTGCTGATATGTTTTTACATGTCCATAGGAGGCTAGGGAGAGTGAAAACTATACATTTTTCGTACACCAGAAATATGTACTTACCATGGCCTGGTCACATTGGCCAGTGCGAACAAATACTGACTGGCCAAAATATAATCCTTGTTGCCAAGTGATAGTCCAAAAAGGAAAATGCTAAGTGACCATGGTCTAATACGAGTTCCCATAAAGGCCTAAATATGTTCAGCAAAACCATCATTATCCTTGGTAAATAAATATTTTAGTTTGATATTTCAACAACAGTTTAAGCATGCATTTCAAAGTTGTTTGGGAGTGGAATAGCGCAGTGGTTAGTGTGTTCGGATTAAGAGGTCCGGGTTTCGAATCCCGCCAGAGGCACGGCAACTTTGTCTGAGAACTGTTCTACACGCAGTAAGGTTTGGGTGCAATGCTACACTGAATTTCAGCGTAGTACCACCAATGGTTCACTAGTTCCAGCCGATGCTTGCTGGTTTCACCGCAATGCATAGCCACATGGCGATATAAGTGAAATACTCTTGAAAGCGGCGTTAAACCCTTAATGACCTTTTTGCATAGCAGGTTTGGCCTGAGGCAAATTTCAGTAACAATTTTACTTCTAAAAGTTACAATTAAACATGAGCTCAGTAATCTTGTAATCATCTGAACATGTTATTGGCCAGTTTGGCCAATTGACCACTGTATTTGTCAAGCCCTGCTAATTGTATTTTATCAAACTTAGTAGAGCAAAATTAGAAAATAATGAACATCTTCATGGAAAGTTGTTTGTCTTTTTATCCCTTAGAGGTATATGCTGTACAAACTTTGTAAAATGAATTGTTTCTTATTCAGGAGGATTCTCACAAAGACTGGGTGTCCTGTGTGCGTTTCTCTCCCAACTCGACAAACCCGATTATTGTGTCTTGTGGCTGGGACAAGTCTGTCAAGGTAACTGCATTCATTGTTGATTGAGCTTATGTTTAAATGAGTTAGAATGATTATGCAATGACACCTGTTTTTAGTGAATAAACATGGCTTGCCTGGTGACTTTTTTTGGGAGCTGTCAACTCTTTAGGTTTGTTAAATTCTGCCATATACATTGATGAAATAACTCTTCAGGGCTGGCTACTGTTCCAAGCTTATTTTATACACAGTTGTTTTGATTACATGAATGTGTCGCCGCTAATGGCTGCAATACTGCAGAAGCGGCGTTAAACAATAACTCACTCACTCACTCACTACATGGATGTGACAAACTAGAGCAGGGGAGGTAACTCTTAACAATCAAGAAATGTAAGTTTGAGCATGAGAAAAACATGCCATTTAGATAGAGTATGAGACTTTTAGATAGTCGCAGGAAATATTGTAGAATGTCAAAGTTGTGTTATAAATCATAATTTCATTTGATTGTAGGTGTGGAACCTGACAAATTGCAAGCTGAAGACGAACCACTTTGGTCACTCTCAGTTCCTCAACACTGTCACTGTGTCTCCTGACGGATCACTCTGTGCTTCCGGTGGAAAGGTGAGAATTGTTCCATTTTGGAAAAGGTATACCTCAATGTATTCTTCTGGTAACTTGAGGCTTTAATGAGTAGTGTTTAAATTCACCTCTCTTAGAGGAATCTCAATTGAGTCACGCTTAAACAAGTCATTTATTGCTATCATTTTATGAAATGAATGCATGATGCTTGACAACGGTCGAAAGATCTATACTGAAATGGTGCCAGTGTAGTTCTTATTCTTATGCATACTAACTTGTCATGCAAGCTACAAAATCTAGCCTATATTTACTGTTGATACCAATCATAAAACTATCTGTCATTTTAAATTGAACCTAAAACCTTTTTTTTTATTTTGAGTACTACCATATCATGTCATTGTGACCTTGAGCATTTCACATGTCAACTCAAGTCAGTCCGATGGCTTTCTAGCCTCGTTTCTGATTGGCTGGAGTAAAAGGTCACCTGTCATTACCTGCAGTACTCCGATTAGATGTATTACGTTCAGTCTATATATAAATTAAATTGTATTACAATAGGCTTGTACTTTGAAAAATCCACTTGTCGAATGGGTAGTGGTTTAATAATGTTAGTTTGTACCCGTCCTAAACTCTATAGTGAAATGGATACACCTGTGAGTGAGGCATCTCCCTGCAGTTAATATTCCTTATGAATATCCAACTTTCACGGTGATGCTAGAGTAAATGTTGACTGAAGATTTGGAACATGTCATGTGTTTCTATCCTCAGTTGACAGACATGCATGTAAAGTTTCCAGCATTTCAACAGGGCTTACCAGCAAATTGCTATCTTCAATTTAGGCAAGCTTCAAACATGGTCAGCAAGCTGTCTTGGAGTTTTCATAAACTTTAAATCAAAACAAATGGGTACATTTAGTGCTGGTTGTTTCCTAACAAGCCCCACTTCTGGCAATAAACAAAAGTTGTGGTGAACTTTATTTTAGCAATTCTATGTTGCTATGGAAATGTTTCAGGACAGCATTTTTTACCCCAAAAATCGCCTCTACAGTCAACTGTAAAAGTGATAAACATGACAGAAACAGAGATACATCATATCTCAGAAGCCAACTTGATTTGAATTTGTACTGTAAAGTATTGTCTATTAATTACAGGATGGTCAGGCCATGCTCTGGGACCTGAACGAGGGCAAGCACCTGTACACTCTGGACGGAGGTGACTCCATCAACGCCATGTGCTTCAGCCCCAACCGGTACTGGCTCTGTGCTGCTACTGGACCCAGCATCAAGATCTGGGTATGTACAAAACTGAGAACCTCGATTGTCAAGTGCTCGCCCTCAGTTTGAATTAGAAGTCTAATTTTACAGAATTTCTTTTTTAACCATCTAACAATGTCATAGATGCTCTAGTTTAATATATTGCACGAGAATTTGGAAATATTACAATCTGTTTCTATACTTATTTTTAAACCCCCAGTTGAAACTGAAATGTTGTGGCTCAGCAATGTGTCTGTCCCGAAAAGGGTACCTGTGTTCTGAAATCAACTCCTCCCACAGTCCAATCAATCTTTCCAAGTCTTTACACATGCATTGCTTTGGGTATTACATCAGTAATATGCATGTGCTTCTTTGGGACTAAAATCTGTTGAGTTATGGCCCTTGACTTAGAGCACTTGGCTCTATTTACGACTTGTAATACTTGTGTTCTGAAATCAACTCTGTTTCCCGTTACATACTGCTTAACCATTACCATAATTTAATAATTTTTAAGCCCACCAAGAGCATCTCATGTTAAATGCAGATCTCCCCTAATAACAGACTGTAAGAGAAAGTTTGAATTCTTGCTTCCAAATTATAATTTGAAGGACAATAGTTGTAAATATTGAAGTACCATCATCACACTAACATGTCAATGTCAATAATAACTGTACATGTTTTAAGGTGGTCTGATAGGCTGTTACACATTTCAATTATCAAATTCATTTGACATTGCAGGATCTGGAAGGCAAGGTGATCGTGGACGAGCTGAAACCTGAGGTGCTCGCCCAAAAGCAGGGTCGTGAACCACCAAACTGCCTATCTCTTTCCTGGTCCGCCGACGGACAGACTCTCTTCGCTGGATACAGCGACAAGGTCATTCGAGTATGGCAGGTCTCCATGGCCTGTCACTAAACTTGACTGTGATGGGTTATACACTGAAACTAAACTCCACTCCCAACTGACTGAGGAGGAAAGATTTCATGGCATGTCCTGAAATTAAAAAAAATATCAAGTGTTTTTTTGTTCTCGTTATTTGTTGTAACAATCAGTGAGTTGTGATCAGGACACTACACAACATGCAGCATTGTGTTGCTTTAGGGCTAGAGGTCAGCAGGATCTTTTAAGATACTAGAATGAACCAACCGCATGGTGGGAGAGGGCGAGGCATTTTTTTTACCACAACATCCTGTGACATTCCTGTCCCATGTAAAATGTATATGCTGCCACTCCACTTACTTACCCTGGGTTCTATTGCCCCACTCAAAGGTGCACGCTGTGTGCTTTGGCATGGAATTGAGCGTTTCGTATGACAACTCTTATCAGATAGGCTGGAGTAAAAGGTGGCCTGACATGACATGACTTAACACTCTTATCTCGCTGCATTTCTAAGTTATGTTTGAGCTGATTTGAATGAGAGTAATGATAGGAAGCTCAATGTTGTTCTGAATTCTTTAATGACATCTTAAAATTGTCAAAGTTGTCATATTTGTTAGGTGATTTGGGGTTTAACACCTCTTTCAAGAGTATTTCACTTACATCTCAAGCTGCTAGAATTATTACAGGGAGAAATCCTGAATTACCATTGTGACTATGCATTGCAGCAAAACCTGCGAGCATCGGCTGGAACAAGCAAACCATGGGATGAAGCATTGCACTCAAATCTTAATGCGTGTAGAACAGTTCTCTATCACAAAGTTGCCTAGTACTTCTCATGATTCAAACCCTGAACCTATTGATCTAAAGCTGAATGCGCTATCCCGCACCTTGTGATATTGGTGTTGTAAACCTCTTTCAAATGTGCCAAATTTCTTGTTTGTAGCCCTATGCATAAGGATACGGAGAGGGATTTTATTCAGTCTAATTAAAATCTACAATATTCACAGTAAAAAAAAACCTAGCGTTGTCGACTGCGGCTATATTGAGATGATCACAAAAATATTTCGCTGTATTAAACACTTTATATGCATGTATGCACGGTTGTGCCTACCTTTTCCGGAGGCAAGCCCAGGGCTTCTATACGGGGAAAAAAAGGTTTTTGACAGTGAACATTGACACAAAATAAAAGCCCGGTCTTATATTCGGAAACATGGGCTTGTATTCGGAAATCTTTTTAAAGTGACTGTCGGCTGCCAGAAAAAAAACCTGGGGGTTTGGGGGGACCAAAATCGAGATTTAAACGCAAATCCAGATATTTAAGACCAAATGTAGAGAAAAAGATTGATTTAGCAAGGTACCTCCCTAAAATGTCAGTTTTTGGGAATTAGAGGTTCTTGAGAAGGCGAAAGTGTGCTATAAGCCATTCTAGCATTTTCGGCCTTTTAGCTCATCAGGCCTGAAAGGCCCGATGGGCTTATGGCATGGGATGGCGTCCGTCCGTCCGTAAACTTTTTGCTTTTTCGACTTCTTCTCCAGAACCAATGACTCCAGAGAGCTGAAATTTTATGTACAGACTCCTTGGCTGAAGGGGATACTAAATTGTAAATTTGGTGACCCTGTGACCCCAAATGTGGGTCACAGGGGTCATAACCTTAAAAGCTATTTTCATCTTCTTCTCCAGAACCAATGAATCCAGAGAGCTTAAATTTTTTGTACAGACTCCTTGGCTGAAGGGGACTCTAAATTGTAGATTTGGTGACCCTGTGACCCCAAGTGTGGCTCACAGGGGTCATTACAAAAAAACCAACTATTTTCATCTTCTGCAGTCGCAATGAACGTAGAGAGCTGAAATTTTATGTACATACTCCTTGACTGAAGGGAATTCTAAATTGTAAAGTTGGTGACTGAGACCCCAAATATGGGTCACAGAGGCAATGACCTAAAATGCTATTTTCATCTTCATCTCCAGTCCCAATGGCTCTAGCGAGCTGAAATTTTATGTACAGACTCCTTGGCTGTAAGGGATTCTAAATTGTAAATTTGGTGAGTCTGTGACCCCAAATATGGGTCACAGGGATCATAACCTAAAAGCCTATTCAGTTTACACCATTTTTCTGAGATTTTATGTGCACTTCAATCAGTAAGTAGGTAAGGGAGGTAATTTTAAAGAAAACGCCTGAGGGAAAGGCATTTCATCTTTCTGATGTGAGAGTTCTAACATGTGCTTTGAGAATATAATATGTCTGATGAAAAAGAGATGTTGAGAATTAAAAACTTAGAATTGGAGGTCTAACAAAAATTATAAGTCATATTTTATCTTTGTCTCACATTTCACATATGATAATTATTTGTATTTTGCAAGTGAATTTGGTGATAAAGGTACACAAGTCCAAAAGTATTCTAAAGACTTAATACAGAATCTTTTATTAAATCTAATATAATGTTCTTTGAAATTTAAGAGTAAATAATGGAGTTTTTTAATATCTCATGATATTGTGTAATTATTTGGAGAATTAATTAATTAATGAGAATTTCCAGTACGAGTCAATTTGGTATACTGTATTTATATCATATTTTATACTTTATAACTGTTTAGTTTTCTATTAACTTTGCAGTTAATTTTATTCAATAGGAACAAGAAATGAGATAGATGTCTACATTATCATATGGACATGTTTAATGTGAATCTATCTGAAATGAGAACTATTGAATATACCCTTTGAAGGAATAACTTGAAGAGGAATTAATTTTTTTTCATTTTTCATGAGATATGTGAACTGAATATGAATAGTTATGACTGGTGATAACATAGGACTATAAAAGAAGTAGCTATATGAGATCGTGACACCACACCTATTTTCATCTTCTTCTCCAGTACAGAAAAATAATTAATTGTAGGAAAAACAACATCTAACATATAAATTTTACTGGCTGTGAGTCGGTAGCGTCCCATACTGCCTACAGTCCCAATCTGCCTACAGCTTATAACAACATGTTAAGGTCCAGTGATCAGGAAGTGAGGGTTATGTGCTGACCTGTACTACCTCTAAAAATGAACTCAACCAAATTATCGGTTCAAGATAATCTTTTTTTCGTCTGCACTAGCTCAGGGGGAACAATAACAAAGGTACACATTTTGACATATACACAGTATATCTCAATCTTTGCATGGTTATGCTTTCAATGTCATACATTTTTAGCTCATCAGGCCTGAAAGGCCCGATGGGCTTATGGCATGGCATGGTGTCCGGCGTCCGTCCATCCGTCCGTCCATCCGTCAATCCGTCCATCCGTCCATCCGTCCATCCGTAAACTTTTCGCTTTTTCGACTTCTTCTCCAGAACCAATGACTCCACAGAGCTGAAATTTTATGTGCAGACTCCTTGACCAATGGGGATTCTAAATTGTAAATTTCATGACCCCATGACCCCAAATGGGGTCACAGGGGTCACATCCTTAAAAACCTATTTTCATCTTCTTCTTCAGTTCCAAAAGGTCTAGAGAGCTGAAAAGTTGTGTGCAGACTCCTTGGCCAATGGTGATTCTAAATTGTAGATTTCGTGACCCCATGACCCCAAATGGGGTCACAGGGGTCACATCCTTAAAAACCTATTTTCATCTTCTTCTTCAGTTCCAAAAGGTCTAGAGAGCTGAAAAGTTGTGTGCAGACTCCTTGGCCAATGGTGATTCTAAATTGTAGATTTCGTGACCCCAAATGGGGTCACAGGGGTCACATCCTTAAAAACCTATTTTCATCTTCTTCTCCAGTTCCAAAAGGTCTAGAGAGCTGAAAAGTTGTGTGCAGACTCCTTGGCCAATGGGGATTCTAAATTGTAGATTATGTGACCCCGTGACCCCAAATCGGGTCACTGGGTTCACATCCTTAAAAACCTATTTTCACCTTCTTCTCCAATTCCAAAAGGTCTAGAGAGCTGAAAAGTTGTGTGCAGACTCCTTGGCCAATGGGGATTCTAAATTGTAGATTTCGTGACCCCGAGACCCCAAATGGGGTCACAGGGGTCACATCCTTAAAAACCTATTTTCATCTTCTTCTTCAGTTCCAAAAGGTCTAGAGAGCTGAAAAGTTGTGTGCAGACTCCTTGGCCAATGGTGATTCTAAATTGTAGATTTCGTGCCCCCATGACCCCAAATGGGGTCACAGGGTTCACATCCTTAAAAACCTATTTTCATCTTCTTCTCCAGTTCCAAAAGGTCTAGAGAGCTGAAAAGTTGTGTGCAGACTCCTTGGCCAATGGGGATTCTAAATTGTAGATTATGTGATCCCGTGACCCCAAATCGGGTCACAGGGGTCACATCCTTAAAAACCTATTTTCATCTTCTTCTCCAGTTCCAAAAGGTCTAGAGAGCTGAAAAGTTGTGTGCATACTCATTGGCCAATGGGGATTCTAAATTGTAGATTATGTGACCCCGTGACCCCAAATGGGGTCACCAGGGTCACATCAATAAAAACTTATTTTCATCTTCTTCTTCAGTTCCAAAAGGTCTAGAGAGCTGAAAAGTTGTGTGCAGACTCCTTGGCCATTGGGGATTCTAAATTGTAGATTATGTGACCCTGTGACCCCAAATGGGGTCACCAGGGTCACATCCTTAAAAAACCTATTTTCATCTTCATTTTCCAGTTCCAAAAGGTCTAGAGAGCTGAAAAATTGTGTGCAGACTCCTTGGCCATTGGGGATTCTAAATTGTAAATTTCGTGAACCTTTGACCCCAAATGGGGTCACAGGGTTCACATCCTTAAAAACCTATTTTCATCTTCTTCTCCAGTTCCAAAAGGTCTAGAGAGCTGAAAAGTTTTGTGCAGACTCATTGGCCAATGGGGATTCTAAATTGTAGATTATGTGACCCCGTGACCCCAAATGGTGTCACAGGGGTCACATCCTTAAAAACCTATTTTCATCTTCCTCTCCAGTTCCAAAAGGTCTAGACAGCTGAAAAGTTGTGTGCAGACTCCTTGGCCAATGGGGATTCTAAATTGTAGATTATGTGACCCCGTGACCCCAAATGGGGTCACAGGGGTCACATCCTTAAAAACCTATTTTCATCTTCTTCTCCAGTTTCAAAAGGTCTAGAGAGCTGAAAAGTTGTGTGCAGACTCCTTGGCCAATGGGGATTCTAAATTATAGATTATGGGGTTCCGTGACCCCAAATGGGGTCACAGTGGTCATGATCTAAGAACCTATCTTTTGCTTGTAAACAATAACTTAAATAACTTAAATATTCAACTTTAGATAGTAATCAATGAAATCCTGATGAGCTACAGAGCCCATGGCTCTATTTTTTAAATTATTTGTCAATTACTTTGCAAATTTGATGAAGTGTCTTCTGACATTCAAACGATAGCGGTATCATGCAAAGAATACTTGCTGTCCTCCTGCTTGTGAAGTGATGTGTTCAACATGCTGTACAATTGCCATCTTCTCAATAATTTAAGTATTTGAATAAGTTAATTCTACTCTGCAATGATAAATAAACAGGTTAACTGTTTCTAAAGAAAACATGTTAGTGCGGAACAGAACAGAACAGATTTTATTCATAAAAAAAAACACACAACAGCATTTTATATATTTTAATTGTTATATCATTAAAGGTTCATAATCACATTTCATTAGATATATACATTTAGAATATGCGAAGATGCAGGGATTCAGTTAATCCTTCTCTGACATGATTTTTTTTATATACTAAATAAACAGGTTAACAGTTTATGTTTAAGTAAAGCAAAGATGTTAGTGAGAAGATGCGGGGGTTCAGTTAATCCTTCTCTGACATGACTATTTGTTATACTTAATTAGTATTTTCTGTATAACTAAAGATAATGAAAGGGAACATGTACTGGAATCGCTTCCATCTGGTAAAATGTTAAATATATCGACAGACGATGTGATTAGCTCATTTGCTCAGATTAACCCGCAAAACTCCTGCGGGCCTGACAACTTGTTTGGGATTGTAGAGTGCAGCTGGCTGTTATCTTCCAAAAGTTATTTCAGTTATCGATCAATTCTCATGAGGTTCCCATTCTTTGGAAAACTTCTAAAATTATTCCATTGCCCAAAAAGAAAAATCCATCCGTTAACAATGACTACAGACCAGTGGCTCTAACATCTATTGCCATGAAATGCTAAGAACGTATAATTAAGAATTTATTGCTTAGTGAAGTCATCCATGTGATTGATCCTTTACAGTTTGCTTATAGAGCAAGACGTGTGTAGTGCTCCAAATTGTAATAATTGCTCCAAATTGTAATACCTGCTCCAAATTGTAATAAAAACTGCTCCAAATTGTAATACCCGTCTAAATTGTAATAAAAACTGCTCCAAATTGTAATAACCCAATTTGCGAAAAACGTACAGTCAAGCTGCTCCAAATTGTAATAAAAAGTGCTCCAAATTGTAATAACTGCTCCAAATTGTAATAACACAGATAAAGGCGATGTAAGCTTAATGAATTTTATTTTTAGCCATGGAAAAACATCTACATCTTGATTCCCGAGCAAAATACGAAATGCGTTCTACAATATTGCTTCCGGAACAGAACTTGGTTATTTTTAGATAGACAGTATTCTGTTGTGGGAAGTACATTTCCTTCTGTAGCATGAATTAATAACTAATTAGTGATTTAGGATTTATTATAGCATTAAGCTTCACAATCATTGTTCAATACATATTTCTGTAACAGGTTTCCACTTATAGTAGACTATGTCTGCTTGTATTGATTTTAAGATTGATTTTGTGTAAACAGTAAGGTAGATATACACGAAAGTTGTATCTATATGCATGTAGATGTTGATGTTGATTACGATTTACATATTTAAGTTGACATATACGTATAGATGAAGTTGTAGATGAAGATGTATATGTTAATGTAGACGTAGACGTAGCCATGTTAACGTTGAAGGACATGGAGATGTAAAATGTCCTGATTATCAAGCTGAATATGAAGATGTAGAGCTCTGTATATCACGATGTACATGTTCATGTAGACGTGGACATGACGGGGATGAATATGTAATTGTTAATGTATAATGGGTACTTAGGTTATGATGCAGATGTAACTGTTGATGTAATGTGGATATGAATTATAAATAAAGAGTGGTTTAGATGTGTAGATGTGGATCAAACGGACACAACGCGGAATAAGAGTTGATGACCGAATGATGTTTTTATATCATTCAAATGTAAAACAAGAACTCATTTTAGTCGCTGTCGGTCTTAATTTCTTTGTGCGAAACGAAATGCTGTAGGTATTAAAAAAAACTCTATTGATATCAGATGTACCATTATCACTATCTTCATCATAATACTACAACCGAATTTGGGGTATTAACACTATTTAGTGCAATTCGGAGCTGTTATTACAATTTGGAGCAGTTATTACAATTTGGAGCAAAGGCTTGCTCCAAATTGTAATAACTGCTCCAAATTGTAATAATGCTCATAAATTCAATATCATGTGACCAAAAATAGAAATGCTGTAGGCATAAAAAAAAACGTTTATTTATATCAGATGTACCATTGTGACTATCATCATCATAATACTACAACCAACTTTTGGGTATTTACACTGTTTAGTGCAATTTGGAGTTGTTATTACAATTTGGAGCAGTTATTACAATTTGGAGCAAAGGCTTGCTCCAAATTGTAATAACTGCTCCAAATTGTAATAATGCTCATAAATTCAATATCATGTGACCAAAAATAGAAATGCTGTAGGCATTAAAAAAACGTTTGATAATATCAGATGTACCATTGTGACTATCATCATCATAATACTACAACCAACTTTTGGGTAGTTACACTGTTTAGTGCAATTTGGAGTTGTTATTACAATTTGGAGCAGTTATTACAATTTGGAGCAAAGGCTTGCTCCAAATTGTAATAACTGCTCCAAATTGTAATAATGCTCATAAATTCAATATCATGTGACCAAAAATAGAAATGCTGTAGGCATTAAAAAAACGTTTATTAATATCAGATGTACCATTGTGACTATCATCATCATAATAATACAACCAACTTTTGGGTATTTACACTGTTTAGTGCAATTTGGAGCTGTTATTACAATTTGGAGCAGTTATTACAATTTGGAGCAACGGCTTGCTCCAAATTGTAATAGCTGCTCCAAATTATAATAATGCTTGTAAATACAATATCATGTGACCAAAAATAGACATGCTGTAGGCATTAAAAAAACGTTTATTAATATCAGATGTACCATCATCATAATAATACAACCAAATTTTGGGTATTTACACTGTTTAGTGAAATTTGGAGCTGTTATTACAATTTAGAAAAGTTATGACAATTTGGAGCAAAAGCTCCATAAATCCAATATCATGTGACCAAAAATATCCAAACGGACAAAATTCGGAATAAGATCCATTTGACTTAAACGTCATTATTTGAAAATTAATGACATTACCAGGTTGATGACCGAATGAATTTTTATGTCATTTAAGTGTAAAAGAAGAACTCATTTCAGTCGCATTAGGCTTTTATTTGTCTATGCAAAAACCAAAGGCTGTAGGCGTAAATAAATCTGTATTGATATTATATTTACCATTGTCATCATCAAAACATTACAACTAGTTTTCAGCTATTTACACTTGTAAATGCTATTTGGAGCTGTTATTACAATTTGGAGCAGTTATTACAATTTTGAGCAAAGGCTTGCTCCTAATTGTAATACTTGATCCAAATTGTAATCAACAATGTAAATATCTGATATTGTAGTTTGTTTTTGATGACAGTATACATATACGACAATCAGGAATATTACACTATCAATCTGCCATGATACAATAATTAGTAAATTATATAGTGATAAAATATAACTTATATAATACACTAGTGCTCAAAATAAAGTATACACCTAAAAAAATACGAGTATTTTTTTCAAAATTAAAAAATTATTGATCAACCATACTGGAAATTGTGTCCCACGTATAGACCCATACTTTCTGTGGAAAAAATGTCGAAAACAATTACGATTCGCAAAAACGTTGGATGAAATCCAAAAATGACATATTCTTGTGTAACACAAACTGCATGTGCAAATTGATTGTATAAAACAGCCTAAGCGAGACGTTAGGGATGCAGTAGTAGGAAAAACATAAGAAGTATGCCACGTTTGAGTCCTGTCGAATTAGAGAGAGCTCAGAGGTCAGAAACCTATCTAGTCAAACAAGGTGTAGGGCAAGGAAGAGTTATATCCTCTTGGTTCTTTCTCATTTTTATTAATGGCCTAATAACATCTTTAAGACAAGCTAACTGTGGTATAAATGTATTTGATATGGACGTTCCGTCTGTCTTGCTTGCTGATGATACTACACTAGTCAGTACATCACCTAATAGCCTACAAGCATCACTTGATATTGTCTCTTCATACGCCTGCAAATGGCGTTTAACATATAACCCATCAAAAAGTACCATTATCGTTTTTAGCAAACGAAAAGGCTATGATACTAATTTTCATTGTAAACTTGGTGACATCCCAATCCCCTCATCAGAATCAACAGTATATGGAGGTGTACTATTTACATGTAACCTTTCCACAAAAACTAGAAGTGAAAAGTATTGTCAGAAAGCAAGACAGAATATAAACTCTCTCAGATCTATTGGATTGAATGATTCTAGCCTTCATCCATTTACGTGTGTAAAAATATGGCTCCGAATGATTCTTACAACTAGCCTCTATGGCTGTGAAGTATTAGCAAATATCAAAGGCCAGCAAGCAGACATTTTTGAGCAAACACAAAGGTATTTTGCTCGACTTGTACAAGGTCTTGATAAAAGATCATCTTCAATATCTACCATTGCAAACCTGGGGTTATGGTCGCTTATAGGTTATATCGATAAATGTAAGCTTCTATTTCTTGGTCGACTATGTAACACTGGGTGTAACAACTTTGCAAAGCATATATTTTGTGCTGCTATCACAGCTACAGTTAAATCCAATAATATATGTGATGATCTTTTATCAACATCTAAAAAGTATAATCTAAATGCACATGTTAACAAATATATTGCGCAAGGCACATTTCCTCCGAAAGATGTATGGAGAAAAATTGTAAATACTACTGTACATAATTATGAAGAACAATTGTGGCGTTCGCAAACTTCCTATCGTTTAAATATGTCATTTTATGCATCAATTCATACGAGACTCTCTTATCATATTCTATGGCAACTAGCATATAAATACCCAAATTATAAATCTCCCTTGCAACTTTGTGTCAAAATATCATCAAGAGGTAAAATATCAAGAGAGTGTACTCTTTGTAATAAACAAACGTTTGACTATGATTTGCATGTACTTCTCCACTGTGAAACTTTATTACACCAACGAAATACTTTCTTTGCTTATCTAATTGACAAACTTGATGTTGAAACCTATGTTATGTTCGAAATGCAAGATGAACAAGATATGTTATCATTTCTGTTTGGAGCAGAAACTAACTTTTATCACACAATTGATTCAGTATTATGGGAACATATTTTGTTACGCTTTTCACTGTACGTATATGAACTTAAACCTCACTTTGTCAACTGCTACAATGCATAATACACTTGATGTCCATTATTGCTGTATATAAATCTGTAAATATGCAAAAAGTTTATATCCATGCCTATTTTGTAATATAATGTAATGTATTTTCATATGTAATCTTCGGTAAATACTGGAGGAAATAAAGACTCTCTCTCTCTCTCTCTAAGAAGTATGCCACGTTTGAGTCCTGTCGAATTAGAGAGAGCTGTCGAATTTGCCCAGCAAGGAGAAAGACACACCGCCATTGCCAGAACCTTTGGTTGTACCGGAACTACAATCGTAAAAACTGATGCATCGGCTGAGACACACAGGCAGTACATCGGACAAGCCTAGGAGCGGTCGACCACGTGTCACGGAGCCCGCTGAGGATCGACATTTTCGAACGATTCATTTCAGAAATAGATTCGCAACGGCGACGTCAAGGGCGTCAACGGCATTACGTCACCCTATCAGTCGACAAACCGTCTACACTCGACTTCGAAGACATGGCATTCGGGCACATCGACCATACCGTGGTATTTATCTGACAGGTCAAAATCAACGTTGTAGACTGACGTGGGCCAGGCGGGTTCAACGGTGGCAGAGGTGTGATTGGGCATGTGTGATGTTTTCCGACGAAAGTCGGTATTGCCATTACAGAAATGATGGTCGGAAGACTACCAGTGCCCCCTGTCACAGTCCAACAACTGGAACAATGTCTCCAAAAGGAATGGCAAAGAATCACGCCTGACGTCATTCGTCGCCTTACATCATCAATGTATCGACGTGTTACGGCCTGTATCAACGCCAATGATGGTCACACTCGTTATTGAGTTCGTTATTGTTGACATTTTGGCAATGAAAGACACTTTATCCTATATTTTTGAAAATGTTAATTTACATTAGTACCCCACTTGTCTCTGATTGATCATTAAACCTAATATTCAATATCAAATGCAATGTATCTGTAACATTTGTTGTAAAAACGAATACTCTATTGAAATTAACAAGATTTACAAAAATATTTGAATTTGTTTTCATTTGACGCCTGGTTTAACAACTGTATACTTTCTTTTGAGCACTAGTGTATAAATGGGTGACATAGTTTTCTCTTGAAATGAGACTTTCATCTTTCATGTGTATCAACATTTTATTTTTTAATACATTTTATGTACAACTAGAATCAACTCAACCATAACATCAAGATTAAATCTACACTAACACATACAATGAAATCTCCAATTGGCATATACACTAAGTCTTGTATCTGAATCTATACCTACGCAAACAGTTACGTTTACATAATACATCTACCTCTCCACACAAAACCGTGATCTACGCGTACCTCTGTGTGTACCTTAACATCTACATCATCATACACATCTACACTTACACCCATATATACATTTAAATGAAGATCTAAATCTGTATTTAGATTAAGATACATGTATGCATCTAAAACTTTGTCTACCGTTTTTGCTACATATCTATTTACATCTACACCTACATCTTCATCTACATCATCGTCTCGATCTACATCTACATGTTCAATTACGTCTAAATCTATAACTTTACGTACATCTGCATCTGCGCCTGAGTTTGTATATGTATCTTCATATACTTCTGCATTATCTCTTATATCTACGTCAACTCTTATATCTACATCTACGTCTCTGTAAACGTCTATACCTTCATCTAAATCTAAGTCTAAATCATCATCTACATTTTCAATTTACATATATATCTACATCTATATACACATTTTCGCATACATGTTTACCTACATCTACATCGACATCTTCACCCAGATCTACATCTACACCTACATATCAAGCTATCTCTACCGGTACGTCTACAACTGCATTTACACATACAACTGCATTTGCATCTACATCTTCGCATAATCTTTTCCTACATCTGCATCTAAAGCAACACCTATCTATTATTCATTTGTAACTCTGTCTACTTCAACATCTATATCTACGACAACTCATGTCAACTCAAATATACATCTACATTATATCTATATCTATTTCTATTTCAACTCTTATATCAACATTTACTCTTTCTATATCTTTATCAGCTCTTATATCTACCTCAAATCAACACTTACATCTTCATCTACATCAACTCTTACATCTACACCTACATCAACTCTTAAATCTACATCTACATCAACTATTATATCCATATCTCAATCAACTTGTATATGTACATCAATTCTCTCAATATCTGTATCAACTTTTACATTTACACCTACATCTCCATCACTGCTTACATCTACATCAATTCTTACCTCTACATCTACATCTACTCTTACATCTACATTTACATCACCTCATACACATAAATCTACATCAACTCTTATATCCATATCTCAATCAAGTTTTATATATCCACATCTCATTCAACTCTTACATCAACATCTACATCTACATCAACTCTTACATCTACATCTACATCACCGCTTACATCAACATCATCTCTTACATCAACATCTACATCAATTCTTACATTTACATCAACTTTCATATCAACATCTACATCAACTGTCACATCTACATCAAATCTTACATGTTCATCTACACCAGCCCTTGCATCTACATCTACATCGACTCTTAAATCAGAATTTACATCTTTTCATGTAAACCCCACTGCTACTACTACTACTTCACACCTACATATTTATTCACAACACCACGAAGATCTACATCTACATCTGTTCATTTACAACTAAATATATTAGCCAACGTCAACCGTTGCTTCTCAATCTCTATTTATACATACAGTAACACGTACTTCTACATCTACTTATCTAAGCCTTTTATTTCTACATTAAATAATATATTTACATCTATGACAACATCTATACCAATATCTACTTCACAATCATCACCCACATCCTGTTCATTTACGTCTGTATATACACCTACATCTGTGTCTACATCTACATCTACATCAGTTATTTCTACATATGCATCAACTTATATATCGATATCTATATCAACACTTACACATTAATTATTCTCAACATGAGATATAACTTCACTCATGTTATTACAAGGCATAACCTCTGAATCGGGTTTTGTTGTACACATAAGACTTTTGCCTTATCGTACATATACATCTAAAACAAAATACAACTAAAATTAATATCAACAATTACGTCAAGATCACATCTACATTTACACCTACAATAACATATAAAATGGCATATACAATTTATCTGCAACTACAGCTACGCATACATCTATATCTAAGCATTTACATTCATTTGTATCTACATTTAAATGTTATTAGCTTCACTCATGTTATTACAAGGCATTACCTCTGTATCGGGTTTTGTTGTACACATAAAACCTTTGTCTTATCGTACATATACATCTAAAAAGATCACATCTACATATCTACATTTAAATGTTATTAGCAGGCTTATATTCGTCTACATCTACATCTACGTCAACATATACATGTACATCCACATCAAGTATGTTATCTACATCAAGTTGTCTGCCGCTACATCAACAGTTATATCTACATCTATATCAATGCCTATATCTATATCTACATCAACGCCTATATTTACATCAACATCATGATGTACATCAATACATACATCAAGATCGAAATCATCACCTTCATCTACATGTCGATTTACATCTTATCAACATCTACATAAACTCTTGTATCTTCATCTGTATCAGATCTTCTTTTCGTCAACTCTATATATTTTAATTTTCAGCAACACGAGATGTAGCTCCACCACAGTTATTACAATTTGGAGCAGTTATTACAATTTGGAGCACTTTTTATTACAATTTGGAGCAGCTTGACAGTATGTTTTACGAAAATCGAGTTATTACAATTTGGAGCAGTTTTTATTACAATTTGGAGCAGGTATTACAATTTGGAGCAGTTTTTATTACAATTTGGAGCAGGTATTACAATTTGGAGCATTTATTACAATTTGGAGCACAACAACGTGGGGTAGAAGATGCAACCATCACACTGTTACACAATATTTATCAGCATTTGGAAAACTATGGTACATATGTACGGATAATGTTTGTTGATTTTTCATCTGCTTTTAATACCATTCAGCCTGATCTACTTATTGACAAACTTTCCAAAATGAATGTTAATTCTTATATCCTTAGATGGATAAATGCATTCCTGGTTAAGAGACAACAATTTGTACGGGTTAACCAAGTGGAGTCTTCAATATTAAATATAATATTGTTTATATGGCTGGTGTATGTTTTTTTTGGGTTTTTTTATACTGGAGACTGTATTAGATGTAATGTAAATTTCCCTCGGGATAATAAAGACTTATCTTATCTTATCTTACAATCTGTTATTAAACTGGTTAGTAGATGCAAGATTTAGGTACTCTGACATGATTATTTGTGATACTAAATAAACAGGTTAACTGTTTCTTTATGAGTTTGACTCTGTCGTGATGTTAGTAACTGGAAAATAGGTTGTTCCATTATGCTATGGGTAAAAAATCATTTCCCAAAATGCCTACGCTATTTTTTGTAGGCAGAGTGGGATGTAGGCAGATTGGGACTGTAGGCAGTATGAGACCTAACATGTGCATTTATGTGTAACCAATTTTGATAATAATTAGCAGGGGTCATGACCTAAAAAGGTTTTTTTCATTTTCTTCTACAGCCCCAGGCCATTATTGCAATAGCTGACAGTGGTGAATTGTAT
The DNA here is from genome assembly GCA_936450465.1 of Gibbula magus. Lineage (NCBI taxonomy): Eukaryota > Metazoa > Mollusca > Gastropoda > Trochida > Trochidae > Gibbula > Gibbula magus. Next base: position 8,251,657 of record OW388290.1, on the reverse strand, counting down.
GGAAAGAATTGTACCCGATATTTCATTATAATATAATGTGTGTACGATATTAAAAAATAGTATGATCTCTCCACCACATTGTTATATGTTTGATACCAGCAATTTATTTCCAAGCTACAAAACAAACACTTGCACATATATTACACGAAAAAACATCTTTGGCATTTATTATCTATGCATATATTGTCATACTAACATTTTATAACAAATAACATGTTTCTGTGCAACTTTGTGTTGCTCTTTCAACACATATATATATCAGAATGGCAAAGTTATGGTAACAAAAACTGCTTTAATCGTTTCACTACCAAGATTCTTATTACTACACTACATTATCTGACCATTGCTATAAAGCCCACTCCATAACATAACCCACTTATTATCTCCTGATGAGCTACAGAGGCCATGGCTCTATTTTTTTACTCAAAAGGCATTGTCAAACACCAAAACTATGACCTATCAGTATAATCACTCGGCGAATTATAGTAATATTCAATGCAGAAAGGTTATATCTGTCGGTTATACACGCACCTCTACACCGACTGAATAGTGATAGAAGCCCATAGGCTTTTATTTGGAAACATTTCCCCAAAAGTAGCCCATGGGCTTCTAAACGAGAGGGGTTGCTTTCGGAAAACCCTGGTATATAATTGACCGGGATCTAAATCAGGAGATTCTCCGGCGTTCAAGCAAAGAGGCCTTTGCATTCGCTAGAGGGTCTTCCCAGGGCACAGGTCTCTTCTAGAACGCCAGAGGATGAGGGTGTTATTCATGTGTTATCTAATTTATATACCGAAAAAGGACTTAAGTGATTGCAATTGTCTAAATGTTTTCACTACAGGCTATCTAAGTAAAGTAAACAGGGTCGACAATTTTCCTCGTAAATTCCTCGCAATTTTGTGAATTGATTACCTTACTCATGGGATTTAGAATTCATTGGATGCAAGGAATCCAATTTGGAGGTTCTTATGTATAATAATAACCTGTTGGAAGCGCATTGTACTGTACAAAACCCCCCCAGAAACCAACCAGGCCCAAATTTCTCGAAAGAAACTTAAGGATTTACTCAAGAAATCTGGGCCAGGGCATCATCGTTACAAGATCAAAGAGCCATTGCATACTTGAAGTGTAGTTAGATGTGCGATGACTGCGCACCTGGCGTAGGAAGACGTCGAGAATGCTGAACTAAATTGAAGTAAAGGGCCGAAATTCAACTAATCATCGTGATTAAATGTTCCTCTCGCCCAAGTAACATCGTAAAGTAATTTATCCCAGTAAAAGATTAATGATCGGTAACTACCGTAAGTGGGGATTTATAGCGTTCATTCTGTCCGTCTTGTCTGTTTGACTCTCCGCCAGTCACACAAGTTTGTGCAGAGTATAATTCTCAAACTATACATGTAATGCTAGCTTCACCACACTTACTACACATGTAAGCCATGATCTCTAGTTGTGCCTTTTGAGGGTTAGACCGATTTCTGAATTTTTAGCTCATCAGGCCTGAACGGCCAGATGGGCTTATGGCAAGGGCCGTTGTCGGGCGTCTGTTGGGCGTCGTCCGTTTAGTTTTCACCTGAAATTGTGTGGGGAGGTACCCTGCATCTAGGGGATCTTATTTTGTACATTTTGACCTTGACCCCAATCAAATATGGGTGTGGCAGGGGGCCCACCCCCAAATCTTTAAACGACTTGTTCTCCAAATCTGTTTGATACGGAAAGCTAAATTTTTCAGAATAACATCTTATCTTATACACATATAGACTAAAGTCTTTTAATTTGGTTAACAAAAAGACCTCGATGAATCTAATATTGCGTGCATACTCATTAGCCAATGGCAATTTTAAATTGTAGATTTGGTGACCCACTGTCCCAAAATAAGGGCCTCATAGGCCATGACCCAAAAACCTATTTTCATCTTCTCCAGAACAAAAAGACCTAGAAGGCTCTAATATAGTGTGCATACTCTTTAGCCAATGGAGATTCTTAATTGTAGATATGGTGACCCAGTGGCCCCAAATAAGGACCTCATAGGCCATGACCCAAAAACCTATTTTCATCTTCTTCTCCAGAATAAAAAGACCTGGAAGGCTCTTATATAGTGTGCATACTCTTTAGCCAATGCAGATTCTAAATTGTAGATATGGTGACCCAGTGGCCCCAAATAAGGGCCTCACAGGCCTTGACCTAAAAACCTATTTTCTTTTTCTTCTCCAGAACAAAAATACCTAGAAGGCTCTAATTAGTGTGCATACTCTTTAGCCAATGCAGATTCTAAATTGTAGATATGGTGACCCTGCGGTCCCAAATGACATAAAAACCTATTTTCGTTTTCTTCTCCAGAACAAAAAGACCTAGAAGCCTGTAATATTGTGTGTAGACTGTTTAACCAATGGATATTCTAAATTTTACCATGCACCATGAGATCCATCACATTGCCTGTTCTCTCTAACCCCTAGTTAGATCAGCGCTGCCAGTATTTAGTGCCAGACAGAGGCTATTACATAAATAGAGAATCTCACCCAAGTTTCTTCTGATATCAAATATATCAACACGAGTTGATTAAAGTTACAAATATCCAAGGCTTGCTGAGGATATTATTACTTTAATCAACGAGTGTTGATATATTTGATATCAGAAGACATGAGGGTGAGATTTTATATATCAAGTATTAGCCGAAAAATGACATAGCTGAAATACAAAACTGCCATTTTGCTTCTTCAGCAGTGATCTCAGTGAGGTCATAGCATTGTGACGTCATAAGTATTATGACATCATAGCATTGTTATGTCATCACCATTGTGATGTCATAGCATTGTCAGCAGTGTCCTCAATTGTCGTCAAAAAATTTAATCGAAATTATGTATTTTAAGCTAAGATTTTTGCCAATCAAGATGGAAAATTTGACATTAATCCAACCAGAATTTATTTCATGAAAATTATTTATCCAAGACTAAATTAACATGCAAGTCTATGGAAATAACGTCACCGTCCGAATACTTTTTGCATCACTCTGTACAAGTAAACGGCTGAGTTTTAGATCTATTTAATGAGAAATGAAGACATGGAACACACACATTGAGCTTGAACCTTGGATAGAATACGAAATAGATACGACACATTTTATAACTCTATAAATAATATAATAAAACATCTCATTAGACTGAGGTTGTTGATCCATTATTTATTGTGTTTTGTATATGGTTTATAATAGCACTGTGTCTTAAAATCATGTCATAATACACTTCGAAATAGTTGTTTCCTTTTAAAACATTAATTTAATATCACAAGAGATTTTAATTGTGGATCCAACAAACAAAATGTATTATTTTAAGAATTGAAGCGACGGCGATGACGGACGCCGCCATGTTTGTTTACGCCGGGTCACTTCATTTGCATAGTTACCGGTCACGTGACCGGGCTACGCCGCCGGCAAACCGGCAAGGCAAACCCGTGACAAAACGAGCAGCCCTAAAGCTTGTGGTGTCATTAACTGATGATGTAATAGGATTATGACGATTTGATATTGCTTGTAGATATCGTTTGATCTCACACAAGCGATATCTACTGTAGGAGCCAGTTTTGGATGATAAACAGGTGTAAGAGAGGGTGATAGTCTTTGTCCAGGTGTTTTGGGGGTTAGAGGGCATGGGGTGGGGTTTGAGAGAGAGGGGTAGGTTGGAGAGAGTGAAATAGGGTGTGGCAAGGCGTTACTTGCTGATAAACTGATAAAATATGTCAAGGGATTATACTTGTCATTGGGAGGATCACTTTTCTAGAGAGCTGGACTTTTATGTACAGACTCCTTGGCCAATTGGGATTCTAAATTGTAGATTTGGTGACCCTGTGACCCCAAATAAGGGCCACAGGGGTCATAACCTAAAAAGCATTTTTCATCTTTTTCTCCAGTCCCAAAAGCTCTAGTAAGCTGAAATGTTATGTACAGACTCTTTGGCCAATGGGGATTCTTAATTGTAGATTTGGTGATCTTGTGACCCCAAATATGGATCACAGGGGTAACCACTCAAAACAGCTGTTTTAATGAGCTGTGAAGATAATGAGATTTTATGTGCACTTCATATGTCAGCTTAAGAGTAATACTACATTATGGACATGTTTGATGTAATCAATGTGAAATTAGAACTATTGAATAGCCTGTGACCTGAATATTGTGACAGAATGCATAGGAAAAAGGAAAAGGGTTAAGAAATGTTTTATTTTACATTAGATATGTGAACTAAATATGACTGGTGATGAAGTAAGATAAGACTATTAAAACTAGCTACATGAGTTTGTGATACCACATCTTCTTTTCCAATAAAGACAAATAAAGAAAGATGGGGGAAAACAAAATTTAAAATATATAATTCACTGGCTGTGAGTCCAGGTTATGCATGTTGTGTAATTGCAGGTGTTGACCTGGGGAGTGACCACTGATGCACTGAGATGCAAACAGCAGCTAATACAGGTTACTTCAGGTTACTTTTCTGCTGTGGTACTGATTTAGTATTACACTCAGATGCTCAATAGAATTTATTAATTAAATATTGAAAAGGAGCCTTTGAAACTATGAGCATATGAGAAACAGGATTTTTAGAAACAAATAGGGGCTCTTTTTCATTATGTAATAAATGTTGATAATTCCAGAATAAAAATAAGAAGAAAAACAATAAACTGCAAAGGTCTACATTATTTATAATGAATATGGATTAATGTGTAACCAATTTTGATAATAACTTTTGAATTTGATGACTGGGCAATTACTTATTATGTGATATCTTAATCTTTTCCTTAGAGATAATTAATAACATGATTCCTGATGAGCTTCAGAGCCAGTGGCTCTATTTTTATCTATCAATATCACCCAATGAGGTTATTAAAGGCGTCTTTTACAGCATGCATAAGTGGATATTTCTTGCCGCAGATTCCTCCAAAATCGTCCAGATCGAGAGCCCAGACCATGACGCCGCCAAATCCGTGGTCCACCACGTACTTTACCTGCCATGAAGAAAACATTCTAACATTTAAAGGCACGTTTTAGCAAATTTGATATTTCTTTATAAAAGTTTATACAATATATTGTTACGTTAGAGGGTAAAACATCTCATTACACGACCCGATAAGCCCTATCCATATAGAAAACGGTTTTCTATGTTGGAAGAAAATGGTGCAACGTATAAAGCAACAGTGGTGTGGAACTCTTCAGTGTGAGAGGTAGATTTGAAGATATCGTGCTAGTTCAGACAGCAAGGTGATGACTCTCATAATACTCCATAGTAACCATTGTGGCCAGGTTGATAGATTAATTGGCCACAATCTTTTTTAAACAATGTCATTTTGAACATTCGGTCCATATGATCTCAATTGGTTAACAGTTTGCTATCATTATTTATCAACATACCAGTCATATAACGTGATACTTGAAACGACCTTTCTAAACCGTATCACCCGATACGAGGGACTTACAACCTTGTAATTCCCTCCAGGAGGGTTTACACAGACAGTTGTAAAACACTGTTAGAAGGAATTATAATGATTGTAAACCCTGATATATATGTTAAGATGACGGCTTGACAGTAAAGGTCTGAAGAAACTAACTTAGACTAATTTTGAAAAATTTCATAAGTTTACGACAGAATTTGTACAGCAAATGTTTTGCAGAAAGTGGGTCTCGAACCCGTATCCACCATCACTTGTAGTTAATGAGTCAACGCTTTAGACTACTGCGCTAAGGAGTCAGACGAGATATGACGGTACAAAAGAAACTCATATAGCGCGGCTGTTAACAGGCTGACATCACCGAGGGATCCTCAATATAACGCCAGGGATCCGCAAGATCCTCAATATAACGCGATAACAAGTAAAAAGCCTGTTTTACACTTAAAAACGGTTGATAATACAGATAACCCATTCTACCTCGGATATGGTAAGGTTGTACACCCTGATAGTCAGGAAAAACCCTCGGATGCTTCGCATACTCGGGTTTTTCCTTCCTATCAGGGTCTACAACCTTACCATATCCTCGGTATCATGGGTTATCCTTATAATAACTAATAATGATGATACTATCTCCCGGAGGGTTAACATTACATTGAATAGAAGTGCCATCTCACTAATAATGACCAGCAGCTGCACCAGCATCGCTTGCATGATCTTTGTAAATGAAATATTGGTCTGTCATAATTCTGGAAAGGTTCGCCTCATACAACGCCAATGACAAATTCCTTATAATATGGGGCGTTATAACTGATTTCTGCATCTTCAGACACATAACATGTATTTGTTATGACCAATGTAAGACTGACTACATTGTACACGCAGTAGGTTTGGCATGCGCACTAACCTTTTCCTGTAGACTCTTCTCGTCATCATAGCCCGCCCACCTCTGTCCGTCCACGAGGTATGGAACTCTCTGATTATTATCCAGGTGAGTCGCGGCGCCGTTCATTAGCAGAGTGCACACCTGTACAGGTAAACCAGATCAGAACAGCCTCCTCGCATATTCATCGCTCGGGGTCTAAATTCAATTTTCATTTCTATCAAAATTGTATTGAGAGCTCTGTCAACGGCAAGTCATTAACTCGCACCAATCTCAATCTCTGGTTAATTTAAACCTTTCTGCATTTCGTGCTGCACCCGGATTTCGTAGTGTGCACTGCTACGTGAGCACATAAAAGGAAACGAACTGCAACAAGACTTAAAACAGCCAGTAGGCCTAATGGAGATCGGCGCAAGTTACGACTAACGGGGAAGTTGCGTCAAAGATGTCAGTACGTCATCGGGTTGAACTCATACCTGTCTCCGATAAAGGTTGGTATACCTGTTAGTGGTCGGTGATGGACAATGGTCATTTAAACGAACTGTGAGATATGCTGATCCGTGCTAAATGTGGTAACCCATGCCTTATATGTAAAGTGGCTGTGGTCATTGAATAACTAGTGTTTCCATATCACTGATTCTAACAGCACACAGCTTGTTCGTTAATTCAGTGTGGATTGAGTGATCTTTAGCGGAATGTAAACAGTATACACGGCTCCCTCCTGATTCAATAAATCGTTTAGTCAATATCCAAATTCAGAAGTCACGTCACTATATTCTTACAAATGTCTCTTTTAAAGAATAAACCTCTGGTATTAATTAGTTTGAAATACCCTACAAATGTCATTTCAAAAGATTGTGTTTTTTGAAAATGCTATATCCAAAGTGTCTATTCCTAGATTATTGGATAACTAGAAATAACCTGGCCGTGACCATACGAGTCGCTTACAAAGCGATGATTGTTTGTCTGTATTAGTAATGTGATCAAAGCACTTGCAGAGCTTGGCAAAGCCCCCATAGACCAAGACTGTCCTTACACTATAGAGATTAATTGATAATACTGCTTTACGCCCACCTTAGCTTAAGGTTGCACTGTGCAAGTGGGTCCTGGAGGCCGTTGCACTAACCGATCTTAACCCTAAGATTAATCGTAAGCCCATCTTTTATCATTGGCTAAGATTGATCTCGGGGCTAATATCGGTAAATGGAATGGTACCCAGTATTGTACTCATATCAGCAATATAAACCATTGATGCTTTGTTGCCACCGAAACGAATATGGACATCTAAATTGTACATTGTGTCGGTTAATAAGTCGGATAAAATCATGTTTTGTATATTATGATAGCGACAGCCTTTGACCTTTTGGTTACAATTTTTCGCCGTAGCGGACTGACTCTACTCGGAGTCAGTTTTCCTTTCCTCACCTCGTAATAAGCTAGGAATCCGGCTTCGTGTGTATAATTCCCTTCAGCCCCGGGCCCGTAGGCCGGAGAGCCGACAGCTGTCACTGTTGTGTCGTTCAAGGACTCGGTTTGGGCGTAGAACGGGAGGCCAATCAAAAGCTTGTGTTTTGGGATGTTCAGACTGGCCCAGTAGTTTGCCATGTAATCCTACACAGGGATAGATATGAAACATTAAATGGAAGTATAAAGCTAATGTATGTTAGCTCACTCAAAAGACAGCATAAAACCAATAAAGCATTAAACCATATGGTCCAAAGAAGTAGTTTTCACGAGGATCTGACAATAGAGGATTTGATGTCCAAAATCAAACAATGACGTTATTACGAACAAAAATGTCTCAGGTTTCGTTAAAACCCGAATGAGAAGCAGATACCTATGGCCCGATTAGATTTGTAGATTTTGAAGAAAAAAAACAACAACCAAGAAGTGAAGAAGACAAATATTTATGGATGATCAACTTCTTTATTAACAATAGCGACGTTTCGGTATAGATCCTTATACCGTTATCAAGCATATGTTATACACATATGTCATATGCTTGATAACGGTATAAGGATCTATACCGAAACGTCGCTATTGTTAATAAAGAAGTTGATCATCCATAAATATTTGTCTTCTTCATCACACCAACTTCTAGAATGCCTCTCAAACAGTTTAACCAAGAAGTGGTTTTTTTTTTTTTACATATTGTACATATCAAAATGTACATAGTACTGGTAGACACTGTTTTGTTGTTAGTAGGTCGTAAAGATTATCAGTAATACACAAATGTTAAAAGCAATGAAACCAGTAAAAAGCACCTTACAATGTTGAGATGAGGATCAGCAGTAGTCCCGTACAATGCTGCGTGATGACCAGTAAGCATCGGTTTATCCCAGTGTCCGTGAAAAGCGTACATCATCAGGTTCATCAAGTCGAAATATCTGAGGGGGGAGTGAATATGAGCTTGATCAATATATTCACAATTCGTTGTCTGGTATGATAGATATTAAAAAGACAAAATGTACAAATAAATGTTTTCAACGCATCAGAGCAAAGTTCAAAACTTAAAAGTAGGAAATAAAAGTGAAACATTTTATGGGTGCTTCTCGACACATACTCACTTGGAAAGCTGAAATGCCTCGTAGGATTTCTGAACTCTCGCTTGCGTCACTCCGAATGTGCCGGTCAGGAGCAAATGTGCTTTGTTGGTGCGCTCACCTTCTGCTTTGAACTGTACGTGCAGGGTCTGTAAATAAGAGAGAGATATTGTTTTAATGTATAAGTTTTATTTTAGAATATTCAGGGAAGAATGGAAATAAAGAGTTCAGTATACGAAGCATTATGTGTTCTTAAATGAGCTACAACTAATTAGGAAATTCGTTATGGCAGATTTAACATCTTTTTCTGATGTTGGTACTTTTTAGGGAAGTTTTGTTTACATGTATAAGTTTGGTGAAGCGATGTTTGTCCGTGGGTTGACCACCTCTTTCACAAGGGTACTCCCAGTCAAAGTCCAAACCATCAAAACCACGGTCCCTCAGAAAAGTGATGGCGTTAGTCGCGAACTGGTTGATGTTGGAGTCATTTGCCAGGAGCACGGAGAAGAGTTTCGACCCCATGTTCCACCCGCCCACAGAGAGAAGAGTCTTCAGGTGGGGGTGGTGGTTCTTCACTCGGTTGAATCTCGTGTACCTGTGTGTAAAGTACGCTATAACGTCTTTATATTGTTCACTCGCTCCATTATTTAAGAAATAGAAGACGAGTTGGCGTGATCTATTGTTGCCCTGAGTGTTTGATGTTCCTGCTATGTTTAATTCTATGATAAAGCACAACAACGAGTCTTATTTTTCTTATATGATATGCCATTACACATTACATTATTACATTACACACATTACGAAGAACACTCACTGACAAGTAAAGAATTAAAGTGAAGAAAATATGACGTCATTTGCTAAGCGATGCTCTAACTGACGTCCTAAATTGCCAGCTGCCTTAAATTCATCATCATTGCCAAATCTTATACCCCTCAAGTGTGATATCAAATTGCGAAACAGATAGAATGGCTTGGGGCCAGATCTGGACTGTAGGGGGATTGTTAAGTTGTTCAAAGCCACCTTGTTGAAGTGAAGCCTGTGCTATACGACTCTTGTGCCCTGGAGCAGCCAACATGCCGTGCCTCTTCTTCGTGATCGCCACTCTCAATTGATTCACCAAGTAAGCATAGTAGACTCCTGTTTGTGTAGTTTTAGGTGGTTTATAGTCTATATCACACCCTGTGAATTCCAGAAAATGGTCGCCATGATCTTGCCAACTGCGGTCGGTATGCGACAGTGCGCGGTCCCAGACATTTAGGCAATCAATTTTCAACAATATTGAGTTTATGGTTCCATATACGATCCCACTCCGGCCCAAAAATGATCACATTTGTCTTCTGTCTTTTGGTTGAAACAAAGTTGAGACTGATAATCGCATTGATCGCAAGATGGTCTCCACAGGGTCGTACTTTGGTATGACCGGCTTGGCTTTTTCACATGAGAGTGACTTGTGAATTCGAGTGCGACCATGTTACGACAGTTGCTAGTCTTGTACAGCTTGAATACGATCATGGCGACTTTTCACACACTGAGGCATATGCAACCTCATCACAACAGCGACAGGTTGCAATCTTGTCATTTTGAGTCTCACTAGAATACAGGTAGTACCAAGATAAGATGGAAAATAAAATGGCCCTGGTTGTTAGTTTGCTTTGAAACCCAACAAGAACTGCAGAATATCGGCGACTGCACCTCAGTTATGATGAGACACAGTCATTTAAGTTGAAGGCGTCGACGGTATGCAATGTGGGTACTAGAGTGACTCAGCCCTTTTGAGAGACGAAAACACTCTCAGTGCTACCATCATCTTGTCCAGAAGTTAAAGTGGGAAGATCCGCATTTGTTTTAAGAATACTTCACGAGGACGGTAGTCGAACCGTTTGACTCAAATTTGGAAAGAGTATAGGAACTAGCTTATTCAGAGCTTCTTTGGATGGCGGGCTAAAAGTCGCACTTACAGATAGCCACCGGTGACCAGTATACAGGGTCACCAGGACATCACCTAAGTGCATGATACCCCTATCGTTTACAACGGAATCGTGGATGCCTACAGATACAAGGTATTCAAGACGTCTACTACAGAAGAAGAGTGGAAGCAGATACCCAAACAGTTCGAAAAACAATGGCAAGTACATCATGCCCTAGGTGCTTTCGATGGGACAACACAATCCGTGCACATGGACGAAGTGGAAGCAACTACTGGTGTATCACAAGTGTACCACGTCTACACGTTCATGAACCTATTGAACCAACTTACCCTAATTAAGATGTTGAACCAAGTAGCTGCCCTACTTCTTGTTGGTCTTTGACACCTTTGCCTTGAGAACATTCTACTCTACATCTCCAAGAGGAATATGGCCTCGTAAGAATTGATCTACAACTACTGTATCAATTGGTAGAGTATGCTTTTTACGATCTCATGTTGATCTCATCGGTGGTGATACCGTCATGGTCAGGTCTCGGTGCGGTCCTGGTCCGTTCACAGAGGCATCGCCAATGATTATTTACTTGTTGCGGGAATACTCGTGATTGGTCAATATTAAAACAATGATAAAAAAGCCAGTCTTTGTGGTATCACACTTTGGTTTTAGAGCGCTCGCCACTGATTGCACCATTTGGTCGAAAAAATAGTTGGGATGCGGTGCGACATATGACCATACACAAGACACCTGTTGTGAACAAAACGAGCCATTATGAGCAAATTTCCCAGCAAGAGATCAGTCTCATCTAGCGCAGATCACAATTTTTGAAAATAGACAATCGAAAGCGCAAACCCCCGTGCGACAATATGCGAGTAAGGGAAATACTTTTTGCGAGCATGGGGATCTTGCTTAAGACTTCAGTACGATGTCAAGAACTTCTTTGGTGCAGGAGAGTGCTTATGCTTCCATTACATGGATTCTTGCTTGGTGTAAGGATCCCAGTAATGAATCGATCTTTCATCCCCTGAAAACAAACGAGCATGAAAGTTATGAGGATGAGCATTGTAGATGTCCAAGAGCTCACGACTGGGTTCAGCTCTCTGTTGTCGATCTTGTGTATTTAAGTTTCGTGGCACCCATCTTGCAGACACCATGGACATGTGCAAGTGCTCATGAATTATGGTGCAAACACTTCCATGAGACATGCCAAACTCTGAGGATATCTCGTCCACCTTTATTCTACGACCGGACAAGCCTTGGACCCGTGCAACCATATCATTTGTTATGACTTCAACAGGTCGTCCAAACCGTCGGTAATCGTTCAAGGAGCTTTGACCCCGCTTAAACGCAGCCTACCATTTTGCAACTGTAGACAATTGAGGGGCTTATTTCCAATACACATTGGTCACGTTTATGTATTTCGTCGCAATCACCCCTTCTTTTTTGAGAAACATGATAACCGCACAATGCTCAGTTCTAGAACTGTCCATGAGTACAGGAGGGTACCTGTGTTCAACAGGGTGTAAATCTCAAATAATTGATCGAGAAAGGTTGTTTATATCTGAAAATTGTCAAATCTCAGTAGTGACATCAACAATAATGTATCAATACTCACTTCTATGAACTTACTGACCTTCATCTCAGTCGCACATTGTACACATTGTACTGTTCGAGAGCCGGGGTGTATTTGAGCCCCAGGTTATATTCCAGGTCCTGGTTATATTTAACCAGCGGTTTATATATGAGGCCTGGGTAACATTGAAGACCCAGGTTATATTCAAGATTCTGATTATATTCGAAGCCCGAATCATATTCGCAACTTGGTTATATTCGAATCTAAGCAGTAACTTTTTTTTTTGAAAGAACGATTAAGGACGATTATCTCCTTACAGATCAGGGTCATCGGCTGGATCTGCTGCCTTGAGGTTGGTTCCATCATCTGTGAGGGTGGCGAATGCTAGGGAGAGATGAGTGCAGAGAGACGCCCCGATATCCTCGGGGTTAAAGGCAACCTTGGCGTCTCTGTAGTGGGCCCAGTCCGTCACATAACAGAACCGCTTGTAGTGGGTAGCTGGAAAACAGATGGATAGAATAAAGAACGTGGATCAGATATAAAGGAGTATCTTAAAATATCGGCACTTTTGGAAAAACAAGATTCCTTAGTCAGGTTCCTTTCTAATTCACTACAGCTATATGGCAGAATTGCATGACCTGAGAATAAAACTTGTTGTCTTTAATGATAGTTTGTCTGTCATTGTTATTAGTACATAGATAAAAATAAAAGTACGTTTCACGTTCACTAACTAAAGTTAAACCTTTTCAATATGTTAAAATATATTTAAAATATTTAAAATTTTATATCATGTTATATTTAAATATTCAACATTATTAATTAAGATCTGTGTTTTCAAGGTCGAAGTTTATGTATACGTAAATACATATGAATATGAATATGTTATTTTATCCCGGTGAACTTTAGTTCCCGATAATTAAGGTTGAGACAACCTGTTCAGAAGATAATGGTGCTTTATAAAATCCTATCGATGTAATACCGATATTGGTTATTTCTGACAACCCTGTCCCTAGTTATCATATTGAGTCTGATTCTGAAGGCGTGGTATATGAAACTTAAAAGAATAGAATGCATCACGATATGTCGATATGTTCAATATGTCACTTCAGAAAATACGACGTTATACATGCAAACATTCGACTCACTCTTGTTTTGCCCTTGTCCGGAAGTAAGGGTCACGTGCAGAAGAAGCAGCAACTTGAGGACCAGCATCATCTTCCTGACTTCCGCTGAAATGATTTTGATAGGAAAGGTAGTTGTTAATCGAAATTATGTCTCTCCCCTGAATGGTGGTAGACAATTGTTTTTGTTGATTTTCCGTTGGCGTTGGCAATGGCGTCGTTGTTCCCATCGTTTCCGGGCCAAAACTCTAAAACTACTTGGCCAATATTCACCAGGTTTTGTATACTAGCTCTCCATATCATGAACATATGCCTTTTTGTTGTTTCAGCATACTTTCAATTTTATTTGTTTTGTTGTTTCATGACAACAATTTAGACATTGTCTTTTTGAGTGGTAGGGTAAGTTTCCGAAGCCGGAGCTCAAAAACTGTTTAGCTAACCCTCACCAAATTGTGTCTCCTGTCTCCTTGTCTTTTCATATCATGTGTTTTTTTCAATGCTTTTTAGCTTTTGTAAATGTTATGTTTTCTTGATTACATGGCAACAAATTGGACTTTGATTTATTTTGAAGGGTATAGTAACTTGAGGTTTCTTAGGTGAATTGGGGAGCCGGGGTATCTGTAAAAACAGTTTCTATTTGCCTATGATTTGGGAATGCTTCATGCATTTAAAATGGTATTTGGAGCGTCTTGTCAGATACAGACACGAGAAAGTAAGACTGCGACTAAGATTGTGATTGTGTTTCCAATTAAACTCTCGAGTTTCAATGAAATTTATAGAATGTGATTTAATTTTAATGGAAGAAATGTGGAAATGAACGACTTATATATAGTTGGAGTCAAAATTAATGTTTCTGCGTGTTGCATAATTTGTAATGCTTTGAAGGGCATTTTGAAATATTATTCACATAATTCTTATTATTCTTCATAATAATTTGGGTGACTGAACATAAACTTGATAAGGTTAATTGTACCACGCTTACTTTCTTTGGGAGCTATTTGAAAAATAGAAAACGTTTCAGAATGTTTCATAAACATGTATATGTGAATAGTACATTATCGCAATTAACACTTTAAAATAAAGTATATCCTTTGAAATTGACATTCTTCTTATCCATCACACCATACATTACGATATATCTGTGACCCCAAACGTATCCCTGTCACGTGAGAACCTCATGAGAAGGGGACACTATCATGGTCACATAGACATTATATTATGTCATACAATTGAGAACATTTGTAAATGCAATATTATGACATTATATTGAGAACATTTATAGCTAAGGATTATGACACTATATTGAAAACATGTTTATACCCCGCTACAAAGTATATAGCGGTCATTCCGTTCGTCCTTCCGTCCGGCAAATTTTCTCAAACCACGTCAAAGATGCATCAACTAAACTTTGTACAGTTGTTAACCATGTTCTTCCCATCGGGCACAGATACTTTTTAAGTTCTCTGAGATTTAAAATTTGTGTCGTTTCCATGGAAACGTCACTTTTTTGGACTTAGTTTTATTGTGTTCAATCCGGACAAGTTTTCTCGGAAACTATTGAACCTAGGTGAGTGAAATTTTGGTTGTGAGTAATCATGACCATACTCTTTATTGCGTTCGAGAACTCAGTACCAAAAGAGCTGTGATGCTCCAATTGGGACAAGTCTTCTCGGCAACTATTACATTTAATGAAATTTAACATGTAGGTAGCCCAGATGATACTCTTCGTCGAGTTCAAAGTCCAGTTCTGAAATATTATTTTTTTTACGCAGTTATTTCCCTTGAATCTGTAATTGAGCTTGGTACAAATTACCATTGTGATGCCCTAAATGGGAACAGTTAAGTTACCTGAAAAATATTATTTCTGGGTGAATGAAATAACAAAGCCAGGTCCCAAAAATATTTTGGACAATATTATAATGCTTGAATCTGTTTTTAAACATAGTACCCTTGACATCTATAATGCTAAACGGACGGATAGCGAATGGCGGGGGTATGTGAGCCATGCTCACTTTTTTCTTGTTAACGAAGGATTATGACATTGTATTGAGAACATTGATTATAACGTAGGATAATGGCAAACTATCCAGAACAGTTAAAACGCAGGATTATGACATTATATTGAGAACAAATATAACGAAGGATTATGGCATTTTATTGAGAACGTTTATAACGTAGGGTAATGGCATTATATTTAGAACATTTTAAACGCAGGATTATGAAATTATACTGAGAACGTTTATAATACATGATTATGCCATTATATTGAAAACATTTTTAATGCCAAATTTTGACACAATATTGAGAACATTTATAATGCAGGAGTTTGACATTTTATTGAGAACAGCAATGGGGCAGTATACTTACATAAACGATTGTCTCCAATATCTGGTTTAGCGAATATTAAACATAAACATGTAGAGTTAAAACAAGTCTAGGATTTTTGTCGTTGCGTCTAACGTCTCTTTCACTGGAAGCCTAGTTCTGGGAAGCAACACGTGGTATTATACAGAGATAAGTGCACAGGTAGGTCTGACCATAATAAATATAAAAATGACACATCAACTGTTCCGACTGGTACGCGATTTTTCTCTAAAATCGTATTGCATATTTGGTATCACAAACGTTTAAAAATCATTAACACATTATCATATCTTTCATTACCATTACGATTGACCTTTAATATATTCTGGTACTATCAACAGTTAACATACGATAAACATTTTGACCTCATCTTTGGTTTATCTATATCAACAGTCGCCGTTACCATTCACGATGACTATTATCGATTACTGTCAATGTTAACAATTACCACCACTATTAAAGGTTACCATCACTGTTAAAAATTACCATTGATATTAAAGATAACCATCACAATTAAAGATTAACTGTTTGAAAGGCATTCTAGAATTTAGTGTAATAGAAAGACAATGATATATTTATGGATGGTCAACTTCTTTATTTCACAATGGCGACGTTTCGGTATAGATCCTACCGTTATCAAGCATATATACCGTTATCGAACGGCAACCCCACTCAAAACCATCATCAAGTCTAATGGTAGGAAACACGCACAAAAACAACAGCAGCCTTAAGGAGTTGTTTACAACATTAACTAGGTAAACTAGCAGCAACTACATTGGGGAAACATCCAGACCACTCAACATACGCATCAAAGAACACAACCAAGGGAGACAACAAATCAAAGATTACCATCATTATTAAATATTACCAATACTATTACCAATTACCATCACTATAAACGAATACCATCACAATTAACGATTACAGTCACTGTAAACGAATGCTATCACTATTAGCGGATACCATCACTATGAACAAGTCTGTCAATAACACCCCTTGCTTGTATTTAATCAGATGGTTGACCTCCAAAATCAATAAACAGTTCCCATTGCAAAATTTATAAGAGGCTAAGAACATACCAAAAAGGTGCCACAGAGGCCACGACTAAAATACCCTTGAAAGCTGAAATCATGTGTACAGAGTATTCAGCTAATTGAGGGGTAAATTGTAGATTTGGTGCCTTATTGGTGTCATCCGAAAAAGCGTTTTTATTTCTTAGCCAGAACTAACAGCTAAAAATATTAAAAGAACCGAAAGCTTAGCCAATGTGATTAAAAGGTGTAGGTTTGTTGACCCTCTGACATTTAAAGCCTGATGAACTACAAGGCCAATGGCTCTCTATTTAGCACATCAGACGTTGAAGGCCAGATGGGCATATGGCATGGGCCGTTTTCCGGGATACGTTCTCCTAAACATTTCACATCTTTGACTTCTCAAGAGGTATACCTCTGCATCCCCGAAGCTGAACTTTTGTGGGCAGGTGGGGGTATCAAAGTTTGTTCATTTGTTCCTCGCCCACTTCAAATATGAGCGTGATGGGCATTATGAGTGAAAGCTTTAAACGACTGTTCTATTCTGAAACCAGTTTATAAAAGAAGTTATAATTTTCAGAATAACGTCTTTGTTACAAGTTTGTTCAATTGGTCTTTCTTGCAGAGGTGCAATTCGTAGTGGTGGACCCCTTTGCTTTAAACATATTTATTCACAGAGAAGTGTGATGAGATCGGCAAACAAGCACATGAGTGCTTATGTAAATGCCTCTCTCTACAATGTACATGAGAAAATGAAAGGTGACAATCATTGTTACCAAAACAAAATGCTGCATTCGTTGATACAATGAATTTCATCTAAGGAGTTGGTGCAAGGTCAAGTCGTTGTTTTGGAATATGATAATAACGATATATCATGAAATAGCAAGGCATTGAAACTGTGGTTTATAATTTGAAAGTTGAGAATCTACCAGAGTTAACAATGTAATTGTGAATAGATTTTAGTAGTTCGCAGTTTGTTTGGTTTGATACGCCAGCATTTCCATGCATAATTGATGGCAAGTTATAACCTTTTCTAAAGAAGCAAGAGTTAACTCTAATGGCGTCGTAATTAGGACATGTAAGAAAGAAGTGTAGAGCGTCCTCCAGATGATGTCCACAGTCACAAGCAGGGCTGTCTGATATATATCTGGCGAATCTATCACTGTTTAAATCGCTGCAACCAAGCCGAAGGCGGGAATGAATAATTTGACAGAATCTTGAACCGAGAAATAAATTAAAGTATATCGGGTTGGTGTTGGCTTCCTTAAGTTTACTTTTGAATTCACCAAGTGTATTTGAGTTAGTAATATCTGAAGGGAGAGAATTCCAGATAGTTACCGTATCTGGTAGGAAAGATTTGCAGTAGTTATTAGTGTTACATTTTATGGTTTGTAGATTGGAGCTATTTCTGAGATTGTATCGGCTTGCATCAGATACGTTATCAGGTACTAAGTTGGACAGGTAATCAGGAGTTAATTTATTTACCATTTTGTAAAATAGATATAATTTTTGGCGATGTCTTCTTGTTTCTAGAGAGGTAATATTAGTTTCTGTATATAATCGTGTGTGGTTTGTGCCACGGACTGCACCACAAATAGTTCTTATTGCATCCAAGTTGAGATTTTCTAGCAGTGTTGCCTGTTCTTTGGTACAATTATCCCAAATATGAGACGAATAGTCAAAAACTGGTAAAATAAATGATTTATACATTGTTTGGAGTGTTCGTCTGTTGAGACGATATTTAAAACTCCTTAAGCAGTTTATCATTGGACTTACCTTTTTAACAATATTTTCGATATGGCTATGCCACATGCAATCTTGCTGAAAAATTATGCCTAAGTGTTTGTGAGAAGATACGTCGTTGATAGTTGTGTTATTCATCGATAGAGCTGGTACGATAGTCTGTTTATGTTTACGGGAGAATTGAATCGAAACAGTTTTGCTCGCGTTGAAATCAACTTGCCATTTATTAGCCCACTTAGTGATAACGGATAACGGTGGACCCCTTTCATGACCATGAACAAATGTCTAATGAAATAATGTCATATAATATCAGCTTTCAAACGTTCCCAATTCGAAATCTCTAGCATCATTATTAACTATGTTAAAAGACACAAAAAGACGTAATAAAATATTAGGCCAGGCTCGTAGAAACCATTTGTAACAGAAGTGCATGTTACACAATGATCGTTGTGTATAGAGTAGGTTGATGTGACCAGTGACCAGTGTAAGTAAGAGAGCTCTCTGACTCGATGATGTGTGTATTTTAATTATTTTGTCAGTTACTGTTAATCAAATGCTGAAAAGGAAAGAATGTGCGCACCAATCACCATTGAAGCCTTATTGAAGTCAATGCTACACCCCCACCCTATTGTACTTCACCCTAGCCACGTCGAATGTATCTCAATAAATGATTCTCTGTCATTAAGTCTACCCAACAACTTTTTCATATGTGATAATTGTCAGAATGTAAATCACAACCATAAAATGTAACAATATTCAATAACACAATATCATTTGTATTTTTCAACAATGTTTTTTATTTCATCTATCAACATCAACCAATGAGGTTATTAAAGCCGCCTTTGACAGCTTGAATAAGCGGATATATTCCTCCAAAATCGTCCAGATCGAGAGCCCAGACCATTATGCCCCCAAACCTATGGTCCACCACGTACTGAACCTGAAGAAAATATTTGATATTTGATTACAAAGTAACGTTTACAACTCAAGTTTACATAATTGTCAACAATGTACAATCCAAAATTGTCACAATTAAAAAATAATACCTGAGATAATAGTGGCAATAATACCCAAGTTAATGGATCTATTGGCCGCCATCTCAAACTATTGTTGCCATTTTGTAAATTTCTTCATAGGTTAAGGACATCATCTGGAAGTTACATGGGAGGTAATCAGCAATTTCTCAAAGATGAAAATGAAAATTTGAGGTGGATTGCAAATGAATTATATTGGCCTGTTACAATTCTGGAATGGTTAGCCTCATACAACGCTGATGACAGGTGTAATATCGGCCTTTAAAACCACATCATTAATAAAATACAACAACACACTGTTTGGAGAAAAAGAGGGTCTCATTTTATTCTAAGAAGTATTAATACATTATACATTAGAACAGGAAGAGTTTCTGGATAACAACTTCTTTAATGTGAAAATACACGACGTTTCGGAGTACATACTCACTCCTTCAGGTGGAATGTAAGGAAATAACAAAATATGGTACATTTATATAACAAACAAAACAATGGTGAGGAAACTCAATCAGGGCTATTAACATGCATGAGAATGGTATACAATGGGGATTTGTAATACAAAAAATGATGGGGGTGAAGGACGAGAATGGTATACAATGAGGATTTGCATTACAAACATGAGGGGGAGTAAGTAGATAAACAGTGGCCTGTAGGCTTTATTGAAGATGTAAATAAACACACATGATGAAACAAGGGAGGCAAATTGGCTTTATTGAAGTTGTTAAACAAATAATAATTACAGTTGATTGGAAGAGAGGCCAATTGTTGATGTGGGTGGCTTTGAAGTTGTTGCATTGTGATTGGAGCTGATAGGTGTTGATTGGTTGGGGACTCCTCGGATAATTTGCTCCGACATGTTAGAAGAGGATAAGTTAACCCCCCATTAACGGGATGAACAAAGCCAGTAAGAGACATATTGAGACCCACACAAATGCCAATGCAAGCAAACCTACATATGAGGAACAATTTAAGTGAAAAGCGAAAGAGAAAACGATGGCGTTGGGGTGGGATGTGGGAAAATAAAGCAAAAAACGGGTCTACCGCCATGTTAGATTTACCGCCAAGCTAATAAACCGGAATACGGAGAGCTTATGCAAGGGAGACAAACACCAACAAAAATGACTTGAGTTAAAAAATGCATATAAAGGGAAGCAACTCTTGGCAAACCACATCATTAATAAAATACAACAACACACTGTTTGGAGGAAAAGAGGGTCTCATTTTATTCTAAGAAGTATTAAGACATTATACATGTTAAAAGAGGATAAATTAACCCCCCAAAAAGAGAGGAGACCCTTCGACCCCCAAAAAGTGTGTTAACTTCAAAGAATTAAACAGGTTAACGTTGTGCAAAAACATCTCTGTAATGACCTATGACATGAGATGGAAGCTGATCGACAATGCTAAATATGCGGAACTCTTCCAGTCTCCCATGACTTTGATCTCGGCGGGTACACCACATGCTACCGCCCAGGTGACGCCGTCCCTTCTAAAGCTGTGGCTAGACACGTTCTCCTTGATACCTACAGACTTTAACAAAACGTCAAGATGCTTACTGAAATCACCTGACGTCATCACTTGCACTTTGCCACAGGCTTCATTGTAAAACACAGCTGAAGTGTTAGAGAGGCCACTGTTGACTCTGAACGCTTTTATGAGAGCTTTCACTGGACACAAAGGGTGTGGGTGGATACACGGTAGACATATTTCCAGAGTCCGTTCTTGTATTGTATGGTTTTTGACCACTTCACCTTGATGAGAAGAGAGCCGTCAGTACACAGTATACAACTCTGAAGACAAAACTGCTTTTCCTGCGACAGCTTGTTGACAGTTCCTGAACAAGCCAAAATACATCAATAGCATTGCTGGCCACATGTTCACATGTATCATATTTGAGAAATCCAATATCCCCCTTAGTCTAAGTAACATATCTGGTGTGATTGGGGCCTTCCTCACTGTTTCTGTGCCCTTGACGCGCGATCCCACGAAGGGTAGACTTGACGAACCAACTTTCCTCAAATGGGTGATAGTAGCCACACTCTATAGGTGAAGCAGTCGTATAATGTTCATATATATGTCGAACTGAAGCCGGTTTTAGCTTCCTAGCAAGAAAGGCAGCATAAAGTGCAACCTGCCTTTGTGTGAGTGGAACTGGTGGTTGAAAAATTTGCATCACAGAACGTCTTATAGGCATTGCAGTGGGTTTTGTACGTACTAACCGTATCTTCTGCAAACGTTGCTGCTCTATACTGTTCTACTTCGGTTTCTAGTTGGCATAACAGCGTCTCTCGTATTTGAGTGCCATCTACAACACAAGGTGATGAAAGAGTTAACAGACATACACTCCAACACTGTTTTGCAAAAGGTAATGGGCCACTCATAAGATCGACTCCATCTGTTCAGTAAAATACAAAGCTTGTCAATGTTTCCCCATTCGTTTAGCCTGGACACTGTATCAGGAATAGGATTAAGTTTACCAGGCATATGAACTGCTCTAAATTTAAAGTTGAAACGTGCACTCATCCAGAAAAGGTTTCTCAGGTACTGATTAACTTTTTCATTCTTACAACGACCCCGATTCAATACAGCTTTAGCAACAATACTGTCAGAATATCCAATGATGTGTTTGTCAGCCCAGAGATGCGGCCCACCGGTTAGCTGCAATTACAAAACTCAAAACTTCTTTATGATTAATATGTAGCCCGCTCACTGCTGGCCTATCCGCACTCCAGCAAGAGAAATGCTACTCACCCTCTGTAAACACACCTGCTGCAAATGTGCTTGCATCCACATGTACAGGAACGTTCGCTGACTTTTGGTAGTAAACAGCACCAGTTAACCTTTATAGTATATAACTTGTAAACACTTAACCTTTATAGTCCCATTTGCATAGACCCATTTATGGTACCCTCAATCAAAACCCTTTATAGTGCCATAGGACCATTTATGGTACCAAACTATGACCCCACTAACCTCAATGCTATTTAAAAAAAAAAAGAAGATCAAATCAAGTTGACAATCATTTTGGCAGAAACCCTGTCAACTAAGCTTCAATTCGATACCACTTTTGGGCAATATAACTAAATATTTACAGAGATATCATGAATTAAAAAAAAAATGGGATCAAGAAAGTTAATCCCCTCTACAATGGCGCCATTGTCTACCTCTCTACATTGCATATGTAAATATTTAAAAGTATGATATTAGGCCTACAGAAAAAGAAAAACGTGACACTAACTATATACTTTGCAAAACAGTTAAAGTTTTCAGTAGGTCCAGCGTGCTCTGTGTAGATCTGTAAGAACCGATTGTAAGACTGATTTAAACTAAACGGACAGTGTCATGTTTAATTTTGTTAATCACATTCATCAGTGTCGCTTGATATGATCAATGGTATTCATCTCCATCACCTCTTTACTTCAATGTGCTAGAAGTTTATATTGGTAGGCCTACCTTTATTGATTATGTTGGCCGATTACAAAACACTTAATGATCATCTTAGATTCTTCAGGGTTTCATGGCACATTTTCTGTGAAGGAAGATACAGGGTGTAGGATGTGTTTTTTCTTAATATCTCGTCGCTTAGGTATCAAGGTTTCCAACACAAAGTTCAGAAACGCAGGTGATGGTTCCATATAAATTTAATCCAATAATTCCACAATATGATAATGATAATTTGACGATGTGACTATTTCCTAATTTGCTGATATACTAATTTGCTGGTATGCCGGTTTGCTGGTTTGGTTGAAAAAACCATAGACTTACTTAGCTTCTTACTACTCGGATCTTACTTCTTACTTCTTTCTGCGATGAAATCTTACTGAACTCTGCGGGAACTTTCCCAGGGGAGTATTCAGCCACAATGTTTATCAGGGTTCAGATCTTCAAGCTAGTCAGTCTTAGACTTAACAACCAATTGTTTTACAAGGACAATCGAAGCTGACAGGACAATTAAACCGTTAAAGGAAAATGTTCCAGTAATTTGCTTAACTGCTGTGAACTATCTAAACATTTGGACAGGTCACATCAGGGGGGAAACTTTATGGGGTGTCACAGCATGCAGCTTGAAGGTATGAGTACCATTGTACTGACAAGCACAATATTCTTACATACAACAACCTACCAAAAAGTATCAAAATTTGGATCTTACACAGGTATATCTACTCTACTTTCTCTACTCTACTCTACTTTCATTATAGTTTACAGTCAGTATCTTAATTTTGGTAGTATCTTACACGATGCCTGACCTGAAACATCTTCACAACGTCACAGGCGCAACGAAAAGATGTCCATATCTTCTCCTTTCGCCCTTGACCTCAACCCTCGCATTTTCAGTGCTAAGATTTCAACGTACTGCAGGCTAATCGGATAAGCCAATCAGAATACAGCTTGTATTGCCTCTGTGACTCTGTCGAGCGTCGCTATTTTGAATTGGAACCGAATGTAAACGGCGATTTCATTGGCTGTATGTTAGCAGATGGTAAGGGACGTAACTCGTGATCACAAAATGTGTCGCTGATTCGTTTCACCACTTCTGCCTAGGTTGAAGGCAAGGTAAAAAAAATAGAGATCTCGATACATTTTCACCTTGCCGTGGGAAGATGGACCTGAAATTGATAACAATTTCCTCTTTATTTCTGTAATAGATCATGGAAGTTAACTAAGGAAGCATGTATCTAATGGTTTAGACCCGGCGCTTATTAGAGGCCCGGCGCTTTTCTCAACTATACTTTGATTTTCCTTTGAACGTTAGATTTCTCAATTCCTTCTGTGCTCCTAAAAAGGAAGTTCCATTAACTGATATAATGGTATTCGGCCACAAAGCGACGTAAAGCTTGGAGGAAAGCCTGAGTAGATAATCCATCAACTATTTCTAGGTGAATAGCTCTTACATTTGCACATGTAAATAGAGCACCCCATGCCTTTGTGGATTTATTTCGGCCATATTTCAAAAGGAATGGTCCAAATAGGTCAACTCCTGTGACTGAAAATGGCGGCGAGAATGGCCGCAATCTCTCGGGTGGGAGATCTGACATCAGAGTTGTATGTGCAGGTTGACGCAGCTTTTGATACATAACACAATTGCGTACAACAAACTTTGTGAGATTCCTACCTCGCAATATCCAGAACTTCTGCCGACATTCACCTAATGTCCTCTCTTGCTCTGCATGAGCAACTTTTACATGAACATTTTCAATGATAAGCTTAGACACACGATTTCCACTTGGTAACAGAATTGGATGTCTTTCATCATACTGTAATGCTGAGGCATGACACAACCGGCCACCAACTCTAATTACTCCATTTACCATGAATTGTGCAAGATCGGCATAGTCTGTTTCCCATTCTGTAAGTGAAGATGGTGCTGTCTTCACCCAGTATTCCTCAGCATACTCAATTTCTTCAATCTGTAGATTGTCAGTCTCATTCATTTGAGTTGTCTCTCCTCTCAATCTTCTTTTCAATCTGAATGTGAATCTGAAACAATAGGTGGTCACTCTCAATAGCTTCTTCCAGCTTGAGAATCTCTCTGAATCAGTCACTTTTGAAACAGATGAACACATGCCAATGATCTTTGGCCTCTTCTTTTCTTGCAATTCACTAGACGCGGCAGTTTCTTTAATATTCTCTGGCCACTCACTTTCTGGGCCACAGAGAAAAGACGGTCCATGCAGCCATCTTCCTCCTAATTCTTCAACTGATATTCCGTGACTGATATTGTCAGCAACATTTTGGGACGTTGGAACATACCTCCAATGGTCCGCATTCCAAGCAGCCTAAATTTCTCCTTTTCGGACGCCAACAAATGCCTTGAAATTCAGAGAGTCAGCTCTTATCCAATGAAGTACAATCTGTGAGTCACTCCACAGGATCACCCTTGTCGGCTTTTCTTTGAATCTTGAACTATGGTTGTTGCAAGACGTGATGCAACTATCGCTGCCATTAGTTCCAACCTGGGAATTGTAGTCTGCTGCAGTGGAGCAACCCTTGCCTTTGCAGACACTAACTGCACATGTGATCCTTCTGAGGTAGACCATGACAAATATTCTACTGCACCGTAGGCTTTGGCATTTGCGTGCGCAAACACAGGTAACTCTGATTGTCCAATCACTGCGTTCGGTTTCAAACATCTCGGAAAGGACACTGTATCAAGCTGTCTGAGATTTCCAAATATGCATTTTCCATGGTTAGTTATTCACTATTCGAATAATGAATAACTAACTGGTTAGTTATTCGTTTTTCGAATATCATGCTGGCTGCTTATTCAATCTTCAGAGTTGAACAAAGAAGTAAATATAGATATATATTAAGGGTGGAAACTGACAATATGGGGTGGGGAACCTCGTTCATCGATTACATTCAGTAAGCACTGGCTAGCTATTCAATATTCGCCTAGCTATACGAATCTAGGAAACTTTATGATCAGAGTAGTTATTTCGATTCTGTCGTAATAATCAATAACAATCAAGGTATCGGCACAATGCACATAACACATTTTTTAGTATTAATTTATGAGCCATGAGTCTGCAACAGTAAAGTCGTATAAGTTCTCAACGATATACATCCACATAGCACAGCATTCATCAATTGGAAAACATATATACATTTTTGTCAACCATGTCAATGAGTTACGATGCTTCTCAATGAACACAGCCACATCGGCAACTTTCTTCACAAGTATTATTGTCTCTGACACCTTCTATGCATTGGTATAGGCCAAAACTCAATATCATTATTCATGTTAAAAACAAAATATACTGTATACTTTTATATGGAATAAGGATATTAAACTTAACTTTATCATGATTTTTTTAAAGAATAATTGTAAGGAATAATTCATGTTGTCAATGTGCCTATATCTGTGAAAATTCTTTCATTAATTTCTTGATTGTTCCTTGTATAATACTCAAAGAGGAAACAAAGTTAAATCTTTAGACATAGTTGTTTGAAATAGAACATTCATTGTTATTAATCTTATTGTACATGGCAATGTACTTCAATGTATATTATGTTGTGAGAGTATCTGGGGAGTAATTTCCTAAGTTGTGATAAGGTCTTGATTTAATGAAATATCTTTTAATCCAAAATAATATCATATAGTTTCTATGATATTACACGTTAAACAGAACATTATTTAGATATGAAATGTGTTATTCTAAAATAAATCATGATCATTGTAGAAGTATACAAGCATCGTAGTTAGCGTGCTGTCATCTCACACCAAAGACCTCGGGTTGTCTCCCGGTGGAGACACTACAAACCTGTGACCAGGGTCTCATGCTGTATTTTGTTCATGTGGAAGGCACCTCATCCACGTTGCAGTCATTCCACTCAACTGTTCAAATGGGTACCTGGACGCGTGACGTGAGGACCTATACGATCGTCAGTACCTACAGCGGAAGTACAATGTCTTCAGGTCAATGATACAAATTGTGCGCTTTGAGCATACTATTTTCATCCAAATAAAAATGTACCATTATGATTAAATAACATGTTGATGAGAGATTAGTCACATTAGTTCCAATTAATGTGATCTGGTAATTTCAAAAATGATTACATTTTCTTATTTGAAATGGAAATTAATAATTTCATGAAAACGCTCTTAACCAAGATTGCTTCAGTAATTTTATTATTTGCTGTTAACCCCGAAGTCAAATATGACAGCATCTTCTTCACGAAAACTGGCTTTAGGGAATTTTCGATAACAACTTACTACTCAGAACAGTCTTTTTTCCTCAAGAGTCAAATTCAATCTCGGGGCAATGGCTATTTCAGCAATAAACCGAGTTTTTCATGCCAGTTTCATTTTTTCTAATGTCACATCACAAATCGAAAAGTTCTTCTAAACGAATTGTTGAGTGTCTTGAAATTTCTGTTAGTTCGTGAGATCACTCGGAGAGGGAAAAGTCATCGTAAACTAGTGCAACATTCGCACGCACTGCTATAAAGTTATGATATCAACACACATATTATATTATAAAGAATCAAATCCACAGTCACAATAATGTAATGCAATATTAATTCAATATAATTCAATTTTATGAGCTCTATTTGATTGACATTGAACCGTATCTTATAGTAAAAGGACCTTCTTTAATCTGATTCGCAAATTTAGGTATTCTGACCAACAAAAGTTTCTGGGACGCAATTTGGGGTTTTGTTAAAAATGACAATGATATCGACAATACAAATTTGTTTATTTAACAGAGGAAACATCGATGTTTCGTTGTACATGATAATATAAATGGTTAATGTAAAAAGTATGCACTTGTAGCATAGTTCACACATAACGGACTTGACAACCGCGCATGGACCGGACATAATTTGTTAGAAATTGCTGTGCAATTTCTGAGCAAAAAGACGCCTCAAACCAGGTATCGTTCCGGCAGTTATTGGTGCGGGTTGGAACTGTTTTCGGGGATGAGTTGTTCGAATCCAGTGGTCCTGCCGGCGAGTGGTTATTCGTGGACGGACCTACGAAGCCGGTCTCGGACATGTCAACTTTGTCGATTGCCATAGGTCCCATATGGTTTTTCGGTGAACATCTGCAAACTTCGACCCTTTATATGGCCACCACAAGCATATGTTACATACATTTACAACTTTTATGCCATTTTCGCTCATGTTCTAAATTTCGCCATAGAATGTGCGTTTTGGTGCACTGTTTCAGTCCGTTTTGAATGTTTAATACATTTACATGTTTATTTTTAAAATTTTGTTTAGCAAACCTTATGTCACAGAAACGTATGTTGCTGAGTATATGTCGAAATGATTTGCATTGTAATTTTCGGATCCTACCTAATGTACTTAATAGTGTATATCACATTGTAAATCTCGGAAGGTCATTAAGAGTTAAAATACATAAGAAAATCTAAATTTATGTGACTTATATTTCACACAAGTGCTGATATGTCAATGCAACCACGCAGCAATGTATGTGTTTATATTGAGAACATGTATATTGTCAATAGTACTTTTATCGGCTGAAACGAAATCCGTGTTTTCACGGAGTGAAGTAAAATGTTTTACTCAATCATATGATGTTGTACATGTTGTACATTAAGACGAAGTCATAAGATAACTTTGGTTATGGGCCAAACATTACATACCGTGTATATCTCACCTTTTGAACATACAACGGAATATTTAAATCCAGTGTCTAAAGGAGAATAAATTTAATTGAGTGATAAACCTCTGATGATAAACGTACTGATAACTGATAAGACAGTAAACATTACATGACATATCGATTAGCTAGTATTCGTTGCCCGCTTCCTTATTTCGTACGCCATGTTACATGTCCTGTTAAGAAGTTCTTTCTATGGAGAGAGGAGTAAAGCTATAATCTTGTTGAAATTGTATGGACTGCCTCGCAGTATGAGGAAGTTGTTTAGAAGGCCCGAGAAAAGGATTTTACAGACGCTTTCACCACTTTGCCTCACTGACACCATATCAATCGTAATTAGAACACCGTGAATCTTTTACATTACGCAAATTATACACAATATAAAATTAATACATGACGCAAAACATTAATACCATATCAATTCTAGCCATGGCCAAATGGCCATTGAATAGAAAGTGTAGGCCTAACATACCTATTAACGTTTTCATTGTCCGAATATGAATACTACGTTTGGTATTAAATGTTTCGAAAATCGAAAATGTTTCAGGGCATCATAATTTCCAATGACTGTTTTGAGGCAAATAGTATTACATTACCCGAAAAAATTTGAATACACACTTCTGAGCACTAACTATTATAAACATTTAAAACTGTTAGAGACGCAGCCTCATAAAGGGAGGTAACTCTTCAGACTTTCGCCTCAGTTTACCTCATTTCTGCATAAACACGTTGATCGAGATTCAGATTTAGAATATGTTTCAAATATCATTTTTGTACAAAACATGATTATTTACAAGTACAAAAATAATAAGTCACTTCAGGTTTTCAAACTGAAAAATTCGATTCTGGCTAACTATTTACTAACGGAATATGAAAACGACCTCCAATGCAATAAAGGTTTTAGTAAACAAGTTTATGATTTGGTGTCAAATATAATATAATAAAGTGGTATTACATAAAGAGAGTTTAATATTGTGTTTGTTACTGGCCCATAATCGCAGGGGCATGTGTTGTCGACTAAACAAGCGGCTAGATACATGTATATAGTCGACAATCAGGCTATCACGCAATTCTTACATAACTCACAATACATCTAGCTGGAACACTGCAAATATTTATATCAAATCTTAATCTGGGTAAATAAAACAAGACTCTGGCTGTTTGGAGCACAGGGAGTATAGTAGATATTATAGTCGATGATCGAGCCCCACATACCTTAGTCACTGTGAAAGGTAAAGGGACTTACCGAGGTCAGCACGATTGGTACATCTAAAATATCATTTCAAAATATTTTCATCATATTTTTCTACAGTATTATGTATCACAAGCTATACATTTCCCTTAACGATAAACTATAACAGATAAAATCGAATGGATATCAATAAAGATATGATTTATCAAAACTGTGCGATGAAACTAACATTTACATGACTAAGATTCCATTGTGATGGGAATACTGACATTGTGACGCCACAACTACTATCTATTGTAACGATACGCGTGCCGAGTGCAGCACTCGGTTAATAACATTGCGTAAATATCACATAGTGTAGAGGTTTCTTACACGGACATGTAATACATGACTTTAACCACATTCAATATCAACGAAAAACCAAACCCCGACGCAACTGTTACAGTCGAGTGGTAAACAATTTACAAATACACAATGCTGTCGTCAGTACAGCAACAGAACACATATCTCTCTCAAGGGGCGTGTTCATGTCATGGCGGTCGTGATCGTCGACTTATGACATGAAGCTGTGCGGTATATAATGTCATCAGCTTCTTATTGTATTATCTATTATCTTATTGGAATCAGGGTCTACATTTGTCATAAATGAAAACACAATGGTACTCAATAATAATAAACTAACCATGGCTTTTTCGAAGACACATTGAAACATTGCTTGTTGAACTAATTATAATACACCATGATTGATATAATTGTCAAAACGTCTTGATCGGCTACCATATACATGTGTGTGGATGCATTTGTGTAATAAAACCCTTTGAGATATTAACTGGTCAATTTCGTGATCTTTTATAATGTAAATATCAGCGTTTATATCTAGTACGTACACTTTCCGATTTATTTTTTAGAACCAATTTTCCAAATTTACACATATATTTATTTAGAAACTTTCAATTTATTTCCTTTAAAAGATAACATTTTTCAACCAAAACTAGAAATGAATAGCTCAAACCATGACCATTTCCACCTCCTGAAGTGTTACCCAATATATCTTTGCTAAACAATGTTATTAGTTTACGCTGTCTTTGATAGTTCAACAATTATAACCATAACTCACTAATGCTCGTGTTTAAGAGTGGATGATTGTCGTTAACTGATTGCTGTTAACTTTGAAATGAAAAAAAAACTCCTTGTAGATGAGAAATCTCGAAGTGAATCATTCACAGTCTCGTCTGAATACTGAACAGTTCAAATGTCTTACATTAAAAGTACTTTGGTATATTAGGCACGCCATCGCTTCATCAGACCGTCCACTTTACACTCGGTGTTGGACACTTCATCAAATACGTCGTCATGAGGATTTCATCTTGTAACGTCAATATCAAATCACATTAACTTTTGAATCCAGTTGTAACGATTCCAAGACCATCATCGAAACACGACAATGTGATCAAGTCTGTGCATCACCCAAGCTTCCATAGTGCATAGTTTTGCAGTAGACGTTATCCAGTTGCTCATCATCAAGTATATGACAAGGCAATATAATATAATGTTAAAACATTTATGTCACAATTCTAAGACCCCATTGCATCACAAGTGTAAAAGTATTACTGTGCTCAAGTCAAAGATATATTTGAAATATTGGTTTGAATGACAATAAACAGGATCAAACCTTCTGACATCAGGGACCGCGACACGTGAATTACACGCGTGGTGACGAGATCGGTGATAACATACCTGTACACATATACATCGGACGTCACACTTGTGTTGCATCACATTGACATATTGTCCAAAAAGGCACACCATCTGTACCATGCATGCCAATCAGTTTTCTGCCACAAAAAAGGTTGCCGTTAAGATGATTGTTGTGAATTTCTCAACATCTTATATCTGCACAAGTACTTTTTTCCCTGTCAGTCTTTGTTTATTGAACAAGATAAATATAAAACAAGCCATACTTAATGTAACATGTAATGCATAAACAACACGACTTAGTGTTATATTGAGTATTATTCTTAAAATGCTTTTTTGAAACGTGAGCATTTGTATTGTAAGCGAATCAGTCAAACTCATCCATTTTGGCATTTACATTGTGTACTCTCAGAAAGATCAAAGGATACATTTAAATAATTTTGGAAATATTAATGGTACAACATATGAAAGGTTATATGTTTTTTATTAATCAAGCCTCTTGTGATCACTTGATCACATCGATATGTGTACGGATGCACAGCGAAATAAGATCCATAAGGATAATTCCAAATCCAATTATCAATGAAAAGAAAGTCGAGTTCTTATTAAAACAAATTCGATGATACATGCTTGATATCTTACTTTAATGGTTGATGACAAGTCTGTTATCTCGATTTAGAAACAACCATCCCCAGTAATGGGCATTAATGATTAATTTGCGATGTCCATATATGATAGAGCTACGATGTTTACCCTGTAATCAACCATTTGATACACTCAAGTGGGCCTTCTTATAACCTGATATCCAAGTTGTAATGAAGATAATAATGCTACAAAATGTTCGAGCAAATCTTTGAATATTTCTCGGGCAATTTGAGAAAAGATAAGTAAAAGAGGCCGGATTTATTTTTGCTAGGTAAAAATAAATTAGAGTACCAGTAATTTTAGGATATACTTACTCCTTCCTACATGTGGATTTAACTAACAATCGCGTATGATGTTAGATATATCAGAAAATTGTAAAACTCTGCCTCATTGAAATAGATACACTTAATTTTCTTAGATGTTTTAGACTAAAAATAAGTGGAAAATCGCACAAATTAGTAAAGATGTTTTCCAGTCTAAATACATATATAGTCTATTGTTTTCATGCGCAAATCATTATTTGTCTAAATCACACACTGTAAACAAAAGAGAAACAAAGTTGATGAGTACTCAAATAAATCGAATATATAATTTTGGGGGTTTATTTATTTACCATTTCAATCAAGTATGTAGTTCCAACAGATATTGAAATAAAGTTTTTATCCAACAAGGTACAAACATTATCAACCCTTTCCGGTCATTTACTTGAGATTTACAACCTGTTGAACACAGGTACCCTCCTGTAATCGTGCGGTTATCAAATTTCTCACGCAAAAAGTGCTGGATGCGATCGAATCACCAATGTGTATGGGAAAGAAGCCCCTCAATATGCTACTGCAATCACCAAATCCAACAATAACATGAGCCTACTATGCTGACTTGTTAAACCAATTGAGGGCGGCGATCAAGAAGAAGAGGCGCGCCTTGTTGACTGCTGGAGTAATGCTCCAGTGCACAGAGTCGTATTGGACAGGTTGCTCTTCAACATCACCCCTACAGTCAAGGTCTGGCCCCAATAGACTTTTATCTGTTTCGCAATTTTAAAAATCATGTACTGCGTGGTACATTATTTGGCGATGATGATGAACTCAAGGTAGCTACTGAGGATTGTCTGAGGGGCCAGTCAGAGGACTACTACCGCAAGGGCATAGACAGTCTCAAAGGCAAATGAGCAAAGTGCATCGATGTCCATGGAGAGTATATTGAAAAATAAAATCAGTATCACAGCCGTTGGCTTCTGTTTCATATCTACTTCTACGAACTTAGTGACTTGCCCTCGTAGTTTGCTTTTTATCACAAAAAACATCATTTAACATGTAAACTGTCCAAACTTTTTGACATTTTAATATAACAATCGCCACATTCAGTGATGTGTGACAAGGGAACCCTGCAGGACGAAAACAGTGTACATGTAGATAAGGGAAGAGCGAGTTTCACGTGTTACTGTGAAGTACGTAAAATACAGGAAGGGAAATATGTTTATATGACGTCATTTGACGCGCGTTGATAGAAGCGTAGCATGTCCTTCAAACAAAATTCCTTATCCCTTATGATTGATATCATACGAATGTATTAAAAAGTAATTTTGCATTTGGAACACTAACATACTCGATGGCTCTGCAGTAAGCATATTATACTCCTAATCGTCATATTTGTTTATAATATAGATGAATTTTTTATTCCAAATATGTTTCTCAAGTATTCCACTTCTAAATACTGTCCAAAGACTTGAAAAAATTATGTTGATGTGATAAGGTAAATGTAGATTACGTCGATGTTACAATTAAGAATGCAAACACACACACAAGCACGCGCGCAATAAAAGATGGTCAAAGAAGGATTTCGATGGAGATATAATATGTACATCCTGTGTTAAACACCGAACCAAGTAAGAAAGCAAATCTAAGAACACAAATAAACATATTCCTGCTAAGGTTAATAGGTAGAAATAGTATGTACATACAGTGATAAACCCCAACCTAACAGTTAGCAGCATAATTAGTGTATAATACTATAAACTAGACCATATTGATATATACAAAACATGAATCATTAGAGAGATCGAAGGAAACATTGATATATTTCGAACATAACGTTTTATAAGTTTTCTAAATATTTATTATTCCAATTAAAGCATTGCAAATGATATAACAATGCGATTGGAGAGGTTCATTGCCTGTGATGTCATGATCACTTTCGCCGTGTTTCTATAAATCGAAGACTCTTCGACGGATTCCTTTGTTGGGTTAGTTATTTGCATTTACCTCAACACCTGTCTAGACGTCAAAATTGGCTTGATCAAGTTGGAAATACTTCTAGAATATCTCCTGGTAAAGGATACAATTACCCTTCATAAAAGATTTAATATCAAGATTCAATATCGAAATTATATTAAGTCGATGATGCTTAGGAAGACAGTATATGAATATATTCCATGTTCATACTTTGTTCAATTTTCGACTGAGGAAGAGGTTAAATTAAATACAATTATACAGAAACAGTTGTATCAGTTAAATTGATTTCGCAGTGAAGTTTCCAACAGTTGACACACAATCAATAGACACTGAACAAGTGTGTTTCGCCTTCATCTGTATATAAACAGACAAGTTGGACATACATGTGTTTCGCTGTTGCAATGACATTATTGATATTTCAGTAATCGATGGAAATTCGGATTCTTAAACGGTCAAATAGCATAAATGTTCCATTATTGTTGTATTTGGAATATAATTACCCAGAATAGAACAATTCAGACCTTGAAATAAAGTTAAAATCTGGAATGTCAGATCGATGGATCATCTGCTGAAAGTAGTTAATAGTTTGAAGCATCTGTGTTACAACTAATGCTTCATAGCAGGTCGTCGACTCACACGTTATATAATGGTGTACTTCCTTGTCATCACAATGACATAAACATATTATTCAATATTGTATACATCATGACATTTCCCAGCGTTCATTACATTACATTCACATTACAGCAAGAAAACTGAAATTTGAGAAGGCTGACACATCTCTAGGTATTGTAAAGATGACAAGTCTACATGACTCACTGTTGCAAGGGATTAGTAATTGTCACACATGTCTTTAAACACAAATACAGAACTAGGCCATTGGACATATTTTCAGGCTAATTAAGCTGTTGTGAAATTTTGAATTGCACATTATAATCAGATTTGTTTACAGATTATTAGAATTCAAATGTCAACGGTTGAAAAACGGACGGAATCAATTTCATTTCAAAGCCAAAAACTGTATACATAATTATGTCAAATGGAAATTTCGTTTCATTTCATATAAAATAAAAAAGCAGTACAATATCAGAGCGTTATGTTCCCTTTATTACTCAACCGTGTTGAGATCACTCATTAGATAACAATAAGTTGGTTACACACATGTGTGATACAACCGCGTGTTGCCGTAACGTCATAATCGGCGCGTGACGTCATAGTCGTTTTTGGTTGACGTCACAATGTTAGCCGCGCGACTGCAATAGCGGGTGACCTATTTGCAAGTAAGCGTCACTAAAAACGATTTCCTTGCAATTCAGCGCTATTTACATCATTGAGTAATAAATAAAATACTAAACTCGGTCCCGTTTTATAACATGTTTATGAAACTCGTGAATGGCATCGGTATTTAACTCGCTTTCGCTCGTTTAAATACCAAACCATCCACTCGCTTCATAAGCATGTTATCAAACGGGACGTCGTTTAGTATTCTATATATATATCACGGCGGCCATACAAGTAAAATCACATGCAAACAGGAATCTGAGATGCGGTATGACCAATACTGTATCCTGATCGCCACCAGGGAACCACGAGTCATCAACAGTATCTATATCCTTAATCTTGCGAGGGGAAAACAAATAACATTTTCTAACTATCTCATCAATATAGCTTGTCTTTATAGGTGGATTAATGGTCACACCATATTGTGTTAAAGGGCTGTAATTGTAAGTCGTTACTAAGATACTCCCTAGGCCAGAGCCCTTCATCTTTAAAGAGAGATACAATCAACAGAACAATGTTACTATTGAATACATTGAAAATATTCCACCCATTTCAAAATTGACCCCCAGTATAAATGGTCATTTGGTCATAATTCGTATTGGACATAAATAATATTACCTGCCAATTTACGTTGTGTTATTGTCTCTATTATTGTTTATTTGACTAGTTCAAATCAGCGATCAAATCAAATCTATCGACCTGGTTCATCCTGGAGATATATCATTGCGGAAGCTTCGAGAAATAAAACAAGGCGTATCATTATTCCATTATTCAGCTCACTGCCTGTCTGTGAAATATGCGTAGGATTATCAGACGTAGAAGTGACAGGAAACATTCATCGAGACAGCCAGCTCCAAGGGCTTTATTCATATTGATTGAGGCAATATGTAACCATCATTCTGCGATCAAATTATTCCTCATAGTAATATATGAACTATTCCGACGAATTATTATGCATTATGTTTTATCGTGCTTTATTCCTAAGAAAACAGTCGATCAATCAGACTGGGCCTTAAATTGATATACATCAAAACATAGCTTCGAGCACTTAATTGAAATTCTCGATTATAATATTGGATCTAAATGCAGAAAAATTAAACCGTTAACAAATGACGAATATACACTTTGACAAGCTTTGATTGATCATGATGTAATCCATACTGTTTTCCAAACAAACATTTGCTTCGTGGCAAGAAAGCGCCTTCAGCTTCTGAGGTACGGGGTTCGAATTCCGATATTTATAACGAACGTCAAATGTGTGGTTGTGCGAAAAAAATCAGACTTTAATGTTACTTTTATATTGCACACAAACAGAATAGAAAACGTGTACAGAAAGGACACTAAGTTGGCATAATGAAACAGGTTTCAGGAAACATATCGTATTGTACTTCAATACAAGTGGTGTAAAATAAATCAAGAATTTTTGTTATGTTTCTATGTCCACTGGACGCCACGCATTCGACATCAACATGGTTGGCTGATGGCAAAAGATGAAAGTAATTGTTTTATGCTTATGGTTAAACTGTAAGAATATCTGAAAGGAAAAAGGTTATTTTTTGCCTTTTACATTATTCTATGAAACACTTACACCTAAAAATATTTAATTATTAAGATTGACGTGTACTCGTGTAGTGACATGCATTCACATGCATTCATAGATAGTTACTTACTGCGTCTGTTGACCTCATAACCTGTATCCGACTATGAATAATCTCTAACAACGAAGTATTGATTAAGTGACTTGAGGGCCAAAGGCAAAACCGGTGTTTTACCGGTAATCTTCTCACATTTCATCATTTGATTAAGTAACGCGAGAATGATGAAGTACCTAGTTGAGTTCCCGGAAATGGTTTTGGAATCTTAAATATCCACCGAAACCGAATCACAGCAGTTGAGCACGACGACCAGAGACGGACCATTGGAAAACGCCTTCCAGAGATGTTGGAAATACTAGTGCCTCATTTATGTTTGAGATTAGGACTTGTATATTTCTTGTGGTTAAAATGTATAAGGCAATTGAGAAATATGATATGTATAAAGAAAACATGACCCAGAAAATCATGTAAACATGAACATTAATTGTAGGAAAAACCAAAATTAAAGCCCTGTTTATACGGCGAAGTTTGCACATATGCAACATTGCTTATAGCAGTAATATACACACGTGAGTAAAAGTAAATTTACTTTTTATACGTGTTTAATTTCTGCCGCAGCAAATGGGCTTCCAACTCTTTTAATAAAGAATTCCTAAAACATGCCAATTAAGGATGTCCGCTCCTTCCTGTTGAACTTCAAAAATGAAATATGATTAAGTACAGATTTTTTCTCATCTTTACTTACTTCATGATATTCTACATAATCTACATACTTTTAAAAAACAAATGAAATAAAGAAAATGTGCCTTTACAACCTCCAAAAAGTGCTTTAACAGCATAAATGGCCTAAATTTGACTAAAAAAGGGGGTTTTCAGGTACATTTTGTGTCAAAGCTTTAAAAAACCCACACTACTATATAAATTTATTCATCGATTTCTGTAGGGTAACATGAACTTTGTAACCTATCAAAAAAGGAAAAAAAGTTTAATACTTGAAACGTAGTATTTTAAAGTCTTTAGCAATTTTTTTCTCATTTTCCCATAGGCTCCCATGTTAAAATTGTACTTCACCCCACTATCTTACAGGCGTCATATCTCGAAAAAACCCACACTACCCCCTATTTTGTAATGCTGATTTTCCAATCATATACTTTGATCTTTTAACAAATATAAGTTAGAAAAAAGTTTAATACTATTAATTTGAGGAGCGAACATCCTTAATATGTATTAGATGTAACTAATTAAATGACATTAATTTATATCTGTCAACATTGGTTTGACTATATCGCCCTAATTATAATGAAAATCGGATATGTGGATTTCGAAAGTCATCGCGTGCAAGAAGGATATTATCCTATATAGAGAATTTGAAAAAAAAATATTAAGAGGTTCTAAAGTTCTATAATATATTTTCTCAACCTGTGTGAAGTCACTGTGTCTGTATACGACGAACTTTTACTAGAAAAGTGAAAATACCATATTTACTCACGGTAGTAAACATTTACACCTGCCCCTGACGAGGTGCAAAATGCTTACAGTAGTGAAAAATGTGCTTACGGTAGTAAAATACACATATGTGCAAATGCGTCCATACGGCGAATTTTGCTCATATGAGCAAATTTGCATAATGAGTAATGATTTACTCATATGCAAACGCTCGCCGTATAAACAGGGCTTAAGTTAAGAAGCGTCTACAGTCATTATATAGAAAACCACCATTTACCCAATTGAAACATGTGTTATAATATAATTACAATAAAGTAAAACATGTTCATGAACATATTGATTCAAAACATTGGACCAGTATCAATAACGAATATGCGCAAAATTCATTTGCGTTTGTTTTTGTTTTTTTTTAAATTACGTAGAAACAAAAGTTTTTGAAATTTCAATTTAAAAAGATTTAAAAATCCTCGTCACCCGTAACTGTTCGCAGTTTAATTTCGTTGTGACCTTGTGAAACAAATGTGTATATTTTAGCAAAAAAACGATTGTAGGGTTGTTATAGTTTTATTCAAGTATATAAACTATATCAGGTTCTGCATGTATCTGCAATATTGTGAATTTAACAAACAATAGGCTTATCGTACACAAATGTACATTTATTAACATGCAAAACCATACACGTATCGTATGATTATATTTCGCTGTATGTATATAAATAATAAATATATAAATGCACTTTTGAAGCTGTCACCTCAACATTTCGCGTGAGAACTATAAATAGAATTATTTTATTGCATCAATATGAAGTTTAAATGGATGTACGACAATGTCAAAAAGTGTGCAACAGTGCCTTTAACGCCCTTTCAAGAGTATCCCACGAATATCACGGCTACTATGCATTGCAGCGAGCAACTGCTGGAACGAGAGAACCATGGGTGGTAGTGTGACGAAATTTCTTACTGCACGTAGACCCGTTATCAGCTGTGCTATGCCGTTGAAGTATCATTCAACATTTGGAATAAACATGCCTGAGGTGCTATACATTATTTTGTATTTTATTAACTAATAGATATCTAAAGGGCGAGTCTGTCACGACCTGACGAAACGAACACGTATAGCAGGATGAACAGAGATCCAACACTGCTGATGCTGTATTCAAGTTGCGTTCTAGAGATCATTGATATAGTTGGAAACTGGTTCTGAGTATACTTTCTTTATGTTTTAATAAGATGTTAATATCACCTCGAACCAGTAGATATTTTCGGATTGGATATCAATAAATTATTGTATGTATTGCCTCAAAGCAAAAACAACATTCAATAGTTTCAATGAACATTAAACTATTTGATTAATGCACTTCGCCTTTGTCTTTCTTTTTTTGGACTCGACACAATGTGATCCTGTTTCTAATCCTGTTTGAACCATTTTGTTATTAAGTGGTAAGTTTATTCAGGTCTTCTAGCCAAATAAACATCCATCAGTTTGTGACCCGGTTAGATATTTGAGCAGAAGCAAAGTGAAATGTTCTTGCCTTGATAATGAACACTTCAAAACACTATTAGCAAAGGAGAGACGGCCGTGTTCAAGTCTAACCACATTTCGGGAATATTTGACAGCCTACTTACAGGGTAATGGAAAACCAATTATCTTGATTTAAGAACAGCAACAACACAATTCAAAACACTAAACTCCGAAAATGCTCATGTCTTTTTCCTTTTACAGGCGTATGCCAACACATTTTTACACGTCAACATTGCTAAGTTATACAATTTCTGGGAATGTATGGGATAACCCTCATAGCGGTTAAACATTGAGAACCACTGTTGGTATATCTTTAAGCCATTGGAGGGGAATTCCTGGCGAGTTATATGCCTAGTTATACCCACCATGGGTTTATATACTTTATTGTTCGACGTACACAATAATGAACGCTTATAACAATATAACAATTTATTTGCATATTATCTTGGAAATATTACGATAGTTGTAACAATATTCCATATTAACTTAATGTTTATTTATCAGTTAACACGTGTGGATGACCGCTAGCCGTGAAGTTCAACAACAACGAGCATGGAGTGACCCGCTTAAGGCCCCTTCACAACCCGTCGTACGTGCAGCTGCGTGCTGTCTACCGACAAAAACGTGGGGTAAATTGGGGAATTCGTGCGTCCTCGGTACCGACGCCGTACCGATTTTGGACAAATTTGGAGCACGCAGACTCGTCGTAGAACTTTTAGTGCATGCAGAACTTTCGCTGCGTGCAGTCTACGAACGGGCTGCGAATTTTCCTCCGTACGATCGACGTGCGTGCCTTGTACGACAACCGCACGCACAACGCACCGACATCGTGCGTTTTTTTCAAGCTTACCCACTCACACTTTCTCTACGAACGACGCACGTTGCACGTGCGTACAACGTGCGTTGTACGTGCTTAGTTCGTGCTTACTCGGCACGTCCAAAGTTTAACTATCAAATAATTAAAGAAAACTCACGTCGTTCGTACCGAGTAAGCACGTACAACGTACCGAGTAAGCACGTACAACGCACGTTTTGGGCACAACTCCTGTGCTGCCATCTGAAGTTGATCTTGCAGCATCAGGACCCGGAGCGGTGGAATGGGCGGCATCTTGTGGATTGACAATGTGTACCAAGCACCTGTCAATAGGGTGGGAAAAACCTCATTGCACTCGCACGCACTTACAACGTGCGTGGTATAAGGACACTGTACGTGAGACGCACGGCCCCGTACGACAATGTGACAATCGCACATCACACGCACGTTGTACGCACGTTGTACGCACGGCACACGCACGTACCACGTGCGCATCGTACGATGCACGCACCTCCTCACTGCCAGACGTGTCGACGGCCACGTACGTACGACGTGCGTTTGACGTGCGTTGGCAAACTCCCTCTCTGTTCTTGATTAAATCCACCCTACGTTTTCAGAAAAACGTAGCGACCGTGGCCTCCCCAAAAAACGTACGAACGAATTGCACGCACGATGGGTTGTGAAGGGGCCTTTACTGGTTGACTAAATTGAGAGTTTTAAGTCTCGATACTCTGCCCTACACACAGACATGATTTGTGGAACTTGAAGTGGTACCCCGGGCAAGTGACTGTAATCAACGTATCCCTAAAGCGGCTGTCACAACCCGTCGTACGTGCAGCTGCGTGCTGTCTACCGACAAAAACGTGAGGTAAATTGGGGAATTCGTGCGTCCTCGGTACCGACGCCGTACCGATTTTGGACAAATTTGGAGCACGCAGACTCGTCGTAGAACTTTTAGTGCATGCAGAACTTTCGCTGCGTGCAGTCTACGAACGGGCTGCGAATTTTCCTCCGTACGATCGACGTGCGTGCCCTGTACGACAACCGCACGCACAACGCACCGACATCGTGCGTTTTTTTCAAGCTTACCCACTCACACTTTCTCTACGAACGACGCACGTTGCACGTGCGTACATAGTGCGTTGTACGTGCGTAGTTCGTGCTTACTCGGCACGTCCAAAGTTTAACTATCAAATAATTAAAGAAAACTCACGTCGATCGTACCGAGTAAGCACGTACAACGTACCGAGTAAGCACGTTCCCCAATTTACCCCACGTTTTTGTCGGTAGACAGCACGCAGCTGCACGTACGACGGGTTGTGACAGCCGCTTTAATCCACCCTACGTTTTCAGAAAAACGTAGCGACCGTGGCCTCCCCAAAAAACGTACGAACGAATTGCACGCACGATGGGTTGTGACAGGGGCTTTACGTATAAAATCTGGTACCTGGAATGAAAGTGTAAGCAGTGTGGCAAATAACCTTAGCTAGTAGCCGTTTGTCGCATTCTCCCAGGGAGTTGAGAATCTGAACGATGTGTGTCTTTTCAGGATAATAATGTCTCTGTGTGTGGTCATGCACATGCATCTGTGTATATGTTCTTTGAGCATGCCCCTTCGTGGTGTGGAGTTAAGCGCGTTCTATGTTCCCCCTTTATCGATATTATTTTCAACATAACATCAATTCTGACGCTAATTATGGCCAACAAGACTTAACGCAGATCACTATGCATATGGTTTATTCGATGCAGAAAACACAGTATAAACTGACAGATAATATTCATCGGGATACCTCCCAGGATTTTATTGATATTGATCAGTGCTCTAGATCATCAGTTTGCAAGTGCACCTAATATAATATCATCAAATAGAAGGCCGGTCGAACACAGATGCAATCGTTTACCAAATTATAATTATTTGTTAAATCAAACTCAGTTGCCAATCATAATGGATTGTATCATTTTGGCACTAAAACTTTTTTAAATTTGGAATTGTGCAAACATCATTAGTGTAACATATCGGAGATATATTTTT
Organism: Gibbula magus; assembly: GCA_936450465.1. NCBI lineage: Eukaryota > Metazoa > Mollusca > Gastropoda > Trochida > Trochidae > Gibbula > Gibbula magus. The sequence goes on along the minus strand of OW388290.1, from coordinate 8,208,431 downwards.
ATAATTACTCGAGCGATAAATGACCAGTTTAATAACATTATCATCTAAATAGTTTCCCAGTCGATCCATTACTGAAAATAAAACAGATTGATACAAACCGCGGGATAAGACAAACTGGAACCTGTCATTATGTGTTTTCCCTTTTTTGTTGATGTCATAACAAGCTGACGTATTCTGTTTTCTTTGCATATTAACAGGGAAAATACCTTGTGCTTTTAGTCAAACTTGTTTACGAAGTGACACTTGAATGCAAGTCGAACGAATTTGGATAGGGGTTTTGTTGTTTAAATTCAACATTCTGCTTAAGGCAACAATAAAACTTATGATAATATTTTAAACACGTTAGAGGAAAGATTCTTCTATAAGATGAAATATATATTTGCCTGGCATATAGAACTATGTGTCCTGCGCACGATCACTTTAATGTATGAAGTTTTATTATGTAGTTGCTATCTCGTTGACTACTGTGTATATCAAACACTGTACTGTTCCCTCATATCACCTATGATGGTCCAATAGAGTGATAAAGAATATTGAATATTGTACTAGAGTCAGATTGTCGCAGTTTATAAACCAACACACATTCCGGGGTTTGTATGAAAACAGAATAACACCCTTGTGTCTGTTGACAACATGTACATTATCATATATGAGAGTCTAGGACGAATGCATATATTGATTTTTCATCGATATAAACACTGCTAACTCATCCGTTTCAAATCATGTATACTCATCTTACATAACATAGGTTGGAGGTAAACTAAAGACAAGTGTATGGTTGACAACTTCTTTATTCAGAGGGTGCGCCGTTTCGGTACAGATTATTGTACCGTTGAACACAACGGCGCACCCTCTGAATAAAGAAGTTGTCAACCATACACGTGTCCTTATTATTCTTACGTAGATTACTAATGCTTTATGATCAAAGGTATGTTTATGATGTTTTAGTTTATTGAAATAATGTCTACACTGAAGCTCCTTGCGCGTATACTGCTTATAGTTAAATTGAAAACAATATGTTATTGTAGAACATACATTGATACCTCCTGCATGTTCACTGTTTTAATAATCCCTTATGGTAAACGAGTATGTAATTTGCATAATGTACTGAAATTGAATCATATAAACAAAACTTTGAGCAGCTATAATGAGAAAAATATGGAATATAAAAGGTCAGATATTAGCTTTTCATTACAATTCATTATTGAATTTGTTTAAACCAGAGCCAAATAATTAAATAATAATAATAATGATAATAATAAAAGAGTCTGTGTGCCCAATATAGATTTTTACTGCATTTAATAGCTATATTATTTCAGTTACTTTCATAAATTTCATTTAGGTTCGTAGTTATTTTGTGGTTAGATGCACGAAGCAATGTATTAATACGGTAAAAATATAATTTTTTTGTACAATTATACAACTGCCGTTCACAATATCACAGGGTAGACTCAAGATGTCTGATATCTCAACAAGTCTAGACAGACATGAGACCGTTCCACCATAGCAAAACACAAATTCAATATCCCGTGTCAACAATGGAACAATGAGAGAATCATCCCTATAACCACGACCATTTACAAGAGGTAAACCAGATGCTTCATGTAGCACACATTGATGAAGCATTCCTCATGAAGCCAACGGAATTCTAAACATAACATGTTAATGATCGTCGACGATGGAAACATGGATTAAAAGCAGAAAGCAAATATGCGCAAGTCCATATGATGGACGAGGAAGTCATTATTATTCATTCAATCCTCCGTGCTAACAGTATTGTGCCGTGATTTTGTCCACAAGGACTACGTATATTGAAATTACACAAGAAATGTTTCGTCAGTAATCTTTACAAAGCGGGCCCCGTTCAATGTTCCTTGCTGCAGACATGTTTTCTTCTGGTGGTGTCTCCTTGCTACGATGTGCAGCCATTGTGTACCTCACATGTCAATGATCCCGGCCTTGGCGTCATAAACATCTGCTCTGTTCTGTGGCTCAGCAATGTACGTGCATCATATCCTGGATACGTGTTAAACATCAATCAATTAGTCATTTCAAATTAACACTTTTGTCTTGCAGTATAATCTTAACGCAATTATCCTCTCGCCGCTAATGGCTGTCCAAGTGTGGTTAAACAGTAACTCACTCACTGAACGCAATTAGTAGTCTCACACAGTGTATAATCTCTGTAAATACCCTCATTTAAAACTTGCTTTAGTTTTATCAAATAGACACTGCTCTATATATTACATATTCGGCCATATGACACGTTGTTGAAAACCTTCATTAGTGTTTTGCTCCACCTTTCACTGAGTGTTCTCTGTGTGTAATGATGGTAATGAGAAAGTGCAATTACAAATGATTAGTCACAAGGCGTAAAGGTTATTATGCTTAAAACATTTACCATTATCAGATAATGTTTCTATTTAATTACTTTATGAATCTTAATTTTAACTAGTTGGCTGAAATTTTGAACAATACAACATATCTATGAATGCATTTTTAAAATCAAATATGAGTGCCATATTAAACATTTGATGTCAGTTATAACCAATATTTTAATGGCCTTAATTTGTATGTAATACATGGAAACATTGCTGGAAGTCAAGTTAGCCCTGCGAGCCTCTCGGACTGAACGTTACTTTCTTCATCCTTTAAATAAAGCCCATGGTGATCATGAAGGTAACTAGGTATGTCTTTTAGGGGTCTGATATTATATAAATATTGATTATGAAAGGTAAATATAACCATTCCAAGGATATGTTCCAACTTGATCACAACGATGTCTACACACAAGTAATGAACCAATAAAACGCGGAAAACAAGTTAGAGTCTGATAGTACTCATTGAAATCTTATTAGTACTCACAATTTAAATGCAAGTATAAAATCAAAAGGATATCGATAACACAATATGTTGTGGTTTAATGACACTTAATAAAATATACATACTGCTATCATATCACTGAATTATTTTAAAATTGCGGAACTTTAACCCTTCAAACGTCATTACCCAAAAACGTAATTTAAACTGCACAGGATTACAATGTGCGGTTTCTGAGAAATTAGTGACGTTATACTCCGGTATACACCATCCATTATTTATTAACTGCTAGGGAACTATATGTATACTTAAAGGATGGATGAAATGACATATGGTCCAAATCGGATTCATTAAAATGGGATGTCAATTTGACAATTGCTCGATTTTAAATTTCTGAAATCGGTCAATAAATTACTTATATACGGCTTTTTAAAAAAACGCCTGATTTAGCCCCGGCGACCAGAATGAAAGTCTGCGGGGGTGTGACCCGTGAAGGGATGACTTCTGTGACGTATGTGGAGGAATTTGAGCATTTTCAAAAGGTTTCGCGGAACAAATTGCGATAGTGTTAAAATGGGTGAATTAAAATCGTCTTAATTATCAATTGCAAGTGTATATTGTCTCGATTTTATGTTCAATTGATTCCGATATACAATATATGTAGAGGTAATCATCTGTCATTCTTGAGAAAAATGCATTTCATCTATCCTTTAAGTAAATGGTCGCCAAGAGAGGTTTGCTACAGGACGACCCAAGGTCTAATACGGTATCTTCCAGCATGGATTTCCGCACAAGAAGGACATAACACTTTCCTACATTGTATCTATCTAATTACCTAGATGTAAGCTGAAGACAAGCCAGGAAGACATGAGTGAAAAGATCTGGTGACATCAACGTCCTCAGATTTTCAGATTGATTAGAGTACAGCGGGTTCAGAAGGAGAGATCCGCTCAATGTTTGCCTATTGTGTGTCTACAGGTTTGCAGGCATACATGTACACTGACGTCAAATCCATCACCGTGACAGCATACAGGCATTGTTACGTTGGATTTGTGATGGCCCGGTTTATACGACTTTGTTTTAATAGACTGTCAATATTATTACATTTTTATTATTCTGTAATAACATTGACGTCATCATTATCTAATGCTACTGCAGTGGTTCGTGAATTCAATTACACTTGCAAATTAGTTGCACTGAATAAACAAATTTGTTTTACCTGTCAAAAACCACCCTGGCTCTTATATTTTCAAGGATTTCACAAAATTAAAAGATTCACAGGAGATTTACCAGTACAGCTGTTAGCATTATATATCTCATTAAAGTCGGATATCTGACAAAGATGAAGTGAGTCACAATCGTGTGGTTTGAATGGGTCATCATTTTCTAAAACGTGTAGCGCTGCAGGATAATAAGGGCAAACTAATTTTAATGAGAAATGTAGGGAATGTTTTTTTTCTAAATCAAGATAATTGGCTGGCCCACACTCTTGCAAGTAGGATATCAAGTATCCTCGTTAAATGTTTTTATTGGAACTAGACTTCCCTTCCTTTGAGAAAAAAGGCTGCGAGTGGTCATTATGGAGACACGGCGTTCTAACACACCTCTTCCACACAAACATCCAGCGACGTCAATAAGGCACGAGCTGACAGCAATGTTTGATTATGTTTATTGGAAGATATGAAAGTTGAAACAAAATGGTTAACAGAAATGAGGAAAGAGACAGATAAACATAAGTTCTAGACTTGATTGATAAAATCGTGCTTTCTAATAACTCAAAATTAAAATTAAAATATAAATATTTGAATCTAACTTTAAATGTGAACTTAAGATAACACTTAATATGAGTATACATGTATCAAGACTTAGTGGTTTCCGTGTAATACCATAGTTTGTGTTACAGGCTGTCACTTATTCACGAAATACATTGTTTTAGGATCAATACGTTTTTCAGGTGAATATGGACAACTGATCCATTAACGTTGAGAACCACTAAGGAGCACACGTGCGAATATCACAAAACTAATCACTTTGTACCTGACCCATATTGGTAATATTCTTACTTACAATAATGTTCTTTGTAGATTTCGTAATGTCTGAGGCACGCCGTGTGACGAATTTAGTACCTTTTAGATATATTATGTACACACATTTTCACTCATTCCCGACGAGATATAACCATATTATTTTGTAATTCCTAAAGTTTTTTGTGAATTATTATCCTGTTGAATTGGCATTTAAATTAATCGGCTTGATCTTTCATAATGTTATCTTTTGAAATAACCTGCATAAACACAATGAACAAATACATAAATACGAATCATTGGTGTTAATCAAGTTTAAACTATGATGTCCATGGCCTGAGTTACTTAGGATACAGTTGAATAACACTCGTTTGTTACCAACAGACCAGACTCTTAGTTTTCGCAACCAACAGACACTAAGGCAAGTTTCAAGATAGTTTTGCACATATCTGTAAACTGGAGCAGACAGAGATTCTGATTGAGCTGTCCCACTTGGGACAAATCTGGATGAAATATCTCAGTGGGTCAGGGGTACCTGTATCAAGCAAATCTGGATGAAATATCTCAGTGGGTCAGGGGTACCTATATCAAGCAAATCTGGATGAAATATCTCAGTGGGTCAGGAGTACCTATATCAAGCATTACTCAGCCAGTTTAATAGACTCGCGATCGTTAACGCTGTAACCTTCAGGGAAATCGCGGATTCTATATCCTTATAAGAACTGTATATTCGTTTTGATAAGTTGGAAAATCATAGGTATACTAGAATCACAAACAAATATACCATTTAAACACAATACGTTTGTGAACAATATGAAACCAAACCAAACAATCTAAACAAAGTTTAAGTTAGTTTCGATTTAATGACTAATTGATTGATTCAAATATAGACTATGACAAAACAGGTAGTTCATTTCCTTAGATCATCATCTAAGACATTGGAAAACATATTTATTTCAACTATGCAATATCTGAGTCATTCAGTTGAAAATGAATACTCCTACTGCAACAATAAAGTGTGATTGGAGTAAATAATGCCGTTTTATCAGCTATAAAACTGAATCTGAACTGAAATATTTCTTACTTATTCCCCTAATTCCGTATTTAATTCCCTGTTTAAGGAAGATCATACTTCACAGACGATTTCACGACCGATTGATATTTAGGAAATCTCATTAATGTATCCTGTTTCCTAACAGTAAAATATAAGACTAAAGATTATGTTCAATAATGCGTAGGAACGTAATGGAGATGCCGATAATATACAGAATGATTTTCTTCTTATTGTTCTGTAATATCACAATTATTTCTATGCCTAGATAAGTTAGCATGCAGATCCGTGACAGGACTAGATTGAGGGGTTTGAGATCCGATATGAATTGCAGCCATTGCGTTAATAAATCTATCTGGCTATATATCACTGTGTTAGATTTTGTAATCAGTTGAGTTTTACTATACTTATAAAGATGAAAACTAGTCCATTATAGCAAGAAAAGTTTCAAAGCACAAGGCATAGCTCAAACCCCCAAACTGTTGATTTGAAGCCCTGCCTGCTCACCATTAAGTCATCACTCTCCTCCGCCGTGCGTGGCATGAGCTGCATCAGTCAGTTCCTTGCAATCTGAAAGTCAAGGACGAATCGAATTGAACATGCAACTCGTCAAGTGGTAACGGTATTGCAATGTAACTTTCATGACTCAAGAACATGATTGATTTTTATACATGTAGGTTGTTTTATATATTTAGAGGTGATTTTTTATTCAATGTAGTCTGATGTTAAGTGTTACTTTTGCAAGAGTCACCTGCTTGAGACGGCGAATGCTATTTACATGTCGTTCCATCGAGAATAAGAAACTTTCCTGTCATGATAATGGCCCCAGGGTGCATTCTAGTACATTACATAATCACTCTTAAAGTCTAACAGTTGGTTGATTCGCAATATCAGCTCGTCGTCGTATCATCTTGGGAAAATGTGCATCAATACTGTCGGATCATAGTCATATTTGTTAAATCGCAAGCAGAGGCAACACACATATTATATGCATCAACATAAAAGATTAATGCGAAGCAATACACGATTGACAGTACAATAGAGCTGTTTGCTATATCCGAGATAATGTTTATCTACTTACAACCAAGATGACGTTAGACTTGATGTTGGAGTTTGTCTTCTGATTGTTGTTGTTGATGGCAACAGTATGATTACCCGGATTGATAAAGTTAAATATTCGCACTGTGTATTCATCTAAATTAAAATATGTTATTGCACAACAAGGAAATACTTTCATGAGGTTAAGATAAGATTACAAATAGTGTCACATTCGACCAGTGGATGTGAGATTTCGAATTTCAAGATTCATATTCAAAAGGTTCATTTATGTGTCTGATGTCTTGGAAAAAACTTCTACTTGGAGGATTACATGTTTTAGGAGAACCATACACCATACAATGAATGAAAGTCAAATCTCTTACTTACAATTACAATTTGACAAATAAGCTTATTTAAAAGACTGGTGTAATGTTATCTCAGCCTCTATCTAAAGTTTGCAACGCTAGCCGAGAACACGTTATTTGATTAGGAGAAATACCAAATCAAACATTAACTGTCTGGCATAGAAGTAACAAATTTAATTCAGTTTTATTTCATTTTCATTGAATTATTAACTCTGTATGATTTTTAAGGAATCCTTAATTGATTAACTTTGCAGGTTTGAAGTAGCGTGCCCCATGAACTGATGTAAAATCCAGTGTCTCTCCAAGAAAACGTGGTCCTAATATAATGATGATAATAACGATAATACCTTTCCGCTCCTCCCCTCAGATCAATATTATCTTCTCTCTCTCAAGAAAACGATATAACTTACTCTGAGTAATGTATATTTTATGTTATTCTGCGTATTTATGTTTTCTTGCTGGTTTATGTACCTATTAAATGTATTGATATTTCCAAAAGCAGCCCTGTTTCACAACTCCTACAAGAGCAATAGTGGAATTTATATCAAGAGCAACAAAAATAATCTAGAATTGAGCCATAACTTTTTCGTGAAGTATGCATATTAGCAAGAACATGTAACGAAGATGCAAACAGACATCGGAGCATTTGTCGATTCCAAAGTAAAGTGTAAAAATGCAGATTTCAGTATGCCCACACATTTTGTTTCGTATCATGTTATATGTTTTTACCTGCAGCAAATGAGAGTCCCAGGATATGCAGGATATGTTCAACTGACATGGTGGTGGGTATTCAAGTTAATGGCCCAAATATGCCTACAATTATAAACATAATAGGACATTTATTCCATGTTTACAGCATTCATTTTGGTGCAAATAGCTCTTTCGTTACAGCAACTTGTCAGAGAACACAGGGTTGTTAAGGAATCCTAAATAATGAACTTAGCAGCTTTGTATAAATGTGAACGTTTTCCCTAAAGTCGAGAGACACTCGCATTTGCCTGACGATAAGAAGCCATTCTCCTCTGATAAAAATAATAGATTACAATTTTCTCCCACATGAAAATGAATATGGTAGTTTATACTCCCAGTAATTGATATGGTATGGTTATCCAACGGATGTATGATACCCAGGCCGTTTATATGTCTCCTGAGTAATAATTTACATTCACAATATGTGCAACTCTCTTGCACTGATCTCAAACAAGAACGATATATGAATTGATTCAAGGAGCAGCATCGAATCATGAGTCAGGCCAATTTGCTTGAATTTTGTCTGGACGTTTAAGGAAGATTAATATACATGATGCATATGTTTTCTTGCGTGTTAGTAACGAAACAATCATCTAGAAATCTTGCTTATGCATGGCATCGGTATTGTAATCTTTCTATTTCCTGTAGCTGAGTATACAGACTTAATTTGGAGATCTTAGTACCACATCTAAAGCAAGGGAACACTTTACTCGGTAATTATGGTCACAGAGTACAATTCAAACCTTGTACACGACCAGGTTGGGAAACTATATAGAGTAACACTATCTTTGAGATAAATTAGGTTATTGTTACAGTTACACCCGTGTCGGACGGTCAATGGTTCAATTGTTATTTGTAAATAGGTGTTACCAATGGCTATACATTACTCCTCAATCAATAAAGAGTGGTCTAAAACGAATGTACATGGTTCGGCTTAGCCATTCGAGTCCATTTCCAATTTCCATTTGTTCACAATTAAACGGCCACTCGAAAGCACCAGTCGTCTGAACTCTCAAATTCGCATCAGCCCTACACATCTTCCTTTTACACAGAAGGAAGAGTTCCAAATCACTGTCTCTTTATACGTCGCACAAATTTCTTCCAGTGCGGACAACCATTTATATCGAAAAGTTCAGGAAAAGTACTATTGAAGATACATGAACTGTGATACTAAATATAACACCTAAATAGAAATGGTACGATACATTTCTAATTTACATCTTCTATATGTTAATCACATGTATTTTATAACTATAAACATTCTGCACACATATATATCTCAAATCTCACAAACTTGTTTATTGACAGTCCTCTAATCGTCGCTGTTTATCCTTTACATACGGCAGCGTAATATTTCAATAATAACATAATGTATAGTCTAATGCATTGTTCCCTTGATGGCATCATCCACTAAGCCATATTTCCTCGCAGTGAACATAGACAAACGTTGTCACAACCGAAGTAGTCTTGTTTTAAATGTTTGATATACTGGATTGGAGGAATACAGTGTAACATATTCGTATTTCAAAATGAGTTGTTGGTTATTACAAGTTCCCCTACGTGTAGTTATTGAGATGGGATTTGATAGTGTTGGTGTCAAACGAGAGTAACATTTAAATTTCTCAATTAGAAATCCTAATTTTCATTTCCAACCCATAGTTCTAAAAGTTAATTTAACACACTTTTAGATGTAGAATATTGAAAGAATTAAGTTCTCAAATATCAAAATAACTATAGATAGTTGTAAATAATATTTTGATTGATGTTTCAATTTTAGCAATAAATTGTCACGTATAAACTATAAACAATAAAATATGAGAGAATGTTGTAAATCTACACACAATGGCTACATCTTTTTTTCTAATTTCAACAGCTCATAAAGACTCGAATACTTCGATAAGTTCCTAACAACGCAGTAGTTAACTGACCAATGAGATGAAAGTAAGTTTTGCTTCCCATTGACCCCAGGGGAAATCCGTAACTTGCTTCGCACAGATTTTGCTGATACACCAGTTCTTTGAGAAGGACACTCGATGTAAAAATCTATCTCACTAATTACTGTTGTGGATTGAATAGTTGGAAAAATTAGATCAAAAGAGTTTCAGTCTAGCATCTGCCATTTGATTAAAGACAAAAAGCTACAACACTTGAAGTTGTAGCATTTGTTCCAAAGCAATCCATATTCACCTAGTCTACAGTCTAAAAACTGCCATCCTATTATCAATGCAATTAGACTTTGGAACAAACTCTTTCGCGATAATTCATATAGAAAATGCACAACTGTTACAGCACTTTAGCTGCTATGAAGAGGAGCGGAGAACAGCAACTACCAGTAGGAATCTGGTTTCACGATCAGTATCATCTTTGATGTTGCCTATCATATGAAATGTAGATAGTAAAAACATGGCTTCAACACTTATTGTCGAAACGTAATGTATGATCTGAAATGAACTAGCGTTGAAATTTGGTTTGTATCCATTTGTTAAGGTTTATTAAATTAGGTTGGCGGGATACCGCAATGGTTAACAAGTTCGGCTTCGTAGCAAGAGGTTGGGCTTCAAATCCGACCAGGCCTAGGGGCACGGCAACTTTGTCTGCTGTAAGTAACTGTTCTACACGCTGAAAGGTTTGTGGGCAATGCTACATTGAATTTCAGCCATTAAACCTCCGGCGGAAATATAGTTTTTGCTGCACAGCTGTTGAAATTAATGCTTCAGTGCTGTCTTAAGTCATTACCACCTATAAGACTCCTCCAAGTTCTGAACACAAATTGTATCGATCTCGTTTAGGGGAATTCCCTTTGGGATACTTATAGGATTTCTTTATCATCATTATCGGGACCATGAAGGAGATTAACGTTTGGGATCGTTGATGTCATTAAAGGATTTCTTCATTCCTGGCATAAAATCTTCGTATCCATGCCAGGCAGTTCATATTCATTAGATTAATGTGATAAGTTTATCAATGAAGTTAATGTTGCCAATACTGCCCACATAAACATGTTATGGGTGGATCAAGAATTAGTACTGGCAATGGAAATAGGTGTACTGGGACCGTTCTCAATATTGTATTCTGGTTTGATGTCAATACCGCCAACCCCCGTTTGTAGCTGTACATCATGAAACTAATTAAGTTGCTTTGCAATGTAACTTTCATTTGGAAAATCTGTGAGTGTATCGGATATTTATAGCGTACCTTAGTAACAAGGCTGCATCATTTACTAATTAGCGTAATGAAATGAAGACAAACAACTCATCATTTGGAATGTGTCATAAATGGATACACACAAGAGGTTAATGACAAAGTTAACTTTGCATCTTTTATTACTCGTATTAAACCTAAAGCCAAGTAAAGTTTAAGGAGTAGTCCGTGAACAACTTGATGAAAATCATAACCATTGAAACCCGGCGTTGAATCATCAAACTAATCATGATATTACATTTGACATTACCATGGGTACAACATTCCATCTGTCATAATGATAATGTCAACAAGCATTTACTCGTTTACTTTTACCGGATGATACAATATCTGACACAATCAACAATGCTTCAATGACATTTGTTGGACTTTTGTGGAGCTTTTGAGCGCAGCAAGCTGTTCATAACCAATCCTACACACAATAATACCAGTGCATACCTACTGTTAAGTGACTGCACACTACTCTTTCAAAGACATGAAGCTTACCTTTTCACAATATCTAAAGGCCCCTTTACACAGACATAAAGGTCGTTGTGCGTCCTCTGTGCGACCAAAATACATAACAGATCGCGGTAGGACGGTCAAGGGAGGCAGAATGGTTGTTAAGGTCGTGAGGAGGTGGCACAAGGGATGTTGAGACATCGCGATTGATCGCCAAGGACGCGGAGGACACCGAAAATTTTGAACATGCTCAAAACTTCCGCAGAGTGGTCGCCGTCGATTCTGGTCGCTCGACGGTTGCTCCCAGGAGGCAGAAAGGTCGCAAAATGGACGTTCTAAGGTCGCAAAGGACGCTCAATAATCGCCATGTAAGAAATTCGCTAACTTTGGGCGGTGCCTCTGCCTCCATTGTGCGTCCTCTGTGCAATCAGAGCCGTTCATTATCACGAGCGTTCTGCCTTCATGCAGCGACCGTGACAACCTTTGTACGACCATGAAGAGTTTTGTGCCTTCTATCTGCATTCATTCAGCCTTCTGTGAGCGTCCTCGTAAATTCTCCAAAACAAAGATGATCGAATCTCACATGTTTCCTTGTTTCTGTTGATAAATCCTCAATAAGACATGGCACCTTCGGGGCTCGTTGATTATTTTTAACGAATCCACGGCTCCTCATGCATTCTCCATTACATAACAACGAAATGATGTGTCAGATAAAGTCGATTTTAAATTAATGTCTTTGATAATAAAAAGTTTTGTAAAGAAGTAGCACAATCTCATTCATTCGGGTTTGATACTTTTATCATGACCTTTATTCAAACACATACAGGTGTTGGAATAGCTTTTTCAACATGGATTTTGGCCAGAATGTTTGGTAATTCTGTTTACAAAGTTACGAAATACAGAAAATAATTAATAAAAGATGTTGGCGACCTATTTTATCTCGCTAACTTTAATTCGTTGAAGCATCGTCACAGTAGGACATCATAAAACAAGCCAAAAAGTCCCTTTTTTACTCTCCTATATCTCCCCGTTAAGAAGATTTTAAAAAGAGACTAGTTTTTTTAAGGCATGATTTTCATAAATATGACCAGTTAATGATTCATAAACTTAAATTTAACCCATTTGACTTGTGGAGAATGACGAAACCCTGTTTCATTCGTATGTTTACCCGTGGGTTAAATGATTTTGTGTATTTCTGAATATTTATTTCTGTAGTTTAAAAAAACCTCATCATATTCTTCTGCAAACAACAATGACCATGTTATTAAGAAGCAGAGCTTTTTGTCATTTATTGCAACTGCAAAACCTAAATGGTTGGTTATTTTTGACTGTTGGAATGGGACTTAAACAAATGGAGACTAATGCAGCTTATTATAGACCCAGTCTATCCAGGTTGTCGAACACTAGTTCAGGTATCGCAGAGGAGGCAGAAGTGTTGCTGCATGGTCAGCCAACTATCGCCATAGTCACCAAGGTGGCACAGAGAAGGCACAGAGGAAGCACAGAGGAGGCACAGAGGAGGCTGACGGGTTGCACGAGGATCGCCCTTGATGCTGAAATGTTGTTAGGTTGCACAGTGAACGCCCAGCGAAGGCAGCGTGATGGCTCCGGAAACGTACAGGTCGCTCAAAGATCGTCATGGAAATTACCGTTATTTGCATTTTAGGTCGTACAAAGGACGCAGGAAGATCGCAGAGCATTTACACAGAAACGGGATTTCGCTAAATCAGCCGACCTTTGAGCATCCTGTCCATATTTTTGGTCGCCCAATGGTCGTACGCAGGACGTGGCTCTGTGTAAAGGGGCCTTAAGTTTTCTATCATATATAATTGTGGCTCAATTCTTTCTTGGAGTGGGGTAAAGATGATAAAATCATACTTAGTGAATCTATTAGAAAGGTACATGTATCTTAATGAAATAACTTGCACACAAGCTTCAATACTCAGACGCAGTATTTGATATTTAGCGTACCTTTTGTATATCAAATCAGTATATCAAACCGCTTATCACTTTGAATGTTAGTGGCCTGAGAGTAATAATGGTACGTTTTAGTAATATTGTTTTTTTTACCAACAGGGGATACACTTTCTTGTCGAACCCCACACGGACAGATGTTTTTTAAGAGAAATTCCGCAACAGCTAAAATGTGTCACATAGTCAGGGGTAGCGTGTATCAATCGGGCTGTTGATTACAACTGGTTCTGTTACCGTTTGGGAAATGGGGGTCAGGTTTCAATTTCATACCAGATAATTTATTCAAAACGTCAACAATTTTAGCTCTGTTACAGTTTGCGGTTTAGCTATTTTACTTATCATTAATACGTTTCAAGAAGCTTTTGTTTTATATGTGACATGTATTTATTTTATGATTCGTATACATACTGAAAATGATAACCTGTATTAATGTTACGGCTATAATAAAACAAGCAGGTGTGCTCTTTAGTATACCACATCATAATCATATGTGTGTAAACATATTTCACATATACAGCGGGTTGCCTGAGAAAATTGTCTTTACTTATTTACATGTACAGCGGGTTGCCTGAGAGAATTGCCTTTACTTATATACATGTACAGGGTGAATCCATAAGGTAATGCACATATTTGTCAAATCACACACAGACACCAAGACTCATTTACGCGAAATAGGCACGATCTGGAAACTGAAGATAGACAGAGTTTCTGATTGAGCTGTCACAAAGATACAATATCAGATAAATATATATCTTCTGTTCTTGGACACCCGTATCCCTCGGCCATGGTTAATATACATATGACGGCTGAGTGTGTGACCTCAAGGGAAATCAGTCAAAGATTCTATATCAGTCAGATCGGTTTTTTCACTATATATCACAATGCATGCATAAAACTAGCATGAAAAGATGAGACAAAACTATAAGATATTGGTAAGAGGATTTCGTCTATGACCATACGAAAACTGACAAAAATGAGAAGCAAACAAGAAGACAAGTTGTCTGATGATGCGGTCATATTCTCACTTGTTTCACGCCCTTATATGTGAATGATATGTTCATGGAGAGAAACGCAACGACAAGCAGAATATGCCAGAATAGTACCACACATTTCGGCCGTGAAAACATGATGTTATGTTATTGCATTTTAACTATTTGTCAATTGATGAGTTTATTGACATGTTTGATACTCGATACATGACACAATTAAACTCGAACAATTGATATCTCAATGTTTCTCGAGGCGAACTGGTCGTGTGGTCGTGTGGTCAGCAGTAAAATGTCAGCACATATTCCTGACTCTAATCTGACTTTCTGGCCTGATATTGAAAGTTTATTTTTTTTTATCGTCTTTCAACTCATATATACATTCTACAACTGCAACACGTAATCAGATCATTGGAATCAGTCCCACATGGTCCATCAATCGTTTTATTGCTGCTAACTGCCATGTTCGTGTAGAAGCTGTACAGGAATGTTGAAAATGTGGAGACCTCGACAAAATGATGTACTTCCAAGTCGTCAACGCTTCGAGAAAAATGGCTAGAAGGGCTGCTTTAGTGGCATTTACAACATCGTCCTGCTTGTCTTGATTGGGCGCAGCGCTACAGCACATTGACTACAACATTGACTGCATGTCATATTTACAAGTTTGAATCTTGTGTCCAGCTTCCTTGCGCAGATAGAAGAATGCGTGTGCGACGTTTGGGAGGTGAGAGGCTTAATGAAGACTCGTTACAAGACTCGTTACAAAGTAGAAATGCCAATGGAGCAGGGTCAGTTTAAGTATTGCTTGGAATCACTATAACGACAAAACAGACCTTGTTATGTCAATGGCGCGACAGGGATGTAATCCAAACAACGTTCTTACTGCATGCTCGGATGGTGTTCGGAGGATAACAACAATCATAAGCAATAGTGTACAAAATGTATATCAGAAGAAAATATTTGATATAAATGAATAAAAAGTAATGATTTATAAATATCTATAGATAAATGGTATGTTATAGGGCTGGGACGGGTAACCCAGATACCCGGGACGGGTGGGTAAAGAGTAGGGCCCGGGTAACCATAAAATTACCCGGACCCGTTATGATCACGTGACCAATAAACAAAGATTTTGATGAAAGTGTTCAGTGTTGTGTTATATTTTCATGTAAGACGAAATAGTAATTCTTTCACTTTAAAAACCATTTGTTGTGTGCAAATTTGCAAAAGTCGTTTTTGTCTAAGTTTATGCAACAGGCTACAACAGAAAACGATGAGGAAGCCATGATATTGTAACAGTCCGACATTAATCATTTCACAGCAACTATTAGCGCTGGCCATTATTTTCCACAAAGACTCGACTGAGTATCATTAATCCATTACCTGTCATATTCAATGTGCAATACAAGGACACCAGTCGTTTTCGTTAATAAGATACTTTGCAAACGAAATTAAATGATGTTGCATGAAGAGTGTTACCTGAAATTTGAAAACATCGAAAACAGTACTTGTGACGAATCGCTTACTGATTGGTTGCTGAGGGAAAATTTGCATAAATTACCAAACTTTTATCCAATCAGTAAAGTATATGTGGCAGAAGAATTTCCACAAAGACGTTATCACATGAGACACGGGAGGCGACCTAGAAATTCTGTAGAGCTATTCAATAGAATTTTAAAAAATCATAAACTGAATATCATTTAACAAATACTGTAGTTGATTTATGTCAGAGAGAGAAAATACTTCTTGTATCAGTGAAGCAATGGGAATAACGCGAAGACCACATTCATTTCAAATTCGGGAGGGTGAATTTTGTGTCACCAATTAATATTCAATCGAATCAGAATTGGAATTAAATGAAACCATTATTAAATATTAACTTTATCAAACATTGGGCTTCCAGAAAATTGAAGTACATATTTTAAAATAGAAAACAACTAATTTTATGTAGGGCAAACATCCCAGTAACAGATTTATTAAACTTTGAACGGTAAAATAGACAGATTTTTTCTATGTAATATGTCCATTTCCTCGTAACATCTTTCACTCGTGACTTGAGTTTGTATTCTTTATGAAACAGTTAACTTAGAATAAACACATTTGTTGAAAAGGTCAGTGCAAACTGAACTATTTGACTGTTAATGTCTCAACCGCCTCGCAACACATATTTACATTTGGGAATGTATACTTTGTATTCAATATTCATAACTGAACAGTCATTTCATTTCTTTCGAAGTTGAAGCTAGACTTAAAAATATGGGAGTTAATTGTCAATAAGAACAAACGATTTCATTGTCTCAGAAAAGTGAACAAAGTTATTCTGAATCTGGATCACTCTCACTGTCAAGTGTCGGTAGTTGAGGTTGCGAAGGGACTTGGGCTCCTTGAGTAGATGTTGGCTCAGTTTTGAAAGGCTTTGCCATTACAATATCTCCTCTTGAGTGTGGAGTATTTGTCGATTTTGCTTTCAGGTTTATGTTTAGAAAAATTATTGCATCTGCAATATCTGACTCCAAACTTGATCTTTGCTTCTTAATGGTAAGCCCCGCTGTGCTAAACGCGCTTTCCGAAGGAACGTTGGTGGCTGGAATTCACAAGAACTTTTTAGCCAATTGGCTCATGTGTGGGTAGCGGTAGCAGTTTTCACTCCAATATTCAAGACAGGATAATTGATTACTCTTGACAGGATCTGAGAGGTATGATCTGAACTCCATTTCAACGGTTTCATCAGGGGTGTCATCAATTTCAATGATATCACCCATCAGATATTTCAGAACATCATTGTGGTCTTCCCCTGGTTCGACCTTCACTTGAGGCGGTTCCTGAGTGTCTGCAGTGTAAGCTGTGTTGTCATCTGTGTTATCATCTGCGATGTCATCTGCAGTGTCATCTGCTGTGTCATCTGCCGTGTCATTGTTGGCAACGGGAGTGTCAGGCGGATCCACAGTCGCACCCAGGAGACCACGTACATAATCATACGTTTCAGTACGTTTTTCGTCTGTGGGAAACCTCAGTTTCTTGTATTGTGGATTGAGTACACTGCAGACCATGTTTAAGTTCAGATGGAATGACTCTGTCTCACTCAGCAGACGTTTTCGAAGTCCTTCCGAGACTGCTGGATTCTCTCACGATTCCACTCTCAAGGTCGGAGGCTTTGAGGTGATTTCCCAGGAGACCATGTATAAAGGGATGCAAAGCCCCACAACTTGGATATTCCTCAGTACAGAGGACTTTAGTTGCAGAAACAAGTGGTTTCAAAACTGTGAGCATTTGCTCAATCAGTAACCAGTGGTTTTCCTTCAGGTTGAGATGCTTATGTTTAACAAAGCTTTGATCATTGAGTTCAGCATATAAATCTGCCTTAATGAGGTGAAGACGTTCAAGCATGAAGAAAATGGAATTCCAGCGGGTTTGAACATCGGAAACAACGCCTCTCTGCTTTTTTCCAAGCCTTCTCTGGTGCTCTTTGAGCTGACTTGTTGCTGGTATAGACTTGGCGAAAAATGCTACAAGCTTTCGTGCATGGATGATCAATGTGTTGAGTGTGGTAAGTGCCAGACCAGCGTTGACTGCCAGAGCGAAACATTTCACTCTTTTTATGCCTGCAGTCCTGCAGGCAAGATACATATTGGCTGCGTTATCAGTTACTATTCCAACTACCTCACGAATTTTGAATTCTTTGGTGAGGTTTACCAGTCCTTCAGAAATATTCACAAAAGTCCCGTGTAGCAAGCATAACGTTTGCTATTGCTCAATCATGTAATGACCAGTCACTGCTATGTATCCCGTCCCCCCAAGGCTTGTCCACATATCTGTTCTTAGGGGCACTGATTTTTTGTCGAGTTTCAAGATTAACTCAGTTTTAAAATCTCCGTACATGTTCATGATATACTTCCTGATGGTTTTGTGGGATGGAGGTCTGTAACTTGGATTTAACGCAATGCAGAAATTTTTCAATCCCACCCCCTCAAATACACTTAGGGGCCTCAGATCCGAACACACGCCATTGCTGCCATTCCTGTATAGGCCTGATATGTAACTTTGGAAAGTGGACGTCGCACGTGACCTGAAACGCAAAGGGGCATAGCTATTTTTTAAATCAATAGTTTATGGATAAAATCGTATTTACTCAACTTCACTGTTTGAAGTATTTATTATTGGCCCTATAAAGACTCCTTATATGCAATATTGGTAAATCTTAATTCTATTTTCTAATCTTTTTATTGCTTTTTGATATTTTTAGTTATTTCAAATACGTTTTCTTGTAATTTCTTATTCTTTTCTTTCTTA
Source organism: Gibbula magus (assembly GCA_936450465.1). NCBI lineage: Eukaryota > Metazoa > Mollusca > Gastropoda > Trochida > Trochidae > Gibbula > Gibbula magus. Next base: position 8,189,491 of record OW388290.1, on the reverse strand, counting down.
ACATTCATTATCCAGTGTGAAAAACAACTATTAATTTACTACGTCTTTTTGCGATTTGAACGTGTCATCGAAACACTAAAGCCAATGTTTAATCCATGTTTTTGTTCTAGATTTACCTCCCTTATAGATTCATACTGAAAGTAGATGAAACGTGATTGGATCATGCATTAAAGTTACGTATCGACGATACGTTTTGTGAAAGAAGGAAGGGTATTTATTATATTAAACTTAAATCAATAGTAAACGTTGCCTCATCAATCATGATTTATTTATTTATACCTTCAAGTGTATTTTGCCTGTAGGTTGTTGGAGGGACAGCGGTTGTTTGCATCCGCTTGTTTGTCACCGAAGGGTGTTTGTTGTTTAGATGCTTCCACATCGATGATGTACCCCCTTCTTTGTGGCTTTGCTGAGTTGAACATAAGATGCATTTTGTTTTTGTTCCCGATGCCACCGATTCAAAATATTTCCAAACGCCACTTTTAGTCTCCGCCATGCTGGATTTAATATTGAAGGGGTCAAGGGGAATAACTCACAATTAGTGTTTTGACGGGTACCCGGGTCGGGTCGGGTAATGCTGGGTCGGGTACCCGGGTATAAGATTTGGACCCGTCCCAGCCCTATCTGATTGAAAACGAGTGAGTAGTTTGTTATTTAACGAGAGGAAACAGTTTGCAATTGCACCTCCTCATATAATATCATCAATATAGAAGGCCAGTCGAACACAGATACAATCGTGTTCAAGTTATGAGTATTTATTAAAAAAAAGTCAGTTGCCAATTATATGGATTGCAAACATTTGCAAACATCATTTTATGTGTTATTAAATAGTGTAACATATTGGAGATATATTTTTATAATTACTCGAGCGATAAATGACCAGTTTAATAACATTATCATTTAAACAGTTTCCCAGTCGATCCATTACTGAAAATAAAACAGATTGATACAAACCGCAGGATAAGACAAACTGGATAAAGAATATTGAATATTGTACTAGAGTCAGATTGTCGCAGTTTATAAACCAACACAAATTCCGGGGTTTGTATGAAAACATACTAACACCCTTGTGTCTGGTGACACCATGTACATTATCATATATGAGAGTCGAGGACGAGTGCATAATTTAGATTGATTATTCAGTATATACATCGATATAAACACTGCTAACTCATCCGTTTCAAATCATGTATACCCATTCTTACATAACATAGGTTGGAGGTCAACTAAAGACATACCTTTGATCATAACGCATTAGTAATCTATGTAATAATAATAAGGACAAGTGTATGGATGACAACTTATTTATTCAGAGGGTGCGACGTTGTGTTCAACGGTACAATAATCTGTACCGAAACGGCGCACCCTCTGATTATTTCAGTTACTTTCATGAATTTCATTAAGGTTCGTAGTTATTTTGTGGTTAGATGCACGAAGCAATGTATTAATACTGTAAAAATATTAATTTTCTGTACAATTATACAACTTCCGTTCACAATATCACAGGGTAGACTCAAGATGTCTGAATTACTCAACAAGTCTTGACAGACATGAGACCGTTCCACCATAGCAAAACACAAATTCAATATCCCGTGTCAACAATGAAACAATGAGAGAATCATCCCTATAACCATGACCATTTACAAGAGGTAAACCAGATGCTCCATGTAGAACACGTGTACATTGATGAAGCAATCCTCGTTAAGCCAACGGAATTCTAAACATAACTTGTTTATGATCGTATAACTTGTTTATGATCGTCGACGATGGAAACATGGATTAAAAGCAGAAAACAAATATGCGCAAATCCATATGATGGACGAGGAAGTCATAATAACTAATTCAATCCTCCGTGCTAACAGTATTGTGCCGTGATTTTGTCCTCAAGGACTACGTGTATTGAAATAACAGAAGAAATGTTTTGTCAGTAATCTTTACAAAGCGGGTCCCGTTCAATGTTCCTTGCTGCAGACATGTTTTCTTCTGGTGGTGTCTCCTTGGTACGATGTGCAGCCATTTTGTACCTCACATGTCAATGTTTCCGGCCTGGGCAAATCTGCTCTGTTCTGTGGCTCAGCAATTTACTTGCATCATATCCTGGATACGTGTTAAACATCAATCAATTAGTCATTTCAAATTAACACTTTTGTCTTGCAGTATAATCTTAACGCAATTATCCTCTCGCCGCTAATGGCTGCCCAAATGTGGTTAAACAGTAACTCCCTCACTGATCGCAATTACAGTCTCACACAGTTTATAGTTTCTGTAAATACCCTCATTTAAAATGTGCTTTACTTTTATCAAATAGACACTGTTTTAGATATAACATATTCGGCCATCTTACACGTTGTTGAAAACGTCCACAAATGCATAAGTGTGTTGCTCCACCTTTCACTGAGTGTTCTCTGTGTGTAATGATGCTAATGAGAAAGTGCAATTGCAAATGATTAGTCACAAGGCGTATAGGTTAGTATGCTTAAAACATTTACAATTATCAGATAATGTTTCTATTTATTAATTACTTTATGAATCTTAAGTTTAACTAGTTGGCTGAAATATTAAACAATGCAACATATATATGAATGCACTTTTTAAATCAAATATGAGTGCCATATTAAACATTTGATGTCAGTTATCACCAATAGTTAATGGCCTTAATTTGTATATAACACATGGAAACATTGCTGGAAGTCAAGTAAACCCTGCGAGCCTCTCGGACTAAACGTTACTATGTTCATCCTTTAAATGAAGCCCATGGTGATCATGAAGGTAACTAAGTATGTCTTTTAGCGGTGTAATATTATATAAATATTGATTATGAAGGGTAAATATAACCATTTCAAGGATATGTTCCAACTTGATAACAACGATGTCTACACACAAGTATTGAACAAATAAAATGCGGGAAACAAGTTAGAGTCTGATAGTACTCATTGAAATCTTATTAGTACTCACAATTTAAATGCAAGTATAAAATCAAAAGGATATCAATAACACAATATGTTGTGGTCTAATGACACTCAATAAAATATACATACTGCTATCATATCACTGAATAATTTTTAAATTGCGGAACTTTAACACTTCAAACGTCATTATCCAAAAACGTATTTTAAACTGCACAGGATTACAATGTGCGTTTTCTGAGAAATTAGTAGGATATCAAGTATACTCGTAAAATGTTTTTATTGGAACAAGACTTCCCTTCCTTTGAGAAAAAAGGCTGCGAGTGGCCATTATGGAGACACGGCGCTCTAACACACCGCTTCCACACAAACATCCAGCGACGTCAATAAGGCACAAGCCGCTTCCACACAAACACCCAGCGACGTCAATAAGCCACGAGCCGCTTCCACACAAACATCCAGCGACGTCAATAAGGCACGAGCCGCTTCCACACAAACATCCAGCGACGTCAATAAGGCACGAGCCGCTTCCACACAAACATCCAGCGACGTCAATAAGGCACGAGCCGCTTCCACACAAACATCCAGCGACGTCAATAAGGCACGAGCCGCTTCCACACAAACATCCAGCGACGTCAATAAGGCTAGAGCTGACAGCAATGTTTGATTATGTTTATTGGAAGATATGAAAGTTGAAACAAAATGGTAAACAGAAATGAGGAAAGAGACAGCTAAACATAAGTTCCAGACTTGATTGATAAAATCGTGCTTTCTAACAACTCAAAATTAAAATTAAAATATAATTATTTGAATTTAACTTTAAATTTGAAATTAAGTTAACACTTAATATGCGTTAGAGTCTGATAGTCCTCATTCAAATCTTATTAGTACTCACAATTAAAATGCAAGTATAAAATCAAAAGGATATCAATAACACAATATGTTGTGGTTTAATGACACTCAATAAAATATACATACTGCTATCATATCACTGAATTATTTTTAAATTGCGGAACTTTAACCCTTCAAACGTCATTATCCAAAAACGTAATTTAAACTGCACATGATTACAATGTGCGGTTTCTGAGAAATTAGTGACGTTGTACTCCGACATGCGCAATGAGACGGTAATACACCATCCATTGTTTATTAACTGCTAGGGAACTATATGTATACTTAAGTAAATGGTCGCCAAAAGAGGTTTGCTACAGGACGACCCAAGGTCTAATACGGTATCTATCAGCATGGATTTCCTCACAAGAAGGACATAACACTTTCCTACATTGTATCTATCTAATTACCTAGATGTAAGCTGAAGACAAGCCAGGAAGACATGAGTGAAAAGGTCTGGTGACATCAACGTCCTCAGATTTTCAGATTGATTAGAGTACAGCGGTTTCAGAAGGAGAGATCCGCTCAGTGTTTGCCTGTTGTGTGTCAACAGTTTTGCAGGCATAGATGTACACTGACGTCAAATCCATCACCGTGACAACATACAGGCATTGTTACGTTGGATTTGTGATGGCCCGGTTTATACGACTTTGTTTTAATAGACTGTCAATATTATTAAATTTTTATTATTCTGTAATATCATTGACGTAATCATTATCTAATGCTACTGCATTGGAACGTGAATTCAATTACGCTTGCAAATTAGTTTCACTGAATAAACAGATTTGTTAAACCTGTCAAAAACCACTCTGGCTCTAATATTTTCAAGGATTTCACAAATTTAAAGATTCACAGGAGATTTACCAGTACAGCTGTTAGCATTATATATCTCATTAAGGTCGGATATCTGACAAAGATGAAGTGAGTCACAATCGTGTGGTTTGAATGTGTCATCATTTTCTAAAACGTGTAGTGCTGCAGGATAATAAGGCCAAACTAATTTTAATGAGAAATGTCGGGAATGTTTTTTTTCTTAATCAAGATAATTGGCTGGCCCACACTCTTGCAAGTAGGATATCAAGTATCCTCGTTAAATATTTTTATTGGAACTAGACTTCCCTTCCTTTGAGAAAAAAGGCTGCGAGTGGTCATTATGGAGACACGGCGCTCTAACACACCTCTTCAACACAAACATCCAGCGACGTCAATAAGGCACGAGCTGACAGCAATGTTTGATTATGTTTATTGGAAGATATGAAGTTGAAACAAAATGGTTAACAGAAATGAGGAAAGAGACAGATAAACATAAGTTCTAGACTTGATTGATAAAATCGTGCTTTCTAATAACTCAAAATTAAAATTAAAATATAAATATTTGAATCTAACCTTAAATGTGAACTTAAGATAACACTTAATATGCGTACACATGTATCAAGACTTAGTGGTTTCCATGGAATACCATAGTTTGTGGTACAGGCTGTCACTAATTCGCGAAATACATTGTTTTAGGATCAATACGTTTTTCAGGTCATTACGGACAACTGATTAATTAACGGTGAGAAACACTAAAGAGCACATGTGCGAATATCACAAAACTAATCACTTTGTACCTGACCCATATTGGTAATATTCTTACTAACAATAATGTTCTTTGTAGATTTCGTAATTTCTGAGGCACGCCGTGTGACGAATTTAGTACCTTTTAGATATATTATGTATACACATTTTCACTCATTCCCGACGAGATTTAAACATATCATTTTGTAATTCCTAGTTTTTGTGAATTAAAATCTTGTTGAATTGGCATTTAGATTAATCGGCTTGATCTTTCATAATGTTATCTTTTGAAATAACTTGCATAAACACAATGAACAAATACATAAATACGAATCATTGGTGTTAATCAAGTTTTAACTATGATGTCCATTGCCTGAGTTATTTAGGATACAGTTGAATAACATTCGTTTGTTACCAACTGACCAGACTCTTATTTTCGCAACCAACAGACACTAAGGCACGTTTCAAGATAGTGTTACACATATCTGTAAACTGGAGCAGACAGAGATTCTGATTGAGCTGTCCCACTTGGGACAAATCTGGATGAAATATCTCAGTGGGTCAGGGGTACCTATATCAAGCATTACTCAGCCAGTTTAATAGACTCGGGATCGTTAACCCTGTAACCTTCATGGAAATCGCGGATTCTATATCGTATCGTATATTCTATATATCGTTGGAAAATCATAGGTATACTAGAAACACAAAAAATATACCATTTAAACACAATACGTTTGTAAACAATATGAAACCAAACCAAACAATCTAAACAAAGTTTAATTTAGTTTCGATTTAATGACTAATTGTAATTGTATTGATTCAAATATAGACTATGACAAAACAGGTAGTTCATTTCCTTAAATCATCATCTGAGACATTGGAAAACATATTTATTTCAACTATGCAATATCTGAAGTCATTCAGTTGAAAATGAATACTCCTACTGCAACAATAAAGTGTGATTGGAGTAAATAATGCCGTTTTATCAGCTATAAAACTGAATCTGAACTGAAATATTTCTTACTTATATCCCTAATTCTGTATTTAATTCCCTGTTTAAGGAAGATCATACTTCACAGAAGATTTCACGACCGATTGATATTTAGGAAATCTCATTTATGTATCCTGTTTCCTAACAGTTAAATATAAGACTAAAGTTTATGGTCAATAATGCGTAGGAACGTAATGGAGATGCCGATACAGAATGATTTTCTTCTTATTGTTCTGTAATATCACATTTATTTCTATGCCTAGATAAGTTGGCATATATATCCGTGACAGGACTAGATTGAGGGGTTTCAGATCTGATATGGATTGCAGCCATTGCGTGAATAAATATATCTGGCTATATATCACAGTGTTAGATTTTGTAATCAGTTGAGTTTTACTATACTTATAAAGATGAAAACTAGTCCATTATAGCAAGAAAAGTTTCAAAGCCCAAGGCATAGCTCAAACCCCCAAACTGTTGATTTGAAGCCCTGCCTGCTAACCATTAAGTCATCACTCTCCTCCGCCGTAACTGGCATGAGCTGCATCAGTCAGCCCCTTGCAATCTGAACGTCAAGGACATGAACATGCAACTCGTCAAGTGGTAACGGTATTGCTGAAGACTGAAGAACATGATTGATTCTTATACATGTAGGTTGTTTTATATATTTAGAGGTGATTTTTTATTCAATGTAGTCTGATGTAAAATGTTACTTTTGCAAGAGTCACCTGCTTGAGACGGCGAATGCAATTTACATGTCGTTCCACCGAGAATAAGAAACTTTCCTGTCATGATAATGACCCCAGGGTGCATTTTAGGTTATTACATAATCACTCTTAAAGTCTTACAGTTGGTTGATTCGCAATATCAGCTCGTCGTCGTATCATCTTGGGAAAATGTGCATCAATACTGTAGGATCATAGTCATATTTCTTAAATCGCAAGCAGAGACAACACATATTATATGCATCAACATAAAAGATTAATGCGAAGCAATACACGATTGACAGTACAATAGAGCTGTTTGCTACATCCGAGATCATATTTATTTACTTACAACCAAGATGACGTTAGGCTTGATGTTGGAGTTTGTCTTCTGATTGTTGTTGTTGATGGCAACAATATGATTACCCGGATTGATAAAGTTAAATATTCGCACTGTGTATTCATCTAAATTAAAATATGTTATTGCACAACAAGGAAATACTTTCATGAGGTTAAGATAAGATTACAAATAGTGTCACATTCGACCAGTGGATGTGAGATTTCGAATTTCAAGTTTCATATTCAAAAGGTTCATTTATGTGTCTAATGTCTTGGAAAAAACTTCTACTTGGAGGATTACATGTTTTAGGAGAACCATACACCATACAATGAATGAAAGTCAAATCTCTTACTTACAATTACAATTTGACAAATAAGCTTATTTAAAAGACTGGTGTAATGTTATCTCAGCCTCTATCTCAGAAAGTTTGCTACGCTAGCCGAGAACACGTTATTTGGTTAGGAGAAATTCAAAATCAAACATTAACTGTCTAATTCTGTTTTATTTAATTTTCATTGAATTATTAACTCTGTATGATTTTTAAGGAATCCTTAATTGATTAACTTTGCAGGTTTGAAGTAGCGTGCCCCGTGAACTGATGTAAAATCCAGTGTCGCTCCAAGAAAAAACGTGGTCCTAATATAATGATGATAATAACGATAATACCTTTCCGCTCCTCCCCTCAGATCAATATTATCTTCTCTCTCAAGAAAACGATATAACTTACTCTGAGTAATGTATATTTTATGTTATCCTGCGTATTTATGTTTTCTTGCTGGTTAATGTACCTCTTAAATGTATTGATATTTCCAAAAGCAGCCATGTTTCACAACTCCTACAAGAGCAATAGTGGAATTTATATCAAGAGCAACAAAAATTATTTGGAATTGAGCCATAACTTTTTCGTGAAGTATGCATATTAGCAAGAACATGTAACGAAGATGCAAACAGACATCGGAGCATTTGTCGATTCCAAAGTAAAGTGTAAAAATGCAGATTTCAGAATGCCCACACATTTTGTTTCGTATCATGTTATATGTTATATGTTTTTACCTGCAGCAAATGAGAGTCCCAGGATATGCAGGACATGTTCAACTGACATGGTGGTAGGTATTCAAGTTAATGGCCCAAATATGCCTACAATTATTAACATAATAGGACATTTATTCCATGTTTACAGCATTCATTTTGGTGCAAATAGCTCTTTCGTTACAGCAACTTGTCAGAGAACACAGGGTTGTTAAGGAATCCTAAATAAATGAACTTAGCAGCTTTGTATAAATGTGAACGTTTCCCCTAAAGTTGAGAGCCACTCGCATTTGCCTGACGATAAGAAGCCATTCTCCTCTGATAAAAATAATTATAATTTTCTCCAACATGAAAATGAATATGGTAGTTTATACTCCCAGTAATGGATATGGTATGGTTATCCAACGGATTGATGATGCCCATGCCGTTTATATGTCTCCTGAGTAATAATTTACATTCACAATATGTGCAGCTCTCTTGCACTGATCTCCAACAAGAACGATATATGAATTGATTCAAGGAGCAGCATCGAAACAGGAATCAGGCCAATTTGCTTGAATTTTGTCTGGAGGTTTCAGGAAGATTTATATACATGATGCATATGTTATCTTGCGTGTTAGTAACGAAACTATCATCCAGAAATCATGCTTATGCATGGCATCGGTATTGTAATCTTTCTATTTCCTGTAGCTGAGTATACAGACTTAATTTGGAGATCTTAGTACCACATCTAAAGCAAGGGAACACTTAACTCGGTAATTTTGGCCACAGAGTACAATTCAAAACCTTGTACACGACCAGGTTGGGAAACTATATAGAGTAACACTATCTTTGAGATAAATTGGGTTATTATTGTACAGTTACATCCGTGTCGGACGGTCGATGGTTCAATTGTAATCTGTTTTAAAGGCGTTGTTGCACGTTCTGCTCATTGAAAGGTAAATAGGTGTTACCAATGGCTATATAATACACCTCAATCAATAAAGAGTGGTCTATAACGAATGTACATGGTTCGGTTAAGCCATTCGATTTCATTTCCCTTCGAGTGGCCATTTTAATGTGTTCACATTTAAACGGCCGCTCGAAGGCACCACGATGGAATGGTCATTCATCTTGGTGTCTGAACTCTCAAATTCGCATCAGACCTACACAGCTTCCTTTACACAGAAGGAAGAATTCGACACCACTGTCGCTTTATGCATCGCACAATTTTCTTCCAATGCGGATAACCATATATATCGAAAAGTACAAGAATAAGTACTATTGAAGATATACGAAGTGTGATACTAAATATAACATTCACCTTTTTCCCCTATCTAAATCGAAATGGTACGATACGATATACGATCTTCTATATGTTAATCACATGTATTTTGTAACTGTAAAATTACAAGTTTCTCTACATGTAGTTATTGAGATGGGATTTTATTTGACTCCACTAGTTGTTTTAAACTTCCCAATTAGAAATCCTGATTTTCATTTCCAACCCATAGTTCTAAAAATTAATTTAACGCACTCATTAACTTTTCCTGATGTAGAATATTGAAAGAATTAAGTTTTCAAATATCAAAATAACTATAGATAGTTATAAATAATATTTTAATTGATGTTTCAATAGCAATAAATTGTCACGTATAAACTATAAGCAATAAAATATGAGAGAAAGTTGTAAATCAACACACAATGGCTACATCTTTTTCTAATTTCAACAGCTCATAAAGACTCGAATACTTCGATAAGTTTCTAACAAAGCAGTAGCCAAGTGACCATTGAGATGAAAGTAAGTTTTGCTTCCCATTGACCCCAGGGGACATCCGTAACTTGCTTCGCACAGATTTTGCTGATACACCAGTTCTTTGAGAAGGACGCTCGATGTAAAAATCTATCTCACTAATTACTGTTGCGGATTGAATAGTTGTCCGGAAAAATTAGATCAAAAGAGTTTCAGTCTAGCATGTGCCATTTGATTAAAGACAAAAAGCTGCAACACTTGAAGTTGTAGCATTTGTTCCAAAGCAATCCATATTCACTTAGTCTACAGTCTAAAAACTGCCATCCTATTATCAATGCAATTAGACTTTGGAACAAACTCTTTCGCGATAATTCATATGGAAAATGTACTATTGTTACAGCACTTTAGCTGACACGAAGAGGAGCGGAGAACAGCAACTACCAGTAGCAATCTGGTTTCACGATCAGTATCATCTTTGATGTTTCCTGTCATATGAAATGTAGATAGTAAAAACATGGCTTCAACACTTATTGTCGAAACGTAATGGATAATCTGAAATGAACTAGCGTTGAAATTTGGTTTGTATCCATTTCTTAAGGTTTATTAAATCAGGTTGGCGGGATACCGCAATGGTTAACAAGTTCGGCTTCGGAGCAAGAGGTTGGGCTTCAAATCCGACCAGGCCTAGGGCACGGCAACTTTGTCTGCTGTAAGTAACTGTTCTACACACTGAACGGTTTGTGGGCAATGCTACATTGAATTTCAGCGCATTACACCTCCGGCGGAAATATAGTATAGTTTGTGCTGCACAGCTGTGGAAATTAGTGCTTCAGTGCTGTCTTAAGTCATTACCACCTATAAGACTCCTCCAAGTTCTGAACACAAATTGTATCGATCTCGTTTAGGGGAATTCCCTTTGGGATACTTATAGGATTTCTTTATCATCATTATCGGGACCATGAAGGAGATTAACGTTTGGGATCGTTGATGTCATTAAAGGATTTCTTCATTCCTGGCATAAAATCTTCGTATCCATGCCGGGCAGTTCATATTCATTAGATTAATGTGATAAGTTTATCAATGAAGTTAATGTTGCCAATACTGCCCACATAAACATGTTATGGGTGGATCAAGAATTAGTACTGGCAGTGGAAATAGGTGTACTGGGACCGTTTTCAATAGTGTATTCTGGTTTGATGTCAATACCGCCAACCCCCGTTTGTAGCTGTACATCATGAAACTAATTAAGTGGCTTTGCAATGTAACCTTCATTTGGAAAATCTGTGAGTGTATCGGATATTTATAGCGTACCTTAGTAACGAGGCTGCATCATTTACTAATTAGCGTAATGAAATAAAGACAAACAAATCTTCATTTGGAAGGTGTCATAAATGGATACACACAAGAGGTTAACGACAAAGTTAACTTTGCATCTTTTATTACTCGTATTAAACCTAAAGCCAAGTAAAGTTTAAGGAGTAGTCCGTGAACAACTCGATGAAAATCATAACCATTGAAACCCGGCGTTGAATCATCAAACTAATCATGATATTACATTTTACATTACCATGGGTACAACATTCCATCTGTCATAATGTTAATGTCAACAAGCATTTACTCGTTTACTTTTAACGGATGATACAATAGCTGACACAATCAACAATGCTTCAATGACATTTGTTGGACTTTTGTGGAGCTTTTGAGCACAGCAAGCTGTTCAAACCAATCCTACACACAATAATACCAGTGCATACCTACTGTTAAGTGACTGCACAATACTCTTTCAAAGACATGAAGCTTACCTTTTCACAATATCTAAGTTTTCTATCATATATAAGTGTGGCTCAATTCTTTCTTGGAGTGGGGTAAAGTTGGTAAAATCATACTTTGTAATTCTATTAGAAAGGTACATGTATCTTAAGGAAATAACTTGCACAAAAGCTTCAATACTCAGACGCAGTATTTGATATTTAGCGTACCTTTTGTATATCAAATCAGTATATCAAACCGCTTATCACTTTGAATGTTAGTAGCCTGAGAGTAATAATGGTACGTTTTAGTAATATTGTTTTTTTTAACCAACAGGTGATACACTTTCTTTTCGAACCCAGACAGATGTTTTTTAAGATGTTTTTTAAGAGAAATTCCGCAACAGCTAAAATGTGTCACATAGTCAGGGGTAGCGTGTATCAATAGGGCTGTTGATTACAACTGGTTCTGTTACCGTTTGGGAAATGGGGGTCAGGTTTCAATTTCATACCAGATAATTTATTCAAAACATCAACAATTTAAGCTCTCTAACAGTTTGCGGTTTAGCTATTTTACTTACTATTCATACGTTTCAAGAAGCTTTTGTTTTATATGTGACATGTATTTATTTAAGGATTCGTATAAATACTGAAAATGATAACCTGTATTAATGTTACGGCTATAATACAACAAGCAGGTGTGCTCTTTAGTATATGGCATCATAATCATATGTGTGTAAACATATTTCACATATACAGCGGGTTGCCTGAGAGAATTGTCTTTACTTATTTACATGTACAGCGGGTTGCCTGAGAGAATTGCCTTTACTTATATACATGTACAGGGTGAACCCATAAGGTAATGCACATATTTGTCAAATCACACACAGACACCAAGACTCATTTACGCGAAATAGGAACGATCTGGAAACTGAAGATAGACAGAGTTTCTGATTGAGCTGTCACAGAGATACAATATCAGATAAAATATATCTTCTGTTCTTGGACACCCGTAGCCCTCGGCCATGGTTAATATACATATGACGGCTGAGTGTGTGACCTCAAGGGAAATCAGTCAAAGATTCTATATCAGTCAGATCGGTTTTTTCACTATATATCACAATGCATGCATAAAACTAGCATGAAAAGATGAGACAAAACTATAAGATATTCGTAAGAGGATTTCGTCTATGACCATACGCAAACTGACAAAAATGACAAGACAAACAAGAAGACAAGTTGTCTGATGATGCGGTCATATTCTCACTTGTTTCACGCTCTTATATGTGAATGATATGTTCATGGAGAGAAACGCAACGACAAGCAGAACATGCCAGAATAGTACCACACATTTCGGCCGTGAAAACATGATGTTATGTTATTGCATTTTAACTATTTGTCAGTTGATGAGTTTATTGACATGTTTGATAATTGATACATGACACAATTAAACTCGAACAATTGATATCTCAATGTTTCTCGAGGCGAACTGGTCGTGTGGTCAGCTGCTGGTACGGTTAGTGCTGGTGCTGCCTTATTCTGAGGGTGTGGGTTCGAATCCCGCAAGTGACTCGGCCCGAAAAAAGTACAATAATTTGTACTATTGCAGTTAGTGTTATCCCAAAAAGTAACCTTGTTATGCTAAGGAATTGTTATTTCAAAATCGGTAACATTGATCACATCATTCACAATCGAGAAAAATGTCAGCAAAATATTCCCGACTCTAAACTGACTTTCTGGCCTGATATTGAAAGTTTATTTTTGTATCGTCTTTCAACTCATATATACATTCTACAACTGCAACACGTAATCAGATCATTGGAATCAGTCCCACATGGTCCATCAATCGTTTCATTGCTGCTAACTGCCATGATAGAGTAGGAGCTGTACAGGAATGTTGAAAATGTGGAGACCTCGACAAAATGATGTACTTCCAAGTCGTCAACACTTTGAGAAAAATGTCTAGAATGGCGGCTGCTTTAGTAGCATTTACAACATCGTCCTGCATGTCTTGATTGGGCACAGCGCTACAGCACATTGACTACAACATTGACTACACGTCATATTAACAAGTTGGAATCTTGTGTCCAGCTTCATCGTGCAGATAGAAGAATGCGCGTGCGACGTTTGGGAGGTGAGAGGCTTAATGAAGACTCGTTACAAGACTCGTTACAAGACTCGTTACAAAGTAGAAATGCCAATGGAGCAGGTTCAGTTTAAGTATTGCTTGGAATCATTACGACAAAACAGACTCTGTTATGTGAATGGCGCGACAGGGATGTAATCCAAACAACGTTCTTACTGCATGCTCGGATGGTGTTCGGAGGATAACAACAATCATTGGCAATAGTGTACAAAATGTATATCAGAAGAAAATATTTGATATGAATGAATAAATAATAATGATTTATAAATATCTATAGATACATGGTATGTATAAATGTTAAAAAGTGGATGTCAAATCACTTCTAAGAGTATCAGTCTCAGTTTCAATGAACAATTTCACGATATCCTAAACTTTTGTCAATTATATTATAATGATGAGGAGTTATTCCAGACAAAGAAAACATATCTGGACTACAACACCTCCAATTCGGTTTATTTTTATGTTTATTTATTCATTTCTTTTAATATTCTACCTCTACATCAGTGTTTCAGAATCCTTAATTATTAATGAATTTCGCTTCTTTGGAAAAATGCGAGAGACCCTAGCTGCATTTTTTTAAAGTCGAGTGTCAAAAGAGCAGGATAGCGAGATGATAATAAATGTCCGCTCGTCCCTATCATATACACATTATATACTCGCACGGTAACAAGGTAGGTCTCTTAAGAAGGGCATTAAGAAGGTGCATTCTTGCAATAATGAAGTTGTGAATACAAGTTCTGTTTAATAAAATATCTGATTGAAAACGAGTGAGTAGTTTGGTATTTAACGAGAGAAAACAGTTTGCAATTGCACCTCCTCATATAATATCATCAATATAGAAAGCCTGTCGAACACAGATACAATCGTTTACCAAGTTATAAGTATTTGTTAAAAAAAAGTCAGTTGCCAATTATTTGGATTGCAAACATTTGCAAACATCATTTTATGTGTTATTAAATAGTGTAACATATCGGAGATATATTTTTTATAATTACTCGAGCGATGAATGTCCAGTTTAACAACATTATCATCTAAACAGTTTCCCAGTCGATCCATTACTGAAAATAAAACAGATTGATACAAACCGAAGGTTAGGCAAACTTGATAAAGAATATTGAATATTGTACTAGAGTCAGAGTGTCGCAGTTTATAAACCAACACAAATTCCGGGGTTTGTATGAAAATATAATAACACCCGTTTGTCTGTTGACAACATGTACATTATCATATATGAGAGTCGAGGACGAGTGCATAATTTAGATTGATTATTCAGTATATACATCGATATAAACACTGCTAACTCATCCGTTTCAAATCATGTATACTCATTCTTACATAACATAGGTTGGAGGTCAACTAAAGACAAGTGTATGGTTGACAACTTCTTTATTCAGAGGGTGCGCCGTTTCGGTACAGATTATTGTACCGTTGAACACAACGTCGCACCCTCTGAATAAAGAAGTTGTCATCCATACCCTTGTCCTTATTATTCTTACGTAGATTACTAATGCTTTATGATCAAAGGTATGTTTATGATGTTTTAGTTTATTGAAATAATGTCTACACTGAAGCTCCTTGCGCGTATACTGCTTATAGTTAAATTGAAAACAATATGTTATTGTAGAACATACATTGATACCTCCTGCGTTGTGTATGTTCATTGTTTTAAAGGTACATCCATTGTGTTGTTGGGGGTCAAATATGCCAAACGTTATAAATGGTCCTACTTTATCGAGAAGTACCTACTGTTACCGAAAACTACCATTTTGATGATACTCGACTTAGTATATTGAAGGTAAAAGTATCGTTTTCTGATCGAAAACCGGACAATGCTCCGCGTGTGGCGTGAGCCAATGAGTCAAACGTAATTTTGGAATCTTATTTAAACCTGACAAAATAACAAATTTGGGTTGATAATGTTCAATATGTCATATAACTACTGTGCATGTAAACAGGACGTGCACTTTCGGTTTCTGCACATGCATAATGATGTTACTCGATTTCAATTGGAACTAGTAATTATGATATATTTGGCGATTGGGGATGAATATGCAAGCTGAGTGAATTTGTTTGTATTGTAAACAGCGCAAATGGTGTGTTGGAACCTATTAAAGCAAAATAAAATTTTATGAAACACAATTAATACTCCCTTATGGTAAACGAGTATGTAATTTGCATAATGTACTTGCGCAAATACCGCTTATAGTTAAATTGAAAACAATATGTTATTGTAGAACATACATTGATTCCTCCTGCGTTGTGTATGTTCACTGTTTTAATAATTCCTTATGGTTAACGAGTATGTAATTTGCATAATGTACTGAAATTGAATCATATAAACAAAACTTTGAGCAGTTGTAATGAATAAAAAAGGCCAGATCGTAGCTTTTCATTATAGTTTTTTTTACTGCATTTTAATAGTTATATTATTTCAGTTACTTTCATCAATTTCATTAAGGTTCGTAGTTACTTTGTGGTTAGATGCATGAAACACAATGGATGCACCTTTAATACTCCCTTATGGTAAACGAGTATGTAATTTGAAAAATGTACTTAAATTGAATCATATAAACAAAACTTTGAGCAGCTATAATGAAAAAAAAAGGAATAAAAAAGGTCAGATCGTAGCTTTTCATTACAATTCGTTATTGAATTTGTTTAATCCAGGGGCCAAATAATTAAATTTAAGAAAAGAGTCTGTGTGCCCAATATAGTTTTATTTACTGCATTTTAATAGTTATATTATTTCAGTTACTTTCATAAATTTCATTAAGGTTCGTAGTTATTTTGTGGTTAGATGCACGAAGCAATGTATTGATTCGGTAAAAATAAAAAAATTCTGTACAATTATACAACTGCCGTTCACAATACCACAGGGTAGACTAAAGATGTCTGATATCTCAACAAGTCTAGACAGACATGAGACCGTTCCACCATAGCAAAACACAAATTCAATATCCCGTGTCAACAATGAAACAATGAGAGAATCATCCCTAGCCTATAACCCTTACCATTTACAAGAGGTAAACCAGATGCTTCATGTAGTACCCATTGATGAAGCAATCCTCGTTAATTGTTAACATGTTTATGATCGTCGACGATGGAAACATGGATAAAAGGCAGAAAACAAATGTTCGCAAATCCATATGATGGACGAGGAAGTCATAATAATTCATTCAATCCTCCGTGCTAACAGTATTGTGCCGTGATTTTGTCCACAAGGACGCCGTGTATTGAAATTACACAAGAAATGTTTTGTCAGTAATCTTTACAAAGCGGGTCCCGTTCAATGTTCCTTGCTGCAGACATGTTTTCTTCTGGTGGTGTCTCCTTGCTACGATGTGCAGCCATTGTGTACCTCACATGTCAATGATCCCGGCCTGGGCGTCATAAACATCTGCTCTGTTCTGTGGCTCAGCAATGTACGTGCATCATATCCTGGATACGTGTTAAACATCAATCAATTAGTCATTTCAAATTAACACTTTTGTCTTGCAGTACAATCTTAACGCAATTACCCTCTCGCCGCTAATGGCTGTCCAAGTGTGGTTAAACAGTAACTCACTCACTGAACGCAATTAGTAGTCTCACACAGTGTATAATCTCTGTAAATACCCTCATTTAAAACTTGCTTTAGTTTTATCAAATAGACACTGCTCTATATATTACATATTCGGCCATATGACACGTTGTTGAAAACCTTCATTAGTGTTTTGCTCCACCTTTCACTGAGTGTTCTCTGTGTGTAATGATGGTAATGAGAAAGTGCAATTACAAATGATTAGTCACAAGGCGTAAAGGTTATTATGCTTAAAACATTTACCATTACCATTATCAGATACTGTTTCTATACTCATGGTAAAAATGGTTGACACCCCCTAATAGTTATAGGAATGAAATGTTATATAAACGTAACGTATCAGTTTCGATTATTTTTTTGATAAAACATGTAACTACTAGATGTCTTTTTGTGAATAGTGTCTTTGAGCATTTGCTATTTCTCCACTTGTACTTTAAAATACCAAAAAGAGGGAAATATCAGAAAAATGAAATTTAGTCAAAAGAATTCATTCCTTGTGTCTTGAGCTCTTGGCATTGGTACAATGTACCAATGCCAAGATCTCAAGACACAAGGAAAACATTTGATGTCAGTTATAACCAATAGTTTAATGGCCTTAATTTGTATATAATATATGGAAACATTGCTGGAAGTCAAGTAAGCCCTGCGAGCCTCTCGGACTAAACGTTACTATGTTCATCCTTTAAATAAAGCCAATGGTGATCATGAAGGTAACTAGGTATGTCTTTTAACGGTGTAATATTATATAAATATTGATTATGAAGGGTAAATATAACCATTTCAAGGATATGTTCCAACTTGATCACAACGATGTCTACACACAAGTAATGAACAAATAAAACGCGGAAAACAAGTTAGAGTCTGATAGTGCTCATTCAAATCTTATTAGTACTTACAATTTAAATGCAAGTATAAAATCAAAAGGATATACATAACACAATATTTTGTGGTTTAATGACACTCAATAAAATATACATACTGCTATCATATCACTGAATTATTTTAAAATTGCGGAACTTTAACCCTTCAAACGTCATTACCCAAAAACGTAATTTAAACTGCACAGGATTACAATGTGCAGTTTCTGAGAAATTAGTGACGTTGTACTCCGATATGCGCAATGAGACGGTAATACACCATCCATTGTTTATTAACTGCTAGGGAACTATATGTATACTTAAGTAAATGGTCGCCAAGAGAGGTTTGCTACAGGACGACCCAAGGTCTAATACGGTATCTGCCAGCATGGATTTCCTCACAAGAAGGACATACCACTTTCGTACATTGTATCTATCTAATTACCTAGATGTAAGCTAAAGACATGAGTGAAAAGGTCTGGTGACATCAGCGTCCTCAGATCTCCCTCTTCAGTTATGATTAGAGTACAGCGGGTTCAGAAGGAGAGTGTGTGCCTATTGTGTGTCAACAGTTTTGCAGGCATACTTGTACACTGACGTCAAATCCATCACCGTGACAGCATACAGGCATTTTACGTTGGATTTGTGATGGCCCGGTTTATACGAGTTTGTTTTAATACACTGTCAATATTATTACATTTTCATTATTCTGTAATAACATTGACGTAATCATTATCTAATCCCACTGCAGTGGTACGTGAATTCAATTACACTTGCAAATAAGTTGCACTGAACAAACAGATTTGTTTTACTCGTCCAAAACCACTCTGGCTCTTATATTTTCAAGGATTTCACAAAATTAAAAGATTCACAGGAGATTTATCAGTACAGCTGTTAGCATTATAGATCTCATTTAGGTCGGATATCTGACAAAGATCAAGTGAGTCACAATCGTGTGGTTTGAATGGATGATCATTTTCTAAAACGTGTAGCGCTGCAGGATAATAAGGGCAAACTAATTTTAATGAGAAATGCAGGGAATGTTTTTTTTTCTAAATCAAGATAATTGGCTGGCCCACACTCTTGCAAGTAGGATATCAAGTATCCTCGTAAAATGTTTTTATTGGAACTAGACTTCCCTTCCTTTGACAAAAAAGGCTGCGAGTGGTGATTTATGGAGAGACGGCGCTCTAACACACCGCTTCCACACACACATCCAGCGACGTCAATAAGGCACGAGCCGCTTCCACACAAACATCCAGCGACGTCAATAAGGCACGAGCTGACAGCAATGTATGATTGTGTTTAATGGAAGATATGAAGGTTGAAACAAAATGGTTAACAGAAATGAGGAAAGAGACAGATAAACATAAGTTCCAGACTTGATTGATAAAATCGTGCTTTCTAATAACTCAAAATTAAAATTAAAATATAAATATTTGAATCTTACTTTAAATGTGAACTTAAGATAACACTTAATATGCATATACATGTTTAAAGACTTAGTGATTTCCATGGAATACCATAGTTTGTGGTACAGGCTGTCACTAATTCACGAAATACATTGTTTTATGATCAATACGTTTTTCAGGTCATTACGGACAACTGATCAATTAACGTTGAGAAACACTAAAGAGCACATGTGCGAATATCACAAAAATAATCACTTTGTAACCTGACCCATATTGGTATAATTTCTTACTTACAATAATGTTCTTTGTAGATTTCGTAATTTCTGAGGCACGCCGTGTGACGAATTTATTACCTTTTTTATATATATTATGTACACATATTTTTACTCATTTCCGACGAGATATAACCATATCATTTTGTAATTCCTAGTTTTTGTGAATTATAATCCTGTTGAATTGGCATTTAGATTAATCGGCTTGATCTTTCATAATGTTATGAAATAACTTGCATAAACACTACGAACAACTAAATAAATACGAATCATTGGTGTTAATCAAGTTTAAACTATGATGTCCATGGCCTGAGTTATTTAGGATACAGTTGAATAACACTCGTTTGTTACCAACAGACCAGACTCTTAGTTTTCGCAACCAACAGACACTAAGGCACGTTTCAAGATAGTTTTACACATATCTGTACACTGGAGCAGACAGAGATTCTGATTGAGCTGTCCCACTTGGGACAAATCTGGATGAAATATCTCAGTGGGTCAGGGGTACCTATATCAAGCATTACTCAGCCAGTTTAATAGACTCGCGATCGTTAACCCTGTAACCTTCAGGGAAATCGAGGATTCTATATCCTTATAAGAACTGTATATTCGTTTTGATAAGTTGGAAAATCATAGGTATATTAGAATCACACAAAATATATCATTTGAACACAATACGTTTGTGAACAATATGAAACCAAACCAAACAATCTAAACAAAGTTTAATTTAGTTTCGATTTAATGACTAATTGTAACTGTATTGATTCAAATATAGACTATGACAAAACAGGTAGTTCATTTCCTTGAATCATCATCTGAGACATTGGAAAACATATTTATTTCAACTATGCAATATCTCAAGTCATTCAGTTGAAAATTAATACTCCTCCTGCAACAATAAAGTGTGAATAGAGTAAATAATGCCGTTTTATCAGCTATAGAATAGAATCTGAACTGAAATATTTCTTACATATTCCCTTAATTCCGTATTTCATTCCCTGTTTAAGGAAGATCATACTTAACAGAAGATTTCACGACCGATTGATATTTAGGAAATCTCATTAATGTATCCTGTTTCCTAACAGTAAAATATAAGACTAAAGATTATGGTCCATATAATGCGTAGGAACGTAATGGAGATGCCGATAATATACAGAATTATTTTCTTCTTATTGTTCTGTAACATCAGATAACAGATAAGGACGTGTATTATGCATGCTGTATCTATTCGATGAAGCTAAAGTGACTACCAGAAATACTAGGCACCAGTCTGAGTCAAGATAAAACACATTTGTACATTTCAAAATAAACACGATCAGTAACTAAAGGAAGCTAACGCACTGTGTATTCATCTAAATAAAAATATGTTATTGCACAACAAGGAAATACTCATTTCATGAGGTTAAGATAAGATTACAAATAGTGTCACATTCGACCAGTGGAAATGTGAGATTTCGAATTTCAAGTTTCATATTCAAAAGGTTCATTTATGTGTCTAATGTCTTGGAAAAAACTTTTACTTGGAGGATTACCTGTTTTAGGAGAACCATACACCATACAATAAATGCAAGTCAAATCTCTTTCTTACAATTACAATTTGACAAATAAGCTTATTTAAAAGACTGGTGTAATGTTATCTCAGCCTCTATCTCAGAAAGTTTGCAACGCTAGCCGAGAACACGTTATTTGGTTAGGAGAAATTCAAAATCAAACATTAACTGTCTGGCGTAGAAGTAACAAATTTAATTCAGTTTTATTTTATTTTCATTGAATTATTAACTCGGTGTGATTGTTAAGGAATCCTTAATTGATTAACTTTGCAGGTTTGAAGTAGCGTGTCCCGTGAACTGATGTAAAATCCAGTGTCTCTCCAAGAAAACGTGGTCCTAATATAATGATGATAATGATGATAACGATAATACCTTTCCGCTCGTCCCCTAAGATCAATATTATCTTCTCTCTCAAGAAAACGATAAAACTTACTCTGAGTAATGTATATTTTATGTTATCCTGCGTATTTATGTTTTCGTGCTGGTTTCTGTACCTCTTAAATGTATTGATAGTTGCAAAAGCCGTCCTGTTTCACAACTCCTACAAGAGCAATAGTGGAATTTATATCAAGAGCGACAAAAATAATCTAGAATTGAGCCATAACTTTTTCATGAAGTATGCATATTAGCAAGATCATGTAACGAAAATGCCAACAGAGATATGAGCATTTGTCGATTCCAAATTAAAGTGTAAAAATGCAGATTTCAGAATGCCCACAAATTTTGTTTTGTATCATGTTATATGTTATATATTTTTACCTGAAGCAAATGATAGTCCGAGGATATGCAGGATATACTGCACATGACATGGTGCTGGGTATTCAACTTAATGGCCCAAATATGCCTACAATTATTAACATAATAGGACATTTATTCCATGTTTACAGCATTCATTTTGGTGCAAATAGCTCTTTCGTTAAAGCAACTTGTCAGAGAACACAGGGTTGTTAAGGAATCCTTAATAAATGAACTTAGCAGCTTTGTATAAATGAGAACGTTCCCCCTAAAATCGAGAGCCACTTGTATAAATGTGAACGTTTCCCCTAAAGTCGAGAGACACTTGTATAAATGTGAACGTTTCCCCTAAAGTCGAGAGACACTTGTATAAATGTGAACGTTTCCCCTGAAGTCGAGAGACACTTGTATAAATGTGAACGTTTCCCCTAAAGTCGAGAGACACTTGTATAAATGTGAACGTTTCCCCTAAAGTCGAGAGACACTTGTATAAATGTGAACGTTTCCCCTAAAGTCGAGAGACACTTGCATAAATGTGAACGTTTCCCCTAAAGTCGAGAGACACTTGTATAAATGTGAACGTTTCCCCTAAAGTCGAGAGACACTTGTATAAATGTGAACGTTTCCCCTAAAGTCGAGAGACACTTGTATAAATGAGAACGTTTCCCCTAAAGTCGAGAGACACTTGTATAAATGTGAACGTTTCCCCTAAAGTTGAGAGCCACTCGCATTTGCCTGACGATAAGACGTCATTCTCCTCTGATAAAAATAATAGATTACAATTTTCTCCAACATGAGAATGTAAATGGTAGTATATACTCCCAGTAATAGATATGGTATGGTTATCCAACGGATTGATGATACCCAGGCCGTTTATATGTCTACTGTGTAATAATTTACATTCACAATATGTGCAGCTCTCTTGCACCGATCTCCAACAAGAACAAAATATGAATTGATTCAAGGAGCAGCATCGACTCAGGAATCAGGCCAATTTGCTTGAATTTTGCCTGGACGTTTCAGGAAGAGACCAATTAATATACATGATGCATATGTTATATTGCGTGTTAGTAACGAAACTATCATCCAGAAATCTTGCTTATGCATGGCATCGGTATTGTAATCTGTCTATTTCCTGGAGCTGAGTATAAAGACTTAAATTGGAGATCCTAGTACCACATCTAAAGCAAGGGAACACTTTACTCGGTAATTATGGTCACGAATACAATTCAAAACCTTGTACACGACCACGTTGGGAAACTATATAGAGTAATACTAAATTAGGTTATTGTTACAGTTACATCCGTGTCGGACGGTCAATGGTTCAATTGTTATTTGTAAATAGGTGTTACCAATGGCTATATCATACTCCTCAATCAATAAAGAGTGGTCTCAAACGAATGTACATGGTTCGGCTAAGCCATTCGAGTCCATTTCCCATTTCCATTTGTTCACATTTAAACGGCCACTCGAAAGCACCAGTTGTCTGAACTCTCAAGTTCGCATCAGACCATACCAGAAGAGTTCAACACCACTGCCGCTTTATACGTCGCACAAATTTCTTCCAATGCGGATAACCATATATATCGAAAAGTACAAGAATAAGTACTATTGAAGATACATGAAGTGTGATACTAAATATAACATCTAAATAGAAATGGTACGATACATTTTTAATGTACATCTTCTATATGTTTATCACATGTATTTTATAACTATAAACCTTCTGCATACATATATATCTCAAATCTCACAAACTTGTTTATTGACAGTCCTCTAATCGTTGCTGTTTATCCTTTACATACGGCAGCGTAATATTTCAATAATAACACAATTTATAGTCTAGTGAATTGTTCCCTTGATGGCATCATCCACTAAGCCATATTTCCTCGCAGTGAACATAGACAAACGTTGTCACAACCGAAGTAGTCTTGTTTTAAGTGTTTGATATACTGGATTGGAGGACTACATTTTAACATATTCGTATTTCAAAATGAGTTGTTGGTTATTACAAGTTCCCCTACGTGTAGTTATTGAGATGGGATTTGATAGTGTTGGTGTCAAACGAGAGTAAAATGTAAATTTCCCAATTAGAAATCCTAATTTTCATTTCCAACCCATAGTTCTAAAAGTTAAATTAGCACACTCTTCCCGATGTAGAATATTGAAAGAATTAAGTTTTCACATATCAAAATAACTATAGATAGTTGTAAATAGTATTTTGATTGATGTTTCAATTATAGCAATAAATTGTCACGTATAAACTATAAACAATAACATATGAGAGAATGTTGTAAATCTACACACAATGGCTACATCTTTCTAATTTCAACAGATCATAAAGACTCGAATACTTCCTAATAAGTTCCTAACAAAGCAGTAGCAAGTGACCATTGAGATGAAAGTAAGTTTTGCTTCCCACTGACCCCAGGGGACATCCGTAACTTGCTTCGCACAGATTTTGCTGATACACCAGTTCTTTGAGAAGGACGCTCGATGTAAAAATCTATCTCACTAATTACTGTTGCGGATTGAATAGTTGTCCGGAAAAATTAGATCAAAAGAGTTTCAGTCTAGCATCTGCCATTTGATTAAAGACAAAGAGCTGCAACACTTGAAGTTGTAGCATTTGTTCCAAAGCAATCCATATTCACTTAGTCTACAGTCTAAAAACTGCCATCCTATTATCAATGCAATTAGACTTTGGAACAAACTCTTTCGCGATAATTCATATAGAAAATGTACTATTGTTACAGCACTTTAGCTGATACGAAGAGGAGCGGAGAACAGCAACTACCAGTAGCGATCTGGTTTCACGATCAGTATCATCTTTGATGTTTCCTGTCATATGAAATATAGATAGTAAAAACATGGCTTCAACACTTATTGTCGAAACGTAATGGATGATCTGAAATGAACTAGCGTTGAAATTTGGTTTGTATCCATTTCTTAAGGTTTATTAAAGGTGCATCCATTGTGTTTCATAAAATTTTATTAGGCTTTAATACGTTCCGACTAACCATATGTGGTGTTTACAGTGCAAATAAATTCACTCAGCTTGCATATTCATCCCCTATAGCCAAATATATCATAATTACTAGTTTCCAATTAAAATCGAGTTACATCATTATGCATGTGCAGAAACCGAAACTGCACACCCCATTTACATGCATAGTAGTTATATGACCTATTTAACATGATCAACCCAAATTTATCATCTTGTCTGTTATAAATAAGATTCCAAAATTACGTTTGCTCATTGGCGCGCGCCACACGCAGTGCGTTGTCCGGTTTTCGATCAGAAATCACTACTTTTACCTTCATGTCGTCAATATACTAAGTCCAGTATCATTAAAATGGTTGTTTTCGGTAACAGTTGGTACTTCTCGATAAAATAAGACCATTTACAACGTCTGTCATATTTGACCCCTTACAACACAATGGATGTACCTTTAAATTAGGCTGGCGGGATACCGCAATGGTTAACAAGTTCGGCTTCGGAGCAAGAGGTTGGGCTTCAAATCCGACCAGGCCTAGGGGCACGGCAACTTTGTCTGCTGTAAGTAACTGTTCTACACGCTGAAAGATGTGTGGGCAATGCTACATTGAATTTCAGCGCATTAAACCTCCGACGGAAATATAGTATAGTTTGTGCTGCACAGCTGTGGAAATTAGTGCTTCAGTGCTGTCTTAAGTCATTACCACCTATAAGACTCCTCCAAGTTCTGAACACAAATTGCATCGATCTCGTTTAGGGGAAGTCCCTTTGGGATACTTATAGGATTTCTTTATCATCATTATCGGGACCATGAAGGAGATTAATGTTTGGGATCGTTGATGTCATTAAAGGATTTCTTCATTCCTGGCATAAAATCTTCGTTTCCATGCCGGGAAGTTCATATTGATTAGATTAATGCGATAAGTTATAAACATGTTATGGGTGGATCAAGAATTAGTACTGGCAATGGAAATAGGTGTACTGGGACCGTTCTGATGTCAAAATGGTTTGATGTCAATATCGCCAACCCCCGTTTGTAACTGTACATCATGATACTAATTAAGTGGCTTTGCACTGTAACCTTCATTTGGAAAATCTTGCAGTGTATCGGATATTTATAACGTACCTTAGTAACAAGGCTGCATCATTTACTAATTAGCGTAATGGAATAAGAAAACAAATCATCATTTCGATTGGTTCATAAATGGATACACACAAGAGGATAACGACAAAGTTAACTTTGCATCTTTGTTACTCGTATTAAACCTAAAGCCTAGTACTGTTTCAGGAGTGACCCGTGAACAACTCGATGAAAATCATAGCCATTGAAACACGGCGTTGCATCATCAGACTTAGCATGATATTACATTTTAGATTACCAAGGGTACAACATTCCATCTGTCATAATGTTAAGAGCGTAATTCAAAAAGCTCATTACTCATTTCCTTATACCGAATGATAAAATATCTGACACAGTCAACAATGTTTAAATGACATTTGTTGGACTTTTGTGGAGCTGTTAATAATCAATCCTACACATAATAATACGAATGCATACCTACTGTTAAGTGACTGCACCATACTCTTGCAAAGTCATGAATCTAACCATTTCACAATATCTAAGTTTTCTATCATATACAATCAGGCCTCGATAATCCGAACGCTTCCGTTTTTCATAAAAAAAACGTTCGGATAGTGAAATGTTCGGACTACTGAAATGAATCAAACAAGATGGAGTTGATTACCTTTGAATCTACATCTATAATTGTGGCTCAATTCTTTCTTGAAGTGGGGTAAAGATGGTAATATCATACTTAGTGAATCTATTAGAAAGGTCCATGTACCTTAATGAAATAACTTGCACAAAAGCTTCAATACTCAGACGCAGTATTTCATATTTAGCGTACCTTTTGTATATCAAATCAGTATATCAAACTGCTTATCACTTTGAATGTTAAAGGTGCATCCATTGTGTTTCATAACATTTTATTAGGCTTTAATACGTTCCGACTCAGCATATGTGTTGTTTACAGTTCAAATAAATTGCATATTAATTGCATAATCACCAAATATATCATAATTACTAGTTTCCAATTAAAATAGAGTAACATCATTATGCATGTACAGAAACCGAAACTACACGTCCCATGTACATGTACAGTAGTTACATGTATATGACATATTAAACATGATCAATCCAAATTAATCAGTTTGTCTGTTATACATAAGATTCCAAAATTACGTTTGACTCATTGGCGCGCGCCACACGTGGTACATTGTCCGGTTTTCGATCAGAAATCGCTACTTTTACCTTCATATCGTCAATATACTATGTCGATTAAGATCAAAATGGCAATATTTGGCAACTGTCAGTACTTCCCGATAACATTACACAATTTATAACGTGTGCATATGTGACCCCAAACAACACAATGGATATATATAAATATATATACATGTATATATATATATATATATATATATATATATATATATATATATATATATAGGCCTGAGAGTAATACTTATGGTACGTTTTAGTAGTATTGTAATATTTTTTACCAACAGATGATACATTTTCATGTCGAAACCCACACAGACAGACATTTCTAAGAGAATTTCCGCAAACAAAAGAAGACAGAGGTCTTGATTAAGCTGTCACATAGCTAAAATGTGTCTCCTGGTCAGGGGTAACGGGTATCAATCGGGCTGCTGATTACAGCTGATTCTGTAACCGTTTTGGAAATGGGGGTCGGATTTCAATTTCATACCAGATAATTTATTTAAAACCTCAGCATTGTTAGCTCTGTTACAGTTTGCAGTTTAGCTATTTTACTTATCATTAATAAGTTTCAAGAAACTTTTGTTTGATATGTGACATGTATTTATTTTAGGATTCGTATAAATACTGAAAACGATAACCTGTATTAATGTTATAACTATAATACAAACTAGCAGGTGTGCTCTTTAGTATACGACATCATAATCATATGTGTGTAAACATATTTCACATATACAGCGGGTTGCCTGAGAGAATTGCCTTTACTTATTTACATGTACAGGTTGAACCCATAAGCTAAGGTAATGCACACATTTGTCAAATCACACACAGACACCAAGACTCATTTACGCGAAATAGGCACGATCTGGAAACTGAAGATAGACAGAGTTTCTGATTGAGCTATCACAGAGATACAATATCAGATAAAATATATCTTCTGTTCTTGGACACCCGTATCCCCCGACCATGGTTAATATACATATGACGGTCGAGTGTGTGACCTCAAGGGAAATCAGTAAAAGATTCTATATCAGTCAGATCGTTTTTTTCACTATATATCACAATGCATGCATAAAACTAGCAAGAACAAGAAGACAAGTTGTCTGATGATGCGGTCATATTCTCACTTGTTTCACGCCCTTATATGTGAATGATATGTTCATGGAGAGAAACGCAACGACAAGCAGAAAATGCCAGAATAGTACCACACATTTCGGCCCTGAAAACATGATGTTATGTTATTGCATTTTAACTATTTGTCAATTGATGAGTTTATTGACATGTTTGATACTTGATACATGGCACAATTAAACTCGAACAATTGATATCTCAATGTTTCTCGAGGCGAAATGGTCGTGTGGTCAGCTGCTGGTACGGTTAGTTGGAATCTTGTGTCAAGCTTCATCGTGCAGATAGAAGAATGCGGGTGCGACGTTGGGGAGGTGAGAGGCTTAATGACGACTCGTTACAAGACTCGTTACAAAGTAGAAATGCCAATGGAGCGGGTTCAGTTTAAGTATTGCTTGGAATCACTATAACGACAAAACAGACCTTGTTATGTCAATGGCGCGACAGGGATGTAATCCAAACAACGTTCGTACTGCATGCTAGGATGGTGTTCGGAGGATAACAACAATCATTAGCAATAGTGTACAAAATGTATATCAGAAGAAAATATTTGATATGAATGAATAAATAATAAGGATTTATAAATATCTATAGATAAATGGTATGTATAAATGTTAAAAAGTGGATGTCAAATGACTTCTTAGAGTATCAGTCTCAGTTTCAATAAACATTTTCACGATATCCTAAACTTTTGTCAATTATATTATAGTGATGAGGAGTTATTCCCGACAAAGAAAACATATCTGGACTACAACACCTTCAATTCGGTTTCTTATTATGTTTATTTATTTATTTTATTTAATATTCTACCTCTACATCATGGTTTTAGAATCCTTGACTATTAATGAATTTCGCTTCTTTGGAAAAATGCGAGATACCCTAGCTGCATTTGTTCAAGTCGAGTGTCAAAAGAGCAGGTTAGCGAGATGATAATCAATGTCCGCTCGTCCCCTCATATACACATTATATACTCGCACGGTAACAAGGTAGGTCTCTGAGTAACATGAGTTTATGTTTGTTGAAATGATTTATGTATTTGTATAGTTTGCCTACCTTCTTAATAAGTACGTACATTACAGTATGGGTCCCATGAGTACCTCTGCTTCACGGATTCCCACGTGAACGATAATTGAATGGATATAATGAGCAACATCTAAGCCAGAATCGGGCTGTTAACTGTGAACCAAGTATGTCTAACAGTAAAGACGTATCGGGACGATTTCATGAGATATATATATATGATGCAGTAAGCGTTTTATCGGACAGTATATAAGTTTCTTTGAGGGCATTAAGAAGGTGCATTCTTGCAATAAAGTTTGTTATTTAACGAGAGCAAACTGGTTATTTATGCCAATATCATTTACGAATTTCCTTGATATGGTGTTAAAGGTACCCAAGCTAAGTATTTAATCCATTACTCGCTGCTGTAGATATTGCTTGATTTATAGCTCATCTGACCGTTTTCGTAGGTCACAGACCATCTTTAAGACCGGTTGACATGAAAGTTAAAAAAGTATTAAATATCCAAATTAATTCAAGAAGATGTTGTCGACATGATTGGTTCACGATGATGACGCGATACTAATTCACTGTAGAAGAAACACACTGCATGTATAATTTAATGGAACGTAAAGTTACAGAATATATGATGGTAATTAAAAGCATTATTTAATGTAAGGTTATGGCGGTGGTAATGTTAAATACAGACTATTATTTCCTGTTAGTAAAAATTAAAATAAAGAGGAGATATATTTGTAATAACATTGTTTCAGCCCACACTTTGATATCCATTTAGTGATTATTCCAATCTGTTGTCTGCTATCATTCAGAAATATAATATGTTGCGATCAGAAGACAATGTGTGTAAATAATTTGACTGTTCATGACATGGACATAAACATTTACTCATTTCTGACAAATTGCTCCCAACAGCTTCAAGTTTCCTCTCACATCGTTCTTTATTGACAGTTGCCCTTACCGTATTCATCCTAATAAACGCCCTCTCCTAATAAACGCCCCCTTCAGCAATTTTTGACTCGCGAAAAATGACCTCTAATAAACGCCCCTCTTTTGTATCGACTTATCTTACTGAGGTTTCATTGAAGAAGAGTTTTCAATCTTGCTATCAACCTCTTATGTCCAGTAAAGTGTAAGGTACATGGTATTTCCAGTCCCCCGGCGACTGTCGAGTATCTGTAACGATCAGTCACTACACATGTTATGCAACCGCCATGTTTTAAAGGTGCATCCATTGTGTTTCATAATACTTTATTTGGCTTCAGTACGTTCCAACACACCATATGTGCTGTTTACAATACAAACAAATTCACTTAGCTTGCATATTCATCCCCAATCGCCAAACATATCATATTTCCTGGTTTCCAATTAAAATCGAGTAACATCATTATGCATGTGCAGAAACCAAAGTTGCACGTCCTATTTGCATGCACAGTAGTTATATGAGCTATTGAACATTATCAACCCAAAGTTTTTATTTTGTCTGGCGTAAATAAGATTCCAAAATTACGTTTGACTCATTGGCGCGCGCCACACGCGGTGCATTGTCCGTTTTTCGATCAACATCACTACTTTTACCTTCATATCGTCAATATACTAAGTCGAGTATCATTAAAATGGCTGTTTTCGGTAACAGTTGGTATTTCTCGATAAAATAATACCATTTATAACGTTTGTCATATTTGACCCCCAACAACACAATGGATGTACCTTTAAGAAACAGGAAAATGTCATGCTCAGCTCTCTTGGAAGATATCCCACAACTACAGATGATGCTAGCACACTGACCGCAAATTTGTCATGAACGTTATTTTGTTCACGTGTAGTTGTCAATGTGATTTAAATAAGGAATATCATGACCCGGGAATAGTGTTTACATAATCGTTCTGCACCATGTGCTTATCAGCTGATTGTGTTTATGCTGCCGTTCATTGGTGGTTATATTTAGATTCCGAGCGAACTAAAGTTTCATTGGATAAGAGTAATGACCCGACAAGATGGCGGATTCAATTACTCAATGTATCTTCGTGAGTTTTAATTAGTTTCATTTGCCATTGCAAATTGTGTATCAGTACTGGTTGAAATTTGATACAAATAATAAACTGTGATATTTAACTCTTCTTTACATTTATTTGATACACTTATTTTGATTAAAACTCTGAAATAAAATCGATGTTTCCTTTTCTTTTGGACATCAACAGACATTTTTTTAATAAACGCCTTCTTTTTTAACGATTTTTTAAAGTCATTTTAATAAACGCCCCCTTTTTCCAATTTTTTAAACGCCCAGGGCTTCTATTACGGCGAATACGGTATTAATATTGTTGCCCTCTATCCTCTATCTTATACACAAGACAGTGTAATGAGTCATAATTCATAAGCACATTTACATGTGACTGTATAGTTCCCTTGTCAACGTGTCCTACTCACCCAACGCGGTATCCGAGGTTGTTATGGTATTAGTGTAGTTATTCCAATTACATTGCCTCGTATAATCAAACTATTGTTATTCAAACAAACCTTCACTTGAATTGAACAAATCTGCCGGGACGTGGGATGTTATAAAAATGACGTAAGAGTGGTGAAAACCTTCAGTGATCCCCTATTGAAAACCTTCAGTGCCCCCTATTGAAAACCTTCAGTGACCCCCTATTGAAAACCTTCAGTGATCCCTATTGAAAACCTTCAGTGACCCCCTATTGAAAACCTTCAGTGACCCCCTATTGAAAACCTTCAGTGATCCCTATTGAAAACCTTCAGTGATCCCTATTGAAAACCTTCAGTGACCCCCTATTGAAAACCTTCAGTGATCCCTATTGAAAACCTTCAGTGACCCCCTATTGAAAACCTTCAGTGACCCCCTATTGAAAACCTTCAGTGACCCCCTATTGAAAACCTTCAGTGATCCCTATTGAAAACCTTCAGTGATCCCTATTGAAAACCTTCAGTGACCCCCTATTGAAAACCTTCAGTGACCCCCTATTGAAAACCTTCAGTGATCCCTATTGAAAACCTTCAGTGATCCCTATTGAAAACCTTCAGTGATCCCCTATTGAAAACCTTCAGTGACCCCCTTTTGAAAACCTTCAGTGACCCCTATTGGTGACCCCTATTGAAAACCTTCAGTGACCCCTATTGAAAACCTTCAGTGACCCCCTATTGATATTCATTCAACTGAAGATCACTTTCAGCAATATCTTAAATATTTCTATCAGTAGAAAATCCTGTTGAATATGCAACGAATGTCATTGATGTCGATTTTCATATGCTCCTTTTTGTATAGGATTATTGTTAGTGATAAGAATGCATGTAAAATTATTCTGATTTTATTCATGAAGAGCATGTGATTTAAGTATTTTGACGGCAGTATTGAACTGAATCAACATAATCCTTTCAATCGTTCGGATTCAAATTAGTTCTTTGCCCCGTCCCTCCTTAAAGTTTCACTTTCCTGAACTCTCCTTGACTGAAAGTATTTGCCATGTGCAATTAGGAACTGATTGACTTTCAGTGTTATCTTAATTCATCATTAGCTGTTCGACAAGTTCTGGACATACAACACATCGATCTCTATGAGGGGAATTCCCTTTATGAGCTCTCAGGATTCCGCTTTGGTCACCAGAAGCGTGGACGAGATGATTGTCATAAATAGTTAGTGTGATTGATGAATTTGTTCATACATAAGATACACATATATTGTATTATCCAACTTCTTTTTTAAAGTCAATCGGTGAACTTGTCAATAATGTGACCATAATTTTTGTTTGTTTGAAGGTAATCAAGATTAGCTATGAAAATACACATATGTGGATGCTTTTTTGTTCAAGATGGTTGTCTTTGTGCCAATACGACCAACGTCTTGTATCTAAATATTTATGAATGTAATATATTATATACAAGTTATATACAAGTATAAGTTATACATAGATATAAATATCAGTTATCAGTAAAGATGGCACTTATGCATTTGCGCACACGGTTTTGTTTCCATAGAAGGTAATGTCGTGCACCTACATTCAATACTACTGAATCTTACAGAAACACACAATGGTGATGAGAAGTGGCATATGAATCTGCAACATAGGATACATAAATGGTATGATGATGTTCATGGAATATATATCTTTTTAACAAACGAATATCAGTATTGAGATAGAATTAGATGGAATTGTTGAAGTGTGTTATGTCTCAATACTTTTACTATTGAGATAGAATGAGATTGGATTATTGAAGTGTGATATGTCTCATTACCTTTACTACAGTTCTCATACTCTCATACTCTCATGTTCCCAAAACTTATATTTCTGTCTGGGTTCCTAGGACTTCACTGCTGATCTTTGACCCCAATTCCAGAAATAGTCACCAATACACCGATGTTTGGGTTCGTTGTCTCAATTTTCAATGGAAAGAGACTTGTTCTTGTGACTCCAGCGGCACACTGAAACACAGCGACTGTACCACTTGATGCTTTTAAATTGTTCGTGTATCGTGTATGCATATTCAGGTTCATGTCGAGGCAGTTTTACGATAAAAATATAGTATTCGTCTTGAATTACGGTTTGCACTATCTTCATATTATATTCCGTATCTAGCCATCTCAATTGAAAGACATAATGCCATATATATTGATATTCAAGGTTGTTTACTATTCTGTTTGATTCAACAGCATCCCACACATGCCCACTAATGACCATAATAAAAGAGATTCCTGCCTTTTCTCAAAGACCACCTGAAGGTTTCACATTGTGATTAAGTTTAATTAAGCTGTCTCGTCAGAGGCCGTACATGAAGGATCGCCTGGAGGAATGTTGTGTTGTGTATCATTGAACTTGATCGATTCAGCTTAAATCATTTAAGTTTCCCGGGAACTCATCTCACCACAGTGCCTGTACGTTCTACACGTGTACACATGCCAAGTCAATGGTCAAAATGTTTCATAAGAAAAAAAAAGTAATCTAAATTTGGCGTAGGTCGTCTTTGTAAACACGGTAAACAGACACGATATTATGTTCATGTTCATCTAAGATAAGATAAGATAAGATGAGATGGAAAAGATAATACTTTATTACCCGAATTTTGTGTAACCCACGAGTTATGTACATAGAAAATACAGCATAAATGACACGGACAATAACAATGGTATTAAAATACATGGCTGGCAACAAAGAGGATAATATATCAAATAAATATGTTAGAACATAATGTACATGTAAATGTGTACGAAAAAAGTTGCACATCACTGCATTGAATAAAGATCACCCCTTGTGCATGCCTACAATAATCAATATCAGACTGATCAAACCGATACAATAAACAGAAAGGGTTAGATGTTTTAAATATCGCTTTCCTTAATTTTGGAATTAAATTTTCCATATAGATTAATGAGACATTTGAATGTGCGTATTAAAGATAATTCATGACAATGTATGACAATGTTGATCATTTATAAGTGATTTTACAGAGGTAAAAACAAGTTGAGTTATCGAAATGTTGAGTTGAGCTGAGTTGTGACAACAGGTCGAAACTGTTATACTTTTATACTGTTTATATGAAATTAAATTATGTTATGGTGCATTCAAATATTCTTCGAAAGTGAAAACACAACCTTTTCGGTTTCGTTATCATCAATCAACGATACCTCAAAGAGATGACACATAATATTACATGTGCACTGAGATATGCAAGTAAGTGGACACACTTTTGGGATGCTGAGAAACATGAAGTCTTCTTTTCAGACGAAGAATGTCAAAACGATTAAGTGTTTTACTTATAATTCTGACGCCACAAATTTTCTTCTCTTCCGTCAATACTTTCGTCTAGACTACTAGGTTTGTAAGAAGCTTATAACAAGCCTGATTACTCGCAACCTGACCTCTGAGCTCGAGATCGTGAAATAGGCATCAATAAAACTAAGAGCGTGATGCTCTGGAGCACGGTGTCTTGAACACAATAGAAGTGTTCCTGAACTGTGACCCACATGCATAGGATCCCTCTAGATTTCCATCATCATCTTTGTCTGCCCTCTGGTGTTATAGAAATTGATTCCTGTTTCCTGTTCGTAATATCATGTAATGTATGGTGTGACACACGACTATTACCGTTATGTGTGATTTGCGTGGGTGAACTGCGAGCAACGAATTAAGTTTGAATTGGTTCCGTCTCGATTGCCATATTTGATTGGTGTGTTACCCTTTTGTCGACCCCGCAAAACATGGAATGTTGTTTTTGCCTTGTTGTTGCAAGGGATTACCGCCTGGGAGTCACTAAAAGTTGAACTCATCTGTTTTTAAAGAAGATGGGCTTATTTAAAAAACGTGTCGTTTTATTATAATCCAAATATATGTATACGAATTTAGTAAACAGACGGACGGTACTCGTACCAACAACCATCTGAAGGGATGGCACGGGAGAATGAAGAAGGGGATCAGCAAAGTTAAGCCGAAGGTCTTTGAAATGGTGCAATTTCGTCGGGACGAGGAGAAGTTGAACAAACTACGAATGGTAAACTACCAAGCAGTCCAGAAACTGACATTCAAGAAGGCCAAGTACCAGAATATCAGTTCTCGTTCTGACAATCTGGAGCACCACCTGTGCGCTGATGCCATCCCATTGCAGCGTCCCATTTGTTAAAATTGAAATTGATTATACATTGATTGAAATTGATACATACATTATACATTATAGTTTTATGTATATATGTGTATTGTCTGTGATGTAAGTGGTAATGCTTCACTGCAACAACCTGAAAAAACTATTGAATGTTGATTTCGTTTTTTCGACGTTTCTGATTTCAGTACAACTCAGAGACTGTAACAACATGTTCATCCCATTGTATCTAGCCACCTCTGCACAAAGTCAAAGTCGACCACGCTTGCTTTTATGTTTTTACACGACTCAGAAGGTCCACATTACGGTAATACAAATTTGATTATCAATACTTTTCTCACAAGAAGTCGTCATTGTTCTAAAGGCGATTCATCGCTGTTAATGACTTGGGATAACTATATATAACTAATAAAGGTAATCATAATAATTTCACTTTCAATGCGATTACTGTTTTGAATTTGAATTAAGATATTAGTTTTTAATTATTTCACTTTTCAATATGAGGCCTAGTGTTCAGATTGCCGTTGCTTTCTAGACTTTGAGCATAAACGTGTGTGAGTCTGTTTTTTGTTTAAGATGATACTTAACCTGTTGGTTATAAAGACGGCATTTATAACTTAAGTAATCATTAATGGCATTGTCCTACACATGCTACAACCATAAACTTACATATGAAGAAGTATCCAGTCAGGTCTCCAATAGCCTCAAGTGTTGTACCAGCACTGTCATCTGGCATGACATGTCTATTAGGAATACGATGCAAACACCTGAATCCTCGTCCAAAACTCATCCGACATTTCACAAGTCTATTCACTCCATCAAACTTGTATCATGTCAATCATAGTATGACATATCTTTGTCAATGTCTTGTCACGATCAATGGGGTTGTAACATTTAACTTCTTATCATTTCGACAATTCAAGCAAACAATAAGTAGTAGCACTTAATAACAGTCAGCGAGAGTTCATAAGAAAAAGTATCATAAAGAATATGTTTTTTATTACTTGATAGTACAAATTGACAGAAACGTACATGTATTCTATTGATGTTGGTAAACCATTCAACGCGGTTGTAATTGTGGTAAACATAATCGTTTTAAGAGTCTGACCCTTTGAACAATATACAGTAAAAAGAATCCAGCGCAACTAGTTATCAGCAATCAAAAACTCCAGAGCCTAGAGCACTGGCAGCTCAATCTAAATTAATTAACTTTCAGGAGTGTCACCTTGAGTACGGCATGTAACATTCAATATAAGGTAGACACTAGGATGTTTGTAAACACGGATCTTGGAATATAAACAATTTTGGTACTGACTTTGTGAGTTAATATTCTGAATGTGAATGTGAATTAAGAGGAACGTGTGTTTGATAAATGCTGATGCCATCTGATCTATGCATAGGTCGGATTTGAAATGTCAAAGTGTTCACACGGTTAACAAAAACTATCCACTTATGCCAAATCACTGACACCTCAAACGTTATGGCCCGTTAAGTTTCTTGAAAATACATCCTACACCAAGGTCAATTAACAATTGTAATTATGACCTCTTTTAAAAGATTTCATCACAAGACATGGCCATGTCAAATGTTAAAAGCCTATGGCATTATTGCATTGAGAAAGCCCCCAACGCCATGTGGCTATGCATTGCGGTGAAACCTGCGATCATCGGCTGGAACTAGCGAACCATGGATGGTACTACGCTGAAATTCAGTATAACAGTTACAACAGTTTTCTACTGCGGGATTCGAATCTGGGACCTCTTGATCCGAAGCCGAACGCGCTAACCACTGCGCTATCTCGCCCCCCGCATTCGAGATCTTAAGTGTATTAGACAAAGCTAAAGAGAGGAATTAACCCAAAATTTCCCGGAAAAGAGAAGGTATATTACATTTTGTAAATGGGTGTATTAAAGTCTACCTTTGAACAGATTAACTCTCAAGGGCAACGGTTTGCCAATAAATAACCGTATATAATTTTCGGTAATAATGATTGTGACAAAAACAGGACCCTTTGGTATAACAATGATAGTTCTAAATTTCATATTATGTCGAACTTTCAAAAGTGAATCCCCAGAAGGTAAAGTCAATGTCGAATAAAAGTCTTTTGTAGCAAACAAAACTTTCAATGCGGTTATCCCTTAAAAATAAGAATACTTCTAATCTACATATAGCGTGTATACAGTTTATAAGACGCACTCAACATGTGGCGATTAATATCTTCCTCTGAAGTTCGGGACAAGTGATTGGAGTATTATGTAGAAGCATTACATTTGCGTTTCAGTGTGAACTTGCTTGATGTGACCTCTCGTTGAAACACCTATATTAGAGGCATTGGATTGAACAACTCGAGTATCAAAATAGATATAATGCCTATCGTGATGATTATGAGAAAGAAGCTAAGGTTGATAATTGGAGCTGTAATTGCCCTTTTCACAAACAGTTTTGACCGGGAGGAAATCGGGTAGCATAACAACACCACATTACTTCAAATTGACAATTGTCCATCCTCAAAGTTATATTCCTGAATATATTTGTGAAGTATAATTGACTGAGTCCGCTCTTCTATATTAAATGAACAAGAAATATGATGCCGTGAAAGGAATGTATCTACTACAAACCAACATGTTTAGATATGTATTAAACTTGACAATACACACGCCTTCAGGTCATACCATACCTTACCATATTTAAATACAAATGTTGGTTATCAACAATGATGGTCGTTTGAATATTTGCACGAAACAGATATTGTTTCTCTACAAAAACAAGATAAATGCAACCTTGAGAATAAAGTAAAGCTAGCTTCCATCAATACTCTCAATTACCATATATCCCAAAGGCATCCTACACTTTTCTTATATTGCAATATTACTGACAGCACCCTGGGCGAACAAGACTGGAGGAGGTGGGCAGTGTGGGCCGTGCGGGCGGTTCAGGACCAGTTAATTCAAATAAAGGAATGTCTGCCTAAGTGTCTGTCTGCCAAACATTGTGGATAATAATATGAATATGAAAACCTCTACATTATACCATTTCTCAGCGTGTTGGAAAGAGTTTGTAAAAGAAAGAGATCGCCTGCATTCACAATTCAAAATGATATTTTCAGGAAAGTATTTTGGTCAATCTATATTTCTAGCATTGTGGGCACTTACACTAACTCTCGTCACGGCTATTCCTTGGTTATCTCTAGAATATCATACATGCCATATTGATAATGCAGTTAATAGTAAATGAACATTTAAATATTCGTTTTAAATGACAATACTGTTCATACCTTTGGGACTATCGTTTTTTTAAAAGACCAATCTTGTTTCGGCAGTTGTGATGTGATATGTGATAAGTTTTAAAACATACGAATTTAGCCATAGATAATAATAATTTTATCTGCCGTTTGGCGTAATCATATTGTTATTATTGATCTCCACAAACGTGTGAACTGATGTCTTGTATGTGTGTTCCCGATTGTTATCCAACAATTATTGAAAGGCTGGAGCTGTATGAACTGATGTCTCGTATGTGTGTTCCCGATTGTTATCCAACAATTATTGAAAGGCTGGAGCTGTATGAACTGATGTCTCGTATGTGTGTTCCCGATTGTTATCCAACAATTATTGAAAGGCTGGAGCTGTATGAACTGATGTCTCGTATGTGTGTTCCCGATTGTTATCCAACAATTATTGAAAGGCTGAAGCTATATGAACTGATGTCTCGTATGTGTGTTCCCGATTGATATCCAACATTTATTGAAAGGCTGGAGCTGTATGAACTGATGTCTCGTATGTGTGTTCCCGATTGTTATCCAACACTTATTGAAAGGCTGGAGCTGTATGAACTGATGTCTCGTATGTGTGTTCCCGATTGTTATCCAACTCTTATTGAAAGGCTGGAGCTGTATGAACTGATGTCTCGTATGTGTGTTCCCGATTGTTATCCAACACTTATTGAAAGGCTGGAGCTGTATGAACTGATGTCTCGTATGTGTGTTCCCGATTGTTATCCAACACTTATTGAAAAGCTGGAGCTGTATGAACTGATGTCTCGTATGTGTGTTCCCGATTGTTATCCAACACTTATTGAAAGGCTGGAGCTGTATGAACTGATGTCTCGTATGTGTGTTCCCGATTGTTATCCAACACTTATTGAAAGGCTGGAGCTGTATGAACTGATGTCTCGTATGTGTGTTCCCGATTGTTATCCAACAATTATTGAAAGGCTGGAGCTGTATGAACTGATGTCTCGTATGTGTGTTCCCGATTGTTATCCAACACTTATTGAAAGGCTGGAGCTGTATGAACTGATGTCTCGTATGTGTGTTCCCGATTGTTATCCAACAATTATTGAAAGGCTGGAGCTGTATGAACTGATGTCTCGTATGTGTGTTCCCGATTGTTATCCAACAATTATTGAAAGGCTGGAGCTGTATGAACTGATGTCTTGTATGTGTGTTCCCGATTGTTATCCAACAATTATTGAAAGGCTGGAGCTGTATGAACTGATGTCTCGTATGTGTGTTCCCGATTGTTATCCAACGTTTATTGAAAAGCTGAAGCTATATGAACTGATGTCTTGTATGTGTGTTCCCGATTGTTATCCAACAATTATTGAAAGGCTGGAGCTGTATGAACTGATGTCTCGTATGTGTGTTCCCGATTGTTATCCAACAATTATTGAAAGGCTGAAGCTATATGAACTGATGTCTTGTATGTGTGTTCCCGATTGTTATCCAACAATTATTGAAAGGCTGGAGCTGTATGAACTGATGTCTCGTATGTGTGTTCCCGATTGTTATCCAACAATTATTGAAAGGCTGGAGCTGTATGAACTGATGTCTCGTATGTGTGTTCCCGATTGTTATCCAACGTTTATTGAAAAGCTGAAGCTGTATGAACTGATGTCTCGTATGTGTGTTCCCGATTGTTATCCAACAATTATTGAAAGGCTGGAGCTGTATGAACTGATGTCTCGTATGTGTGTTCCCGATTGTTATCCAACACTTATTGAAAGGCTGGAGCTGTATGAACTGATGTCTCGTATGTGTGTTCCCGATTGTTATCCAACAATTATTGAAAGGCTGGAGCTGTATGAACTGATGTCTCGTATGTGTGTTCCCGATTGTTATCCAACAATTATTGAAAGGCTGGAGCTGTATGAACTGATGTCTCGCATGTGTGTTCCCGATTGTTATCCAACAATTATTGAAAGGCTGGAGCTGTATGAACTGATGTCTCGTATGTGTGTTCCCGATTGTTATCCAACGTTTATTGAAAAGCTGAAGCTGTATGAACTGATGTCTCGTATGTGTGTTCCCGATTGTTATCCAACAATTATTGAAAGGCTGGAGCTGTATGAACTGATGTCTCGTATGTGTGTTCCCGATTGTTATCCAACAATTATTGAAAGGCTGGAGCTGTATGAACTGATGTCTCGTATGTGTGTTCCCGATTGTTATCCAACAATTATTGAAAGGCTGGAGCTGTATGAACTGATGTCTCGTATGTGTGTTCCCGATTGTTATCCAACACTTATTGAAAGGCTGGAGCTGTATGAACTGATGTCTCGTATGTGTGTTCCCGATTGTTATCCAATAATTATTGAAAGGCAAAAGCTATATGAACTGATGTCTTGTATGTGTGTTCCCGATTGTTATCCAACAATTATTGAAAGGCTGGAGCTGTATGAACTGATGTCTCGTATGTGTGTTCCCGATTGTTATCCAACAATTATTGAAAGGCTGGAGCTGTATGAACTGATGTCTTGTATGTGTGTTCCCGATTGTTATCCAACAATTATTGAAAGGCTGGAGCTGTATGAACTGATGTCTCGTATGTGTGTTCCCGATTGTTATCCAACGTTCATTGAAAAGCTGAAGCAATATGAACTGATGTCTTGTATGTGTGTTCCCGATTGTTATCCAACAATTATTGAAAGGCTGGAGCTGTATGAACTGATGTCTCGTATGTGTGTTCCCGATTGTTATCCAACAATTATTGAAAGGCTGGAGCTGTATGAACTGATGTCTCGTATGTGTGTTCCCGATTGTTATCCAACAATTATTGAAAGGCTGGAGCTGTATGAACTGATGTCTCGTATGTGTGTTCCCGATTGTTATCCAACAATTATTGAAAGGCTGGAGCTGTATGAACTGATGTCTCGTATGTGTGTTCCCGATTGTTATCCAACAATTATTGAAAGGCTGGAGCTGTATGAACTGATGTCTCGTATGTGTGTTCCCGATTGTTATCCAACACTTATTGAAAGGCTGGAGCTGTATGAACTGATGTCTCGTATGTGTGTTCCCGATTGTTATCCAATAATTATTGAAAGGCTGAAGCTATATGAACTGATGTCTTGTATGTGTGTTCCCGATTGTTATCCAACACTTATTGAAAGGCTGGAGCTGTATGAACTGATGTCTCGTATGTGTGTTCCCGATTGTTATCCAACAATTATTGAAAGGCTGGAGCTGTATGAACTGATGTCTTGTATGTGTGTTCCCGATTGTTATCCAACAATTATTGAAAGGCTGGAGCTGTATGAACTGATGTCTCGTATGTGTGTTCCCGATTGTTATCCAACGTTTATTGAAAAGCTGAAGCAATATGAACTGATGTCTTGTATGTGTGTTCCCGATTGTTATCCAACAATTATTGAAAGGCTGGAGCTGTATGAACTGATGTCTCGTATGTGTGTTCCCGATTGTTATCCAACAATTATTGAAAGGCTGGAGCTGTATGAACTGATGTCTCGTATGTGTGTTCCCGATTGTTATCCAACTCTTATTGAAAGGCTGGAGCTGTATGAACTGATGTCTCGTATGTGTGTTCCCGATTGTTATCCAACAATTATTGAAAGGCTGGAGCTGTATGAACTGATGTCTCGTATGTGTGTTCCCGATTGTTATCCAACAATTATTGAAAGGCTGGAGCTGTATGAACTGATGTCTCGTATGTGTGTTCCCGATTGTTATCCAACAATTATTGAAAGGCTGGAGCTGTATGAACTGATGTCTCGTATGTGTGTTCCCGATTGTTATCCAACACTTATTGAAAGGCTGGAGCTGTATGAACTGATGTCTCGTATGTGTGTTCCCGATTGTTATCCAACACTTATTGAAAGGCTGGAGCTGTATGAACTGATGTCTCGTATGTGTGTTCCCGATTGTTATCCAACAATTATTGAAAGGCTTGAGCTGTATGAACTGATGTCTCGTGTGTGTGTTCCCGATTGTTATCCAACAATTATTGAAAGGCTGGAGCTGTATGAACTGATGTCTCGTATGTGTGTTCCCGATTGTTATCCAACAATTATTGAAAGGCTGGAGCTGTATGAACTGATGTCTCGTATGTGTGTTCCCGATTGTTATCCAACAATTATTGAAAGGCTGAAGCTATATGAACTGATGTCTTGTATGTGTGTTCCCGATTGTTATCCAACAATTATTGAAAGGCTGGAGCTGTATGAACTGATGTCTCGTATGTGTGTTCCCGATTGTTATCCAACAATTATTGAAATCTGAAGCTATATGAACTGATGTCTCGTATGTGTGTTCCCGATTGTTATCCAACAATTATTGAAAGGCTGGAGCTGTATGAACTGATGTCTCGTATGTGTGTTCCCGATTGTTATCCAACAATTATTGAAAGGCTGGAGCTGTATGAACTGATGTCTCGTATGTGTGTTCCCGATTGTTATCCAACAATTATTGAAAGGCTGGAGCTGTATGAACTGATGTCTCGTATGTGTGTTCCCGATTGTTATCCAACAATTATTGAAAGGCTGGAGCTGTATGAACTGATGTCTCGTATGTGTGTTCCCGATTGTTATCCAACAATTATTGAAAGGCTGGAGCTGTATGAACTGATGTCTCGTATGTGTGTTCCCGATTGTTTTCCAACAATTATTGAAAGGCTGAAGCTATATGAACTGATGTCTCGTATGTGTGTTCCCGATTGTTATCCAACACTTATTGAAAGGCTGGAGCTGTATGAACTGATGTCTCGTATGTGTGTTCCCGATTGTTATCCAACAATTATTGAAAGGCTGGAGCTGTATGAACTGATGTATCGTATGTGTGTTCCCGATTGTTATCCAACATTTATTGAAAGTCTGGAGCTGTATGAACGGATGTCTCGTATGTGTGTTCCCGATTGTTATCCAACGTTTATTGAAAAGCTTAAGCTGTACTCCACTATTTCCACACATTTGGTTGATTTCAAAGAGTGGCATGTGCAT
The DNA here is from genome assembly GCA_936450465.1 of Gibbula magus. Taxonomy (NCBI): domain Eukaryota; kingdom Metazoa; phylum Mollusca; class Gastropoda; order Trochida; family Trochidae; genus Gibbula; species Gibbula magus. The sequence continues at coordinate 8,144,779 of OW388290.1, read as the reverse complement.
GTAACTCCATACGCATTTGTAGCATTAAAACTGACATCCGGTAACGCAGGCATGTACTTTATCGAGAGTGATAAACCTTTGCGTTAGATTAATATATCATTTCACAGATCAATGACAAAACATAAATTTTCATTACAACACTAGTTCTCTGTTTCGGTCAAGTTACAAATCGCGTTGTGGTAATACATAACAATATTGTGATCGATGGTTTCACTATTTACATGTTATTGCAAAAAAAAACTTTACGGTATCGAATGCTAAGTTAAGGTGACTTGATATTTCATGTAATTCAAAATACACAAATCCGCAAATGGTCGGTGAGCTTACCAAATGTCAATGGAACTTTTTCATTATTTTGAAACTTTGATAAGTACATGTTTCTTTAAGAAAAATTAAAAGGTGAAAAGTTGATACATACGCCTGTTCAAAGAGCAATGTTTTGCTACAAAAACAAGAGTTTTTTTTGGACAAAGTGGTTTACTTTAAAAATTTCAATTTATAAAATAAAGGAAATAAAGTTTATAAAAGATATTGTCGACATAATGCGCCTTATTGGACTCGTTAACGCATCGGATTAAACTTTGGGATTAAACTATCTTGCTTTTTTTGTTGGTAGCGTTTCTTTTGGCCGTTAGTTTATGCCCAGACACTGAACAACAGTTAGTAATCAAGGTCTTGGTCAAAGGTTCAACCCCGCCTTCACTACCTCCCACCTATTTGTGTGGAGCAGTTCAGAGAGTTGAGTACTCCAATTTCCAGCAATGAGCATCACATGTGTTACTGCGAAGCTGAAGGTCAGTGTGATATACAAGGAACCATTTCTTTACTCGGGGAACATTGACATGACTTATATAATTGCTTTGGTTATACAGTGTACTTCTCGAATGTGTGACTCTGGGTATCACTTACTTACACAGCTTAAAATGGTACGATCCAGTGCATCCGTAACTTTTGATATTTTAAATTTCGAATAAGTTAGTTTCACAAAAAATTATATTTGCAATATTCGTTTTGCCATTGATACGTAGAGGTTAGAATCTTTATCGATGGATAAAGGTTTACACAAGTTAGATGTGCACGTCCCTAGCTATAGATTGAAATCATTTGCGGTAGCTTCAATTAAGGGTAAAAGATTGACGGCGAGAGACAATCAGGTAAGCTGCCTAACTTATTGGAGTCAACAGACACGGGGAACAGCAGTTATTTAATTTGTGATATGTTCTTTTCTCGCCTAATTCCTGCATAAATAAGACGACCATTATCACTCGTTTATAGTTTGTTAACAACATTCACACCTCCAGTCTAAACGTTCTCCAATCGAAGGAGCGAAGCGAGTACATAGAGATTATTAATCAAGTGTGTTTCCGTATCATTAATATCATATTTTTGGACTAAAAATTGTATTATGCGAGCCTTTGGCGAGCAGCATACTACATTATTTTCTATTCTAAATATGTGATTGATACGGATTGCTGCATAACACTTTCTCAACATCTTTCTCACTTAAACGGCAATTATGTGTGAGGTGGGATTGTTTCTTTTGTTTATGACAATAAGTACCTATGAATGTACCTAATACCGTGTGCTCAGCCCTTAAGAACTACCAATATGCTAGTGAGATCTACGAGGTGCGTCGGTAGGCCACATCAAGA